>OZ012677.1:212220810-212714337 GCA_963942445.1 Argyra leucocephala | reverse complement strand
ATACTTGACATTTTTCCTTTCTAAAAAAAAAAAAAAAAAAAAAAAAAAAATTTCAATACTTGGCATTTTTCCTTAAAAAAAAAAAAAAAAAAAAAAAAAAAAAAATTTGATTTTTCCTTTAAAAAAAAAAAAAAAAAAAAAAAAAAAATCCCCTCCAAAAAAAAAAAAAAAAAAAAAAAAAAAGGGTCCCCCCCCAAAAATGAACATAAAAAAATTTTTTTCCTATGTAATAAAACATTCCGAGAAATCAAACCTATTACACTTTCGTCTTTCTCTCATCATCTTATTCACTCACACACTTATTCACTTTTTCATATCGAATATTCCCAAACTATTCTAATCCAATAGTTTTTTAATTCTTTCTCTTCGTTGTTGTTTTTGTTTTCTTTTTCCAAAAAGCAATGAACCAAGCAGACTTTCCGGACGATAACAGAACCACGAAACGTACTGATAGCACGAATGATTATCAAAGCTTACTTCAACCCAAAACACCCACTATAATCATCCAAAAGGTAGAACACCGAACGAACAATACAAGAAAATGCACAAACGAATTAAACAAGGACATCTAAATGCAAGACATATATATACACGACGAACATGGAGTAGGCGTTGCAATAGGTGACAAATCCAAAAATATTGGCAACGGCACTTTACAAGACATTAAAAATTTGACATGTTAATTATTTTTCTCTTTTATTCATTTAAAATAGCAACTTTACTTTACTAAACAAAAACAAAACAAAAACATATGTATAACAAAAGCAACAAACAAAACAATTCATAAATAAAAAAAATCAAACACTAATCAAATAAAAATCAAAGTACCCAGTACCCACTACCCACTACCCAATATACCTAACTTTGACAGAAAAAGAAAATTTACAACAAAATGTCACAATTTTATATATAAAAATGAATTTATACAACAAAATTTCATTGTTCATAATCATAAATAAAAAAAAAATTGCATTTATATGTAGGTTGGTGGTCCTCACTCCTCATGCATAAATAAAAAAAAACAAGAAAAATAATTTCATGTATAGGTAGGTATGTCGCGTCGTCATACATCATAAACAATTGGTTAGGAGGAAAAAAAGAAAAAAAAAGAATTTTACCAAGTATATTATGTATGTACACTAATGTATACACATCAAAAGAAAAAAAAAGAAAAAAAATCATACACCATTTTGTGTGTTTAAGTATTGTATTTGGATGTGGTTTGTTTTGTTGCACATATAATGTTAATGTATGTATACATACCTAATCAAATTGCTTGAATAGTTTAATTCTTGAAAGAAAAAAAACAACAAAAATAATTTGAAATCACACGTCATCACTGATCATGTTCATGTATTAGACATCATCCTTGATCCTTCTTACTTTTCTTTTTGTTCTTGTTTTCATCCTTTTCTGGCTCTTCTTCTTCCACTTCTTGTTGTTCTTCAAGCTTTTTTTCTTCTTCCTTTTCTGCTCCTTCTTTTTCTTCTTCGTCGTCTTCTTTCTGGTTCTTCTCGTTGTTCTTTATCATTTTCTTCTACTTCATCTATTTCTGTTTTTTCTTTGTCTTACTCTTCTCGTTCGTTTTATTCTTATGCTCCTTCTTTCTTTTCTTCTTCGTCTTGATCTTCATTTTCTTTTCGAAGTTTCTTTTCATGTTCTCCTTTCGTTCCTTGAACATCGTTACATTGACATCATTATCTTTAACTTTTTATTTTTTTTTCTCTTCGTTAAATAATTTATAATTTCATTCATAAGTAATCATATTTTCATCAATAAGTGATAATTTAATTTAATTTCATTTATGTTTGGCTTTTCCTTTCTAAAAAAAAAAAAAAAAAAAAAAAAAATGCATCTACGTTTGTTCTTTTCTAAAAAAAAAAAAAAAAAAAAAAAAAAAAATGCATCTACGTTTCCTTTTCTTTCTAAAAAAAAAAAAAAAAAAAAAAAAAAAAAAAAATGCTTCTACGTTTTTCTTTTCTAAAAAAAAAAAAAAAAAAAAAAAAAAAAAAAAAATTCGATAACCCTTCATTTTTGCTTTCTAAAAAAAAAAAAAAATTTCGGTTATACTTTATTTGTTATACTTTATTTTTCGTTTCTAAAAAAAAAAAAAAAAAAAAAAAAAACGAATACCCATCATTTTTCCTTTCTAAAAAAAAAAAAAAAAAATTCAATAACCCTTCATTTTTGCTTTCTAAAAAAAAAAAAAAAAATTTCGATTATACTTTATTTTCGTTTCTAAAAAAAAAAAAAAAAAAAAAAAAAAAAAAAAAACGAATACCCATCATTTTTCCTTTCTAAAAAAAAAAAAAAAAAAAATTTCAATAACACATAATTTTTCCTTTCTAAAAAAAAAAAAAAAAAAAAAAATTTTAATACTTGACATTTTTTCTTTCTAAAAAAAAAAAAAAAAAAAAAAAAAATTTCAATACTAGGCATTTTTCCTTAAAAAAAAAAAAAAAAAAAAAAAAAAAAAAAATTTTAATACTTGACATTTTTCCTTTCTAAAAAAAAAAAAAAAAAAAAAAAAATTTCAATACTTGGCATTTTTCCTTAAAAAAAAAAAAAAAAAAAAAAAAAAAAAAATTTGATTTTTCCTTTAAAAAAAAAAAAAAAAAAAAAAAAAAAAATCCCCTCCAAAAAAAAAAAAAAAAAAAAAAAAAAAGGGTCCCCCCCAAAAATGAACATAAAAAAATTTTTTTCCTATGTAATAAAACATTCCGAGAAATCAACCTATTACACTTTCGTCTTTCTCTCATCATCTTATTCACTCACACACTTATTCACTTTTTCATATCGAATATTCCCAAACTATTCTAATCCAATAGTTTTTTAATTCTTTCTCTTCGTTGTTGTTTTTGTTTTCTTTTCCAAAAAGCAATGAACCAAGCAGACTTTCCGGACGATAACAGAACCACGAAACGTACTGATAGCACGAATGATTATCAAAGCTTACTTCAACCCAAAACACCCACTATAATCATCCAAAAGGTAGAACACCGAACGAACAATACAAGAAAATGCACAAACGAATTAAACAAGGACATCTAAATGCAAGACATATATATACACGACGAACATGGAGTAGGCGTTGCAATAGGTGACAAATCCAAAAATATTGGCAACGGCACTTTACAAGACATTAAAAATTTGACATGTTAATTATTTTTCTCTTTTATTCATTTAAAATAGCAACTTTACTTTACTAAACAAAAACAAAACAAAAACATATGTATAACAAAAGCAACAAACAAAACAATTCATAAATAAAAAAAATCAAACACTAATCAAATAAAAATCAAAGTACCCAGTACCCACTACCCACTACCCAATATACCTAACTTTGACAGAAAAAGAAAATTTACAACAAAATGTCACAATTTTATATATAAAAATGAATTTATACAACAAAATTTCATTGTTCATAATCATAAATAAAAAAAAAATTGCATTTATATGTAGGTTGGTGGTCCTCACTCCTCATGCATAAATAAAAAAAAACAAGAAAAATAATTTCATGTATAGGTAGGTATGTCGCGTCGTCATACATCATAAACAATTGGTTAGGAGGAAAAAAAGAAAAAAAAAGAATTTTACCAAGTATATTATGTATGTACACTAATGTATACACATCAAAAGAAAAAAAAAGAAAAAAAATCATACACCATTTTGTGTGTTTAAGTATTGTATTTGGATGTGGTTTGTTTTGTTGCACATATAATGTTAATGTATGTATACATACCTAATCAAATTGCTTGAATAGTTTAATTCTTGAAAGAAAAAAAACAACAAAAATAATTTGAAATCACACGTCATCACTGATCATGTTCATGTATTAGACATCATCCTTGATCCTTCTTACTTTTCTTTTTGTTCTTGTTTTCATCCTTTTCTGGCTCTTCTTCTTCCACTTCTTGTTGTTCTTCAAGCTTTTTTTCTTCTTCCTTTTCTGCTCCTTCTTTTTCTTCTTCGTCGTCTTCTTTCTGGTTCTTCTCGTTGTTCTTTATCATTTTCTTCTACTTCATCTATTTCTGTTTTTTCTTTGTCTTACTCTTCTCGTTCGTTTTATTCTTATGCTCCTTCTTTCTTTTCTTCTTCGTCTTGATCTTCATTTTCTTTTCGAAGTTTCTTTTCATGTTCTCCTTTCGTTCCTTGAACATCGTTACATTGACATCATTATCTTTAACTTTTTATTTTTTTTTCTCTTCGTTAAATAATTTATAATTTCATTCATAAGTAATCATATTTTCATCAATAAGTGATAATTTAATTTAATTTCATTTATGTTTGGCTTTTCCTTTCTAAAAAAAAAAAAAAAAAAAAAAAAAATGCTTCTACGTTTGTTTTCCTTTCTAAAAAAAAAAAAAAAAAAAAAAAAAAAAAAAAAAAAAAAAAAAAAATGCATCTACGTTTGTTTTCCTTTCTAAAAAAAAAAAAAAAAAAAAAAAAAAAAAAAAATGCTTCTACGTTTCTTTTCCTTTCTAAAAAAAAAAAAAAAAAAAAAAAAAAAATGCATCTACGTTTTTCTTTTCTAAAAAAAAAAAAAAAAAAAAAAAATTCGATAACCCTTCATTTTTGCTTTCTAAAAAAAAAAAAAAAAAATTTCGATTATACTTTATTTTTGCTTTCTAAAAAAAAAAAAAAAAATTTCGATTATACTTTATTTTTCGTTTCTAAAAAAAAAAAAAAAAAAAAAAAAAAAAAAACGAATACCCATCATTTTTGCTTTCTAAAAAAAAAAAAAAAAAATTTCAATAACCCATCATTTTTCGTTTCTAAAAAAAAAAAAAAAAAAAAAAAAAAATTTTAATACTTGACATTTTTTCTTTCTAAAAAAAAAAAAAAAAAAAAAAAAAAAAAATTTCAATACTAGGCATTTTTCCTTAAAAAAAAAAAAAAAAAAAAAAAAAAAAAATTTTAATACTTGACATTTTTCCTTTCTAAAAAAAAAAAAAAAAAAAAAAAAAAAATTTCAATACTTGGCATTTTTCCTTAAAAAAAAAAAAAAAAAAAAAAAAAAAAAAAATTTGATTTTTCCTTTAAAAAAAAAAAAAAAAAAAAAAAAAAATCCCCTCCAAAAAAAAAAAAAAAAAAAAAAAAAAAAGGGTCCCCCCCCAAAAATGAACATAAAAAAATTTTTTTCCTATGTAATAAAACATTCCGAGAAATCAAACCTATTACACTTTCGTCTTTCTCTCATCATCTTATTCACTCACACACTTATTCACTTTTTCATATCGAATATTCCCAAACTATTCTAATCCAATAGTTTTTTAATTCTTTCTCTTCGTTGTTGTTTTTGTTTTCTTTTTCCAAAAAGCAATGAACCAAGCAGACTTTCCGGACGATAACAGAACCACGAAACGTACTGATAGCACGAATGATTATCAAAGCTTACTTCAACCCAAAACACCCACTATAATCATCCAAAAGGTAGAACACCGAACGAACAATACAAGAAAATGCACAAACGAATTAAACAAGGACATCTAAATGCAAGACATATATATACACGACGAACATGGAGTAGGCGTTGCAATAGGTGACAAATCCAAAAATATTGGCAACGGCACTTTACAAGACATTAAAAATTTGACATGTTAATTATTTTTCTCTTTTATTCATTTAAAATAGCAACTTTACTTTACTAAACAAAAACAAAACAAAAACATATGTATAACAAAAGCAACAAACAAAACAATTCATAAATAAAAAAAATCAAACACTAATCAAATAAAAATCAAAGTACCCAGTACCCACTACCCACTACCCAATATACCTAACTTTGACAGAAAAAGAAAATTTACAACAAAATGTCACAATTTTATATATAAAAATGAATTTATACAACAAAATTTCATTGTTCATAATCATAAATAAAAAAAAAATTGCATTTATATGTAGGTTGGTGGTCCTCACTCCTCATGCATAAATAAAAAAAAACAAGAAAAATAATTTCATGTATAGGTAGGTATGTCGCGTCGTCATACATCATAAACAATTGGTTAGGAGGAAAAAAAGAAAAAAAAAGAATTTTACCAAGTATATTATGTATGTACACTAATGTATACACATCAAAAGAAAAAAAAAGAAAAAAAATCATACACCATTTTGTGTGTTTAAGTATTGTATTTGGATGTGGTTTGTTTTGTTGCACATATAATGTTAATGTATGTATACATACCTAATCAAATTGCTTGAATAGTTTAATTCTTGAAAGAAAAAAAACAACAAAAATAATTTGAAATCACACGTCATCACTGATCATGTTCATGTATTAGACATCATCCTTGATCCTTCTTACTTTTCTTTTTGTTCTTGTTTTCATCCTTTTCTGGCTCTTCTTCTTCCACTTCTTGTTGTTCTTCAAGCTTTTTTTCTTCTTCCTTTTCTGCTCCTTCTTTTTCTTCTTCGTCGTCTTCTTTCTGGTTCTTCTCGTTGTTCTTTATCATTTTCTTCTACTTCATCTATTTCTGTTTTTTCTTTGTCTTACTCTTCTCGTTCGTTTTATTCTTATGCTCCTTCTTTCTTTTCTTCTTCGTCTTGATCTTCATTTTCTTTTCGAAGTTTCTTTTCATGTTCTCCTTTCGTTCCTTGAACATCGTTACATTGACATCATTATCTTTAACTTTTTATTTTTTTTTCTCTTCGTTAAATAATTTATAATTTCATTCATAAGTAATCATATTTTCATCAATAAGTGATAATTTAATTTAATTTCATTTATGTTTGGCTTTTCCTTTCTAAAAAAAAAAAAAAAAAAAAAAAAAAATGCATCTACGTTTGTTCTTTTCTAAAAAAAAAAAAAAAAAAAAAAAAAAAAATGCATCTACGTTTCCTTTTCTTTCTAAAAAAAAAAAAAAAAAAAAAAAAAAAAAAAAAATGCTTCTACGTTTTTCTTTTCTAAAAAAAAAAAAAAAAAAAAAAAAAAAAAAAAAAATTCGATAACCCTTCATTTTTGCTTTCTAAAAAAAAAAAAAAAATTTCGGTTATACTTTATTTTTCGTTTCTAAAAAAAAAAAAAAAAAAAAAAAAAAAACGAATACCCATCATTTTTCCTTTCTAAAAAAAAAAAAAAAAAAATTCAATAACCCTTCATTTTTGCTTTCTAAAAAAAAAAAAAAAAAATTTCGATTATACTTTATTTTTCGTTTCTAAAAAAAAAAAAAAAAAAAAAAAAAAAAAAAAAAACGAATACCCATCATTTTTCCTTTCTAAAAAAAAAAAAAAAAAAAATTTCAATAACACATAATTTTTCCTTTCTAAAAAAAAAAAAAAAAAAAAAAATTTTAATACTTGACATTTTTTCTTTCTAAAAAAAAAAAAAAAAAAAAAAAAAAATTTCAATACTAGGCATTTTTCCTTAAAAAAAAAAAAAAAAAAAAAAAAAAAAAAAATTTTAATACTTGACATTTTTCCTTTCTAAAAAAAAAAAAAAAAAAAAAAAAAATTTCAATACTTGGCATTTTTCCTTAAAAAAAAAAAAAAAAAAAAAAAAAAAAAAATTTGATTTTTCCTTTAAAAAAAAAAAAAAAAAAAAAAAAAAAAATCCCCTCCAAAAAAAAAAAAAAAAAAAAAAAAAAAAAGGGTCCCCCCCCAAAAATGAACATAAAAAAATTTTTTTCCTATGTAATAAAACATTCCGAGAAATCAAACCTATTACACTTTCGTCTTTCTCTCATCATCTTATTCACTCACACACTTATTCACTTTTTCATATCGAATATTCCCAAACTATTCTAATCCAATAGTTTTTTAATTCTTTCTCTTCGTTGTTGTTTTTGTTTTCTTTTTCCAAAAAGCAATGAACCAAGCAGACTTTCCGGACGATAACAGAACCACGAAACGTACTGATAGCACGAATGATTATCAAAGCTTACTTCAACCCAAAACACCCACTATAATCATCCAAAAGGTAGAACACCGAACGAACAATACAAGAAAATGCACAAACGAATTAAACAAGGACATCTAAATGCAAGACATATATATACACGACGAACATGGAGTAGGCGTTGCAATAGGTGACAAATCCAAAAATATTGGCAACGGCACTTTACAAGACATTAAAAATTTGACATGTTAATTATTTTTCTCTTTTATTCATTTAAAATAGCAACTTTACTTTACTAAACAAAAACAAAACAAAAACATATGTATAACAAAAGCAACAAACAAAACAATTCATAAATAAAAAAAATCAAACACTAATCAAATAAAAATCAAAGTACCCAGTACCCACTACCCACTACCCAATATACCTAACTTTGACAGAAAAAGAAAATTTACAACAAAATGTCACAATTTTATATATAAAAATGAATTTATACAACAAAATTTCATTGTTCATAATCATAAATAAAAAAAAAATTGCATTTATATGTAGGTTGGTGGTCCTCACTCCTCATGCATAAATAAAAAAAAACAAGAAAAATAATTTCATGTATAGGTAGGTATGTCGCGTCGTCATACATCATAAACAATTGGTTAGGAGGAAAAAAAGAAAAAAAAAGAATTTTACCAAGTATATTATGTATGTACACTAATGTATACACATCAAAAGAAAAAAAAAGAAAAAAAATCATACACCATTTTGTGTGTTTAAGTATTGTATTTGGATGTGGTTTGTTTTGTTGCACATATAATGTTAATGTATGTATACATACCTAATCAAATTGCTTGAATAGTTTAATTCTTGAAAGAAAAAAAACAACAAAAATAATTTGAAATCACACGTCATCACTGATCATGTTCATGTATTAGACATCATCCTTGATCCTTCTTACTTTTCTTTTTGTTCTTGTTTTCATCCTTTTCTGGCTCTTCTTCTTCCACTTCTTGTTGTTCTTCAAGCTTTTTTTCTTCTTCCTTTTCTGCTCCTTCTTTTTCTTCTTCGTCGTCTTCTTTCTGGTTCTTCTCGTTGTTCTTTATCATTTTCTTCTACTTCATCTATTTCTGTTTTTTCTTTGTCTTACTCTTCTCGTTCGTTTTATTCTTATGCTCCTTCTTTCTTTTCTTCTTCGTCTTGATCTTCATTTTCTTTTCGAAGTTTCTTTTCATGTTCTCCTTTCGTTCCTTGAACATCGTTACATTGACATCATTATCTTTAACTTTTTATTTTTTTTTCTCTTCGTTAAATAATTTATAATTTCATTCATAAGTAATCATATTTTCATCAATAAGTGATAATTTAATTTAATTTCATTTATGTTTGGCTTTTCCTTTCTAAAAAAAAAAAAAAAAAAAAAAAAAAATGCATCTACGTTTGTTCTTTTCTAAAAAAAAAAAAAAAAAAAAAAAAAAAAATGCATCTACGTTTCCTTTTCTTTCTAAAAAAAAAAAAAAAAAAAAAAAAAAAAAAAAATGCTTCTACGTTTTTCTTTTCTAAAAAAAAAAAAAAAAAAAAAAAAAAAAAAAAAATTCGATAACCCTTCATTTTTGCTTTCTAAAAAAAAAAAAAAAATTTCGGTTATACTTTATTTTTCGTTTCTAAAAAAAAAAAAAAAAAAAAAAAAAAAACGAATACCCATCATTTTTCCTTTCTAAAAAAAAAAAAAAAAAAAATTCAATAACCCTTCATTTTTGCTTTCTAAAAAAAAAAAAAAAAAATTTCGATTATACTTTATTTTTCGTTTCTAAAAAAAAAAAAAAAAAAAAAAAAAAAAAAAAAAACGAATACCCATCATTTTTCCTTTCTAAAAAAAAAAAAAAAAAAAATTTCAATAACACATAATTTTTCCTTTCTAAAAAAAAAAAAAAAAAAAAAAATTTTAATACTTGACATTTTTTCTTTCTAAAAAAAAAAAAAAAAAAAAAAAAAAATTTCAATACTAGGCATTTTTCCTTAAAAAAAAAAAAAAAAAAAAAAAAAAAAAAAATTTTAATACTTGACATTTTTCCTTTCTAAAAAAAAAAAAAAAAAAAAAAAAAATTTCAATACTTGGCATTTTTCCTTAAAAAAAAAAAAAAAAAAAAAAAAAAAAAAATTTGATTTTTCCTTTAAAAAAAAAAAAAAAAAAAAAAAAAAAAATCCCCTCCAAAAAAAAAAAAAAAAAAAAAAAAAAAAAGGGTCCCCCCCCAAAAATGAACATAAAAAAATTTTTTTCCTATGTAATAAAACATTCCGAGAAATCAAACCTATTACACTTTCGTCTTTCTCTCATCATCTTATTCACTCACACACTTATTCACTTTTTCATATCGAATATTCCCAAACTATTCTAATCCAATAGTTTTTTAATTCTTTCTCTTCGTTGTTGTTTTTGTTTTCTTTTTCCAAAAAGCAATGAACCAAGCAGACTTTCCGGACGATAACAGAACCACGAAACGTACTGATAGCACGAATGATTATCAAAGCTTACTTCAACCCAAAACACCCACTATAATCATCCAAAAGGTAGAACACCGAACGAACAATACAAGAAAATGCACAAACGAATTAAACAAGGACATCTAAATGCAAGACATATATATACACGACGAACATGGAGTAGGCGTTGCAATAGG
Source organism: Argyra leucocephala (assembly GCA_963942445.1). Lineage (NCBI taxonomy): Eukaryota > Metazoa > Arthropoda > Insecta > Diptera > Dolichopodidae > Argyra > Argyra leucocephala. The sequence continues at coordinate 212,703,831 of OZ012677.1, read as the reverse complement.
TGACAAATCCAAAAATATTGGCAACGGCACTTTACAAGACATTAAAAATTTGACATGTTAATTATTTTTCTCTTTTATTCATTTAAAATAGCAACTTTACTTTACTAAACAAAAACAAAACAAAAACATATGTATAACAAAAGCAACAAACAAAACAATTCATAAATAAAAAAAATCAAACACTAATCAAATAAAAATCAAAGTACCCAGTACCCACTACCCACTACCCAATATACCTAACTTTGACAGAAAAAGAAAATTTACAACAAAATGTCACAATTTTATATATAAAAATGAATTTATACAACAAAATTTCATTGTTCATAATCATAAATAAAAAAAAAATTGCATTTATATGTAGGTTGGTGGTCCTCACTCCTCATGCATAAATAAAAAAAAACAAGAAAAATAATTTCATGTATAGGTAGGTATGTCGCGTCGTCATACATCATAAACAATTGGTTAGGAGGAAAAAAAGAAAAAAAAAGAATTTTACCAAGTATATTATGTATGTACACTAATGTATACACATCAAAAGAAAAAAAAAGAAAAAAAATCATACACCATTTTGTGTGTTTAAGTATTGTATTTGGATGTGGTTTGTTTTGTTGCACATATAATGTTAATGTATGTATACATACCTAATCAAATTGCTTGAATAGTTTAATTCTTGAAAGAAAAAAAACAACAAAAATAATTTGAAATCACACGTCATCACTGATCATGTTCATGTATTAGACATCATCCTTGATCCTTCTTACTTTTCTTTTTGTTCTTGTTTTCATCCTTTTCTGGCTCTTCTTCTTCCACTTCTTGTTGTTCTTCAAGCTTTTTTTCTTCTTCCTTTTCTGCTCCTTCTTTTTCTTCTTCGTCGTCTTCTTTCTGGTTCTTCTCGTTGTTCTTTATCATTTTCTTCTACTTCATCTATTTCTGTTTTTTCTTTGTCTTACTCTTCTCGTTCGTTTTATTCTTATGCTCCTTCTTTCTTTTCTTCTTCGTCTTGATCTTCATTTTCTTTTCGAAGTTTCTTTTCATGTTCTCCTTTCGTTCCTTGAACATCGTTACATTGACATCATTATCTTTAACTTTTTATTTTTTTTTCTCTTCGTTAAATAATTTATAATTTCATTCATAAGTAATCATATTTTCATCAATAAGTGATAATTTAATTTAATTTCATTTATGTTTGGCTTTTCCTTTCTAAAAAAAAAAAAAAAAAAAAAAAATGCATCTACGTTTCCTTTTCTTTCTAAAAAAAAAAAAAAAAAAAAAAAAAAAAATGCATCTACGTTTCCTTTTCTTTCTAAAAAAAAAAAAAAAAAAAAAAAAAAAAAATGCTTCTACGTTTGTTTTCCTTTCTAAAAAAAAAAAAAAAAAAAAAAAAAAAAAATGCATTTACGTTTTTCTTTTCTAAAAAAAAAAAAAAAAAAAAAAAAAATTTGATAACCCTTCATTTTTGCTTTTTAAAAAAAAAAAAAAAAAATTTCGATTATACTTTATTTTCGTTTCTAAAAAAAAAAAAAAAAAAAAAAAAAAAAAAAAAATTCAATAACCCTTCATTTTTGCTTTCTAAAAAAAAAAAAAAAAAATTTCGATTATACTTTATTTTTCGTTTCTAAAAAAAAAAAAAAAAAAAAAAAAAAAAAAAAAAACGAATACCCATCATTTTTCCTTTCTAAAAAAAAAAAAAAAAAAAATTTCAATAACACATAATTTTTCCTTTCTAAAAAAAAAAAAAAAAAAAAAAATTTTAATACTTGACATTTTTTCTTTCTAAAAAAAAAAAAAAAAAAAAAAAAAAATTTCAATACTAGGCATTTTTCCTTAAAAAAAAAAAAAAAAAAAAAAAAAAAAAAAATTTTAATACTTGACATTTTTCCTTTCTAAAAAAAAAAAAAAAAAAAAAAAAAATTTCAATACTTGGCATTTTTCCTTAAAAAAAAAAAAAAAAAAAAAAAAAAAAAAATTTGATTTTTCCTTTAAAAAAAAAAAAAAAAAAAAAAAAAAAAATCCCCTCCAAAAAAAAAAAAAAAAAAAAAAAAAAAAAGGGTCCCCCCCCAAAAATGAACATAAAAAAATTTTTTTCCTATGTAATAAAACATTCCGAGAAATCAAACCTATTACACTTTCGTCTTTCTCTCATCATCTTATTCACTCACACACTTATTCACTTTTTCATATCGAATATTCCCAAACTATTCTAATCCAATAGTTTTTTAATTCTTTCTCTTCGTTGTTGTTTTTGTTTTCTTTTTCCAAAAAGCAATGAACCAAGCAGACTTTCCGGACGATAACAGAACCACGAAACGTACTGATAGCACGAATGATTATCAAAGCTTACTTCAACCCAAAACACCCACTATAATCATCCAAAAGGTAGAACACCGAACGAACAATACAAGAAAATGCACAAACGAATTAAACAAGGACATCTAAATGCAAGACATATATATACACGACGAACATGGAGTAGGCGTTGCAATAGGTGACAAATCCAAAAATATTGGCAACGGCACTTTACAAGACATTAAAAATTTGACATGTTAATTATTTTTCTCTTTTATTCATTTAAAATAGCAACTTTACTTTACTAAACAAAAACAAAACAAAAACATATGTATAACAAAAGCAACAAACAAAACAATTCATAAATAAAAAAAATCAAACACTAATCAAATAAAAATCAAAGTACCCAGTACCCACTACCCACTACCCAATATACCTAACTTTGACAGAAAAAGAAAATTTACAACAAAATGTCACAATTTTATATATAAAAATGAATTTATACAACAAAATTTCATTGTTCATAATCATAAATAAAAAAAAAATTGCATTTATATGTAGGTTGGTGGTCCTCACTCCTCATGCATAAATAAAAAAAAACAAGAAAAATAATTTCATGTATAGGTAGGTATGTCGCGTCGTCATACATCATAAACAATTGGTTAGGAGGAAAAAAAGAAAAAAAAAGAATTTTACCAAGTATATTATGTATGTACACTAATGTATACACATCAAAAGAAAAAAAAAGAAAAAAAATCATACACCATTTTGTGTGTTTAAGTATTGTATTTGGATGTGGTTTGTTTTGTTGCACATATAATGTTAATGTATGTATACATACCTAATCAAATTGCTTGAATAGTTTAATTCTTGAAAGAAAAAAAACAACAAAAATAATTTGAAATCACACGTCATCACTGATCATGTTCATGTATTAGACATCATCCTTGATCCTTCTTACTTTTCTTTTTGTTCTTGTTTTCATCCTTTTCTGGCTCTTCTTCTTCCACTTCTTGTTGTTCTTCAAGCTTTTTTTCTTCTTCCTTTTCTGCTCCTTCTTTTTCTTCTTCGTCGTCTTCTTTCTGGTTCTTCTCGTTGTTCTTTATCATTTTCTTCTACTTCATCTATTTCTGTTTTTTCTTTGTCTTACTCTTCTCGTTCGTTTTATTCTTATGCTCCTTCTTTCTTTTCTTCTTCGTCTTGATCTTCATTTTCTTTTCGAAGTTTCTTTTCATGTTCTCCTTTCGTTCCTTGAACATCGTTACATTGACATCATTATCTTTAACTTTTTATTTTTTTTTCTCTTCGTTAAATAATTTATAATTTCATTCATAAGTAATCATATTTTCATCAATAAGTGATAATTTAATTTAATTTCATTTATGTTTGGCTTTTCCTTTCTAAAAAAAAAAAAAAAAAAAAAAAAAAATGCATCTACGTTTGTTCTTTTCTAAAAAAAAAAAAAAAAAAAAAAAAAAAAATGCATCTACGTTTCCTTTTCTTTCTAAAAAAAAAAAAAAAAAAAAAAAAAAAAAAAAATGCTTCTACGTTTTTCTTTTCTAAAAAAAAAAAAAAAAAAAAAAAAAAAAAAAAAATTCGATAACCCTTCATTTTTGCTTTCTAAAAAAAAAAAAAAAATTTCGGTTATACTTTATTTTTCGTTTCTAAAAAAAAAAAAAAAAAAAAAAAAAAAACGAATACCCATCATTTTTCCTTTCTAAAAAAAAAAAAAAAAAAATTCAATAACCCTTCATTTTTGCTTTCTAAAAAAAAAAAAAAAAAATTTCGATTATACTTTATTTTTCGTTTCTAAAAAAAAAAAAAAAAAAAAAAAAAAAAAAAAAAACGAATACCCATCATTTTTCCTTTCTAAAAAAAAAAAAAAAAAAAATTTCAATAACACATAATTTTTCCTTTCTAAAAAAAAAAAAAAAAAAAAAAATTTTAATACTTGACATTTTTTCTTTCTAAAAAAAAAAAAAAAAAAAAAAAAAAATTTCAATACTAGGCATTTTTCCTTAAAAAAAAAAAAAAAAAAAAAAAAAAAAAAAATTTTAATACTTGACATTTTTCCTTTCTAAAAAAAAAAAAAAAAAAAAAAAAAATTTCAATACTTGGCATTTTTCCTTAAAAAAAAAAAAAAAAAAAAAAAAAAAAAAATTTGATTTTTCCTTTAAAAAAAAAAAAAAAAAAAAAAAAAAAAATCCCCTCCAAAAAAAAAAAAAAAAAAAAAAAAAAAAAGGGTCCCCCCCCAAAAATGAACATAAAAAAATTTTTTTCCTATGTAATAAAACATTCCGAGAAATCAAACCTATTACACTTTCGTCTTTCTCTCATCATCTTATTCACTCACACACTTATTCACTTTTTCATATCGAATATTCCCAAACTATTCTAATCCAATAGTTTTTTAATTCTTTCTCTTCGTTGTTGTTTTTGTTTTCTTTTTCCAAAAAGCAATGAACCAAGCAGACTTTCCGGACGATAACAGAACCACGAAACGTACTGATAGCACGAATGATTATCAAAGCTTACTTCAACCCAAAACACCCACTATAATCATCCAAAAGGTAGAACACCGAACGAACAATACAAGAAAATGCACAAACGAATTAAACAAGGACATCTAAATGCAAGACATATATATACACGACGAACATGGAGTAGGCGTTGCAATAGGTGACAAATCCAAAAATATTGGCAACGGCACTTTACAAGACATTAAAAATTTGACATGTTAATTATTTTTCTCTTTTATTCATTTAAAATAGCAACTTTACTTTACTAAACAAAAACAAAACAAAAACATATGTATAACAAAAGCAACAAACAAAACAATTCATAAATAAAAAAAATCAAACACTAATCAAATAAAAATCAAAGTACCCAGTACCCACTACCCACTACCCAATATACCTAACTTTGACAGAAAAAGAAAATTTACAACAAAATGTCACAATTTTATATATAAAAATGAATTTATACAACAAAATTTCATTGTTCATAATCATAAATAAAAAAAAAATTGCATTTATATGTAGGTTGGTGGTCCTCACTCCTCATGCATAAATAAAAAAAAACAAGAAAAATAATTTCATGTATAGGTAGGTATGTCGCGTCGTCATACATCATAAACAATTGGTTAGGAGGAAAAAAAGAAAAAAAAAGAATTTTACCAAGTATATTATGTATGTACACTAATGTATACACATCAAAAGAAAAAAAAAGAAAAAAAATCATACACCATTTTGTGTGTTTAAGTATTGTATTTGGATGTGGTTTGTTTTGTTGCACATATAATGTTAATGTATGTATACATACCTAATCAAATTGCTTGAATAGTTTAATTCTTGAAAGAAAAAAAACAACAAAAATAATTTGAAATCACACGTCATCACTGATCATGTTCATGTATTAGACATCATCCTTGATCCTTCTTACTTTTCTTTTTGTTCTTGTTTTCATCCTTTTCTGGCTCTTCTTCTTCCACTTCTTGTTGTTCTTCAAGCTTTTTTTCTTCTTCCTTTTCTGCTCCTTCTTTTTCTTCTTCGTCGTCTTCTTTCTGGTTCTTCTCGTTGTTCTTTATCATTTTCTTCTACTTCATCTATTTCTGTTTTTTCTTTGTCTTACTCTTCTCGTTCGTTTTATTCTTATGCTCCTTCTTTCTTTTCTTCTTCGTCTTGATCTTCATTTTCTTTTCGAAGTTTCTTTTCATGTTCTCCTTTCGTTCCTTGAACATCGTTACATTGACATCATTATCTTTAACTTTTTATTTTTTTTTCTCTTCGTTAAATAATTTATAATTTCATTCATAAGTAATCATATTTTCATCAATAAGTGATAATTTAATTTAATTTCATTTATGTTTGGCTTTTCCTTTCTAAAAAAAAAAAAAAAAAAAAAAAAAAATGCATCTACGTTTGTTCTTTTCTAAAAAAAAAAAAAAAAAAAAAAAAAAAAATGCATCTACGTTTCCTTTTCTTTCTAAAAAAAAAAAAAAAAAAAAAAAAAAAAAAAAATGCTTCTACGTTTTTCTTTTCTAAAAAAAAAAAAAAAAAAAAAAAAAAAAAAAAAATTCGATAACCCTTCATTTTTGCTTTCTAAAAAAAAAAAAAAAATTTCGGTTATACTTTATTTTTCGTTTCTAAAAAAAAAAAAAAAAAAAAAAAAAAAACGAATACCCATCATTTTTCCTTTCTAAAAAAAAAAAAAAAAAAAATTCAATAACCCTTCATTTTTGCTTTCTAAAAAAAAAAAAAAAAAATTTCGATTATACTTTATTTTTCGTTTCTAAAAAAAAAAAAAAAAAAAAAAAAAAAAAAAAAAACGAATACCCATCATTTTTCCTTTCTAAAAAAAAAAAAAAAAAAAATTTCAATAACACATAATTTTTCCTTTCTAAAAAAAAAAAAAAAAAAAAAAATTTTAATACTTGACATTTTTTCTTTCTAAAAAAAAAAAAAAAAAAAAAAAAAAATTTCAATACTAGGCATTTTTCCTTAAAAAAAAAAAAAAAAAAAAAAAAAAAAAAATTTTAATACTTGACATTTTTCCTTTCTAAAAAAAAAAAAAAAAAAAAAAAAAATTTCAATACTTGGCATTTTTCCTTAAAAAAAAAAAAAAAAAAAAAAAAAAAAAAATTTGATTTTTCCTTTAAAAAAAAAAAAAAAAAAAAAAAAAAAAATCCCCTCCAAAAAAAAAAAAAAAAAAAAAAAAAAAAAGGGTCCCCCCCCAAAAATGAACATAAAAAAATTTTTTTCCTATGTAATAAAACATTCCGAGAAATCAAACCTATTACACTTTCGTCTTTCTCTCATCATCTTATTCACTCACACACTTATTCACTTTTTCATATCGAATATTCCCAAACTATTCTAATCCAATAGTTTTTTAATTCTTTCTCTTCGTTGTTGTTTTTGTTTTCTTTTTCCAAAAAGCAATGAACCAAGCAGACTTTCCGGACGATAACAGAACCACGAAACGTACTGATAGCACGAATGATTATCAAAGCTTACTTCAACCCAAAACACCCACTATAATCATCCAAAAGGTAGAACACCGAACGAACAATACAAGAAAATGCACAAACGAATTAAACAAGGACATCTAAATGCAAGACATATATATACACGACGAACATGGAGTAGGCGTTGCAATAGGTGACAAATCCAAAAATATTGGCAACGGCACTTTACAAGACATTAAAAATTTGACATGTTAATTATTTTTCTCTTTTATTCATTTAAAATAGCAACTTTACTTTACTAAACAAAAACAAAACAAAAACATATGTATAACAAAAGCAACAAACAAAACAATTCATAAATAAAAAAAATCAAACACTAATCAAATAAAAATCAAAGTACCCAGTACCCACTACCCACTACCCAATATACCTAACTTTGACAGAAAAAGAAAATTTACAACAAAATGTCACAATTTTATATATAAAAATGAATTTATACAACAAAATTTCATTGTTCATAATCATAAATAAAAAAAAAATTGCATTTATATGTAGGTTGGTGGTCCTCACTCCTCATGCATAAATAAAAAAAAACAAGAAAAATAATTTCATGTATAGGTAGGTATGTCGCGTCGTCATACATCATAAACAATTGGTTAGGAGGAAAAAAAGAAAAAAAAAGAATTTTACCAAGTATATTATGTATGTACACTAATGTATACACATCAAAAGAAAAAAAAAGAAAAAAAATCATACACCATTTTGTGTGTTTAAGTATTGTATTTGGATGTGGTTTGTTTTGTTGCACATATAATGTTAATGTATGTATACATACCTAATCAAATTGCTTGAATAGTTTAATTCTTGAAAGAAAAAAAACAACAAAAATAATTTGAAATCACACGTCATCACTGATCATGTTCATGTATTAGACATCATCCTTGATCCTTCTTACTTTTCTTTTTGTTCTTGTTTTCATCCTTTTCTGGCTCTTCTTCTTCCACTTCTTGTTGTTCTTCAAGCTTTTTTTCTTCTTCCTTTTCTGCTCCTTCTTTTTCTTCTTCGTCGTCTTCTTTCTGGTTCTTCTCGTTGTTCTTTATCATTTTCTTCTACTTCATCTATTTCTGTTTTTTCTTTGTCTTACTCTTCTCGTTCGTTTTATTCTTATGCTCCTTCTTTCTTTTCTTCTTCGTCTTGATCTTCATTTTCTTTTCGAAGTTTCTTTTCATGTTCTCCTTTCGTTCCTTGAACATCGTTACATTGACATCATTATCTTTAACTTTTTATTTTTTTTTCTCTTCGTTAAATAATTTATAATTTCATTCATAAGTAATCATATTTTCATCAATAAGTGATAATTTAATTTAATTTCATTTATGTTTGGCTTTTCCTTTCTAAAAAAAAAAAAAAAAAAAAAAAATGCATCTACGTTTCCTTTTCTTTCTAAAAAAAAAAAAAAAAAAAAAAAAAAAAATGCATCTACGTTTCCTTTTCTTTCTAAAAAAAAAAAAAAAAAAAAAAAAAAAAAATGCTTCTACGTTTGTTTTCCTTTCTAAAAAAAAAAAAAAAAAAAAAAAAAAAAAATGCATTTACGTTTTTCTTTTCTAAAAAAAAAAAAAAAAAAAAAAAAAATTTGATAACCCTTCATTTTTGCTTTTTAAAAAAAAAAAAAAAAATTTCGATTATACTTTATTTTCGTTTCTAAAAAAAAAAAAAAAAAAAAAAAAAAAAAAAAATTCAATAACCCTTCATTTTTGCTTTCTAAAAAAAAAAAAAAAAAATTTCGATTATACTTTATTTTTCGTTTCTAAAAAAAAAAAAAAAAAAAAAAAAAAAAAAAAAAACGAATACCCATCATTTTTCCTTTCTAAAAAAAAAAAAAAAAAAAATTTCAATAACACATAATTTTTCCTTTCTAAAAAAAAAAAAAAAAAAAAAAATTTTAATACTTGACATTTTTTCTTTCTAAAAAAAAAAAAAAAAAAAAAAAAAAATTTCAATACTAGGCATTTTTCCTTAAAAAAAAAAAAAAAAAAAAAAAAAAAAAAAATTTTAATACTTGACATTTTTCCTTTCTAAAAAAAAAAAAAAAAAAAAAAAAAATTTCAATACTTGGCATTTTTCCTTAAAAAAAAAAAAAAAAAAAAAAAAAAAAAAATTTGATTTTTCCTTTAAAAAAAAAAAAAAAAAAAAAAAAAAAAATCCCCTCCAAAAAAAAAAAAAAAAAAAAAAAAAAAAGGGTCCCCCCCCAAAAATGAACATAAAAAAATTTTTTTCCTATGTAATAAAACATTCCGAGAAATCAAACCTATTACACTTTCGTCTTTCTCTCATCATCTTATTCACTCACACACTTATTCACTTTTTCATATCGAATATTCCCAAACTATTCTAATCCAATAGTTTTTTAATTCTTTCTCTTCGTTGTTGTTTTTGTTTTCTTTTTCCAAAAAGCAATGAACCAAGCAGACTTTCCGGACGATAACAGAACCACGAAACGTACTGATAGCACGAATGATTATCAAAGCTTACTTCAACCCAAAACACCCACTATAATCATCCAAAAGGTAGAACACCGAACGAACAATACAAGAAAATGCACAAACGAATTAAACAAGGACATCTAAATGCAAGACATATATATACACGACGAACATGGAGTAGGCGTTGCAATAGGTGACAAATCCAAAAATATTGGCAACGGCACTTTACAAGACATTAAAAATTTGACATGTTAATTATTTTTCTCTTTTATTCATTTAAAATAGCAACTTTACTTTACTAAACAAAAACAAAACAAAAACATATGTATAACAAAAGCAACAAACAAAACAATTCATAAATAAAAAAAATCAAACACTAATCAAATAAAAATCAAAGTACCCAGTACCCACTACCCACTACCCAATATACCTAACTTTGACAGAAAAAGAAAATTTACAACAAAATGTCACAATTTTATATATAAAAATGAATTTATACAACAAAATTTCATTGTTCATAATCATAAATAAAAAAAAAATTGCATTTATATGTAGGTTGGTGGTCCTCACTCCTCATGCATAAATAAAAAAAAACAAGAAAAATAATTTCATGTATAGGTAGGTATGTCGCGTCGTCATACATCATAAACAATTGGTTAGGAGGAAAAAAAGAAAAAAAAAGAATTTTACCAAGTATATTATGTATGTACACTAATGTATACACATCAAAAGAAAAAAAAAGAAAAAAAATCATACACCATTTTGTGTGTTTAAGTATTGTATTTGGATGTGGTTTGTTTTGTTGCACATATAATGTTAATGTATGTATACATACCTAATCAAATTGCTTGAATAGTTTAATTCTTGAAAGAAAAAAAACAACAAAAATAATTTGAAATCACACGTCATCACTGATCATGTTCATGTATTAGACATCATCCTTGATCCTTCTTACTTTTCTTTTTGTTCTTGTTTTCATCCTTTTCTGGCTCTTCTTCTTCCACTTCTTGTTGTTCTTCAAGCTTTTTTTCTTCTTCCTTTTCTGCTCCTTCTTTTTCTTCTTCGTCGTCTTCTTTCTGGTTCTTCTCGTTGTTCTTTATCATTTTCTTCTACTTCATCTATTTCTGTTTTTTCTTTGTCTTACTCTTCTCGTTCGTTTTATTCTTATGCTCCTTCTTTCTTTTCTTCTTCGTCTTGATCTTCATTTTCTTTTCGAAGTTTCTTTTCATGTTCTCCTTTCGTTCCTTGAACATCGTTACATTGACATCATTATCTTTAACTTTTTATTTTTTTTTCTCTTCGTTAAATAATTTATAATTTCATTCATAAGTAATCATATTTTCATCAATAAGTGATAAATTTGATCATTTTTAATGAAAAAATTTTCTTCTCCTTCGTCTTCCCTTTCCTCTTCCTCTTCTCGTTCGTTTTACCCTTCTAAAACGTCCTTTCACAAGGAGGCCTTCTTCCATTTCTTGTTGGAGCCCTGAAAGCATTAAATAAAACCTCAGTTTTTTCTTCTTTCTCTTCGTTCCTACTGTCAGCAAGACAAAACTAGAACAAAACTATAGAACATATACTACTAAGATGTCCCTTCAACCAACCAAATCAAGTAGAACATGAAACAATAGAACTAAACACCCCAGAAAAAAGAAAAGCAATAAGAGACATTTTAAAGAAGCATGGAATATGGAACGATATATAACAAAAACAAGAATACCAGAATATATACTCATAAGTCATACACATAAGAACAAAACCCAAAGTTAAACAAAAATAATACTAAATATACATAAACAAAGAAAAACTAAAAATACTCATACTCAAAATATAAACTAACCATTAAAATCAAATTCCAAAATTTCAAAAATAATTTCAAAATATTTATAAATCAAATTCCAAAATTTCAAAATATTTATACATTATTCCCGTCAAAACAAAAGTGATGACTCGATGAGCAAAAAAAAAAAAAAAAGAAAACAATCTTTCAAAAGTTTTCAATTACTTATATTTTTTTTGATCTAAACAAAAGGTCCTCCCAGAAAAGTAATCTAAAAAATTTTTTTTCCTATGTAATAAAACATTCCGAGAAATAAAAATATTCACCCACCAAAATAACCTTAAAATTTTTTTGATCCTATGTAATAAAACATTCCCAGAAATAAAACCTAACAATTTTTGTCGTAGTGGCAAATCATATTGATCCAAATTGACTTTTTCCCGCTCAAACGGAACGAAAGTGATAAAAAATTGTCACATCCAAATCATCCAATAACCTTAGGAAATATTTGTTATTAAGAGTACCAATAAAACCTTAAAAATTTATTAGCAGTACAGATACATCCCAACAAAATATTCCTTAAAAAACCTACAATGTTTGACGACCTCACCACCAAACTGAAAAATTAGAACGGGTATTTAAATGAAAATTTGTAAATACATACTAATAGAAATACTTCAACCCAGTACAGAAATTTCCTGAAATGTGTATAAAGAAAAAATAAAAAAATTAAATTTAGCAATTCTTTTATTTGAGAACAACAAACAGCCTTTAAAAGCAATTTTTTTGACAGATGCTAACAAAACTGTTTAAAAGTAAAATGCAAAATTTGATGTTTTTAAAATATGCAAAATACTGCGCATTGGTTTAAATAATATATTTGTTTGCTAGTTTAATCAACTTCTTCAATAGTTGGTCCAGCGCCTGCACCAGCTCCTGCTCCTGGAGCTGCACCGCCAGCACCTGGGAAACCTCCTGGCATACCACCTGGTGGAGCGCCACCAGTAGCTTGATACAATTTTGTAATAATTGGGTTGCAAACTGATTCTAATTCCTTTTGCCGATGCTCAAATTCTTCCTTTTCGGCCAATTGATTGGCATCCATCCATTTAATTGTTTCGTTACATTTATCTAAAATTGTTGTTTTATCGCTTTCAGTAATTTTATCTTTTAGATTATCTTCATCCATAGTAGCTTTCATATTGAAGCAATATGATTCCAAAGCGTTTTTAGCAGCAATAGTTTCACGTTGTTTTTCATCTTCGCTGCGATATTTCTCAGCATCATTAACCATACGTTCAATTTCTTCTTTTGATAAGCGACCTTTGTCATTTGTAATGGTTATCTTGTTTTCTTTGTTTGTTGAACGTTCTAATGCTGTCACATTAAGGATACCATTGGCATCAATATCGAATGTAACCTCGATTTGTGGTACACCACGTGGTGCTGGTGGTATTCCGGATAGTTCAAATTTACCCAAAAGGTTATTATCTTTGGTCATGGCACGCTCACCTTCATACACTTGGATTAAAACCCCAGGTTGGTTGTCCGAATATGTAGTGAATGTTTGGGTTTGTTTTGTTGGAATGGTTGTATTACGTTTAATCAAGACACTCATAACACCGCCAGCAGTTTCAATACCCAAGGATAATGGTGTAACATCAAGAAGCAAAAGATCTTGTACTTCTTGTGACTTATCACCATGAAGGATAGCAGCTTGAACAGCAGCACCATAAGCGACAGCTTCATCTGGATTAATCGATTTATTTAATTCTTTGCCATTAAAGAAATCTTGAAGAAGACGTTGAACTTTTGGAATACGAGTTGAACCACCAACTAATACGATGTCGTGGATTGCAGCTTTGTCCAATTTGGCGTCACGAATGGCTTTTTCTACTGGTTCCATAGTTGATCGGAACAAATCAGCGTTTAATTCTTCAAAACGAGCACGAGTAATTGAAGTGTAGAAATCGGTACCTTCGAATAATGAATCGATTTCAATACTGGCTTGAGTTGATGATGAAAGTGTACGTTTTGCACGTTCACATGCTGTTCTCAAACGGCGAAGAGCGCGTTTATTTGAAGTCAAGTCCTTCTTATGTTTGCGTTTGAACTCTTGAACAAAATGATTTACTAACCGGTTATCGAAATCTTCACCACCTAAATGAGTGTCACCGGCTGTTGCTTTGACTTCAAATATACCGTCGTCAATGGAGAGAATTGATACATCGAAGGTACCGCCACCTAAATCAAAAATTAATACATTACGTTCGCCAGATGTTTTTTTATCTAAACCATATGCGATGGCTGCTGCAGTTGGCTCATTAATAATGCGTAAAACATTTAGGCCAGCAATGGTGCCAGCATCTTTAGTTGCTTGTCGTTGAGAATCATTGAAATATGCTGGTACAGTTATAACTGCATTTGTAACTGTTTTGCCCAAATAGGCTTCAGCAGTTTCCTTCATCTTTGTCAAAACCATAGAACTGATTTCTTCTGGGAAAAAGGTTTTCTTTTCATCTTTGTACATAACTTCAATTTTTGGTTTTCCATCATTACTAACAACTTCAAAAGGCCAATGTTTCATATCAGCTTGTACAGTTGCATCTTCGAATTTACGACCAATTAAACGTTTAGCATCAAAAATTGTATTAACTGGGTTCATAGCAACTTGATTTTTAGCGGCATCCCCAATGAGACGTTCAGTCTCTGTGAAGGCAACATATGATGGTGTTGTCCGATTACCTTGATCATTGGCAATAATTTCAACTTTTCCATGTTGGAATACACCAACACATGAGTAAGTTGTGCCTAAATCAATACCAACAGCTGGAGCTTTTGACATTTTTATCTGCGAAAAAAAAATGCAAATTTAAATAAGGAAATAAATGTATAAAAAAAAAATTAGCTAAACTTATAATAGGAATATTCAAATCATAACCTCAAATTCATTATAAAAATACCTTTCAATTCAACATAATTATACACTTTTGAATTTATAAATAGCATTTTATTTAATTAAAAATGTAATTTTTAAATGTAAATTTAATTTTGCGTAAACATTGAAAAAGTAATTACAAAAATTTTCATTTCGCAATCACGTGTTCTAGATGATATTCTAGAACCTTCATTTATTACACGTTTTCTGCATACTTTATTTAATTACATAGAAAAGCTTACACGAATTATTATTTAAAATAATATAAAAATAGAAGGTTGCGTTGCGACATTTATAATTTTTATTACAATTTTCTAAATATGACGCAATGTCATTCCGTAAAATTTGAGTCATAACCATAACGCGGAAAGGAAAAGGCAGCTGCCATATTTTTTCTTCAATTTACAAAAATTAGTTTTATGTTGTATGTACAATAATTTTACCAATTCAAATATGCAAAAACAAAACACACTTTTATATACATATATATGTAATATTCCTTCCATATATAATTATATATATATATATACATATATATTACTTGGATAAAAAAAAATATATATATACATATATACTACTTATATATATAGTTATATATATATATATATCCATTTATACTACTTATAGATATAGTTATATATATATATACATATCCATATATACTACTTATCTATATGGTTCTATATATATATATATCCATATATATTACTTATATATATATAAATATATACTACTTATATATATATATATATATATATATATATATATATATATATATTACTTGCATTCATAATTATATATACATATATTTATTACTGGCATACATAATTATATATATGTAATGTATATATATATATAATATCAAATGTAGTCACAGAAAAATTAAATAGCACATTCTAGAAAATTCTTTTCTAACAAAAGAAAAATCCATATTTTCAATTCAATTATATGTTAAAATTTGGTAATTTTAACTTGAATTATTTTAATTCAATTAAAATGAAAATTAATTCGTGTTACAAAATATTCACAATTCTTTGTTGGTACTTTGAAAATTTTGCAAATTATTTACTTACGTATATTTTTAACTTGTAAGGTTGAGGTAAAAATTGTTTTCAAATATCTTTTTTAATAAAAATTTATGAAAAACTTGATCAATAATCAGTTAACCAGCAGCACTTCACTTTCAGAGAGACTTTTTAACAATGTGATTCAGCAATACAACGTTTTGTGTATATATAAATTTTTATTGCAAATGCAAGAATGTGGTTTTTTGTTTTTTTTACGTTGGTAGAACTTAAAGTTTTTTCCAGAATAACATAGAGCTGCCGTTTATTGAAAAACTATTTGAAATACTTTTTGCAATTCCCTTTAAACAAACATTTGACACATTATATGAAATTGAAGTAGATAGGTGAAAGTAAAATTAATATGAGAAATTTTTGTGGTATAAATGTATTTTATATTTCAAAAAAATAATTTTAATTGAAATTAGAGATATACACATGCATTCATAACCCAATTAGTATACAAAAAAGGAACTGATTCAAATATAAATCGTGTAAAAACGAGAATGTTGTCACAACACCGAGCATATGATGTAAATGAAATTGATGACTCGTGGAATTCGTACTATGTTTGTGTATAGTCAAAGAACATTTTATATTATGTTCTTTCTCTTTGACATAATATAATAAAATTAATTGGGTCGATCGGACTACACCAACTAGCTTTGAATGCGGATGCATGCCTAATTAACGAACCGTTATCGTTACCGTATTGAAGGTAAATATTTTTTGTTGTATGGATAGACATTGGAATGGAAGAAGATACTTATATTACTCTTTTTGCGATATGTATAAGTTAAAAATCGAGAATACAAAACTTTTTTGGCATTTTTAATGGCACCTAACGTTTTATATTGTTTTTGAAGGGTATGTGGGAGGTAACAAATATGAAAAATAGGTATTGAAAATAGTGTTCAATGGCCCTATATTTCATTTACAAAATTAATTAAAAATACCAACATTGAGTATTGATCACCATGTAAGATTTATCAAGCAGTGTTGCAAGTATGTAATTAGTCTTTTACTCTTTAATTTAAAAAAATTTGTAAATTAAATATGAACAAGATAATTTATATTCACAATCTATAGTATAAATTAGAAGCAAATTTACATTTGTGGTTCAATCATCGGACACTAATTAGTCGATATACAATAAAATTAAAATAAATGCTCGAGAAAGAACACGTCACACGTTCCTTTTAATGTAGTTACAAACCAGTTATGGTGAATTTACTTCATGTTCAAAAGCCATACGTCATGTTCAAAAGCTACCTAACTTACTGAAAAA
This sequence comes from Argyra leucocephala, assembly GCA_963942445.1. NCBI lineage: Eukaryota > Metazoa > Arthropoda > Insecta > Diptera > Dolichopodidae > Argyra > Argyra leucocephala. Next base: position 212,687,026 of record OZ012677.1, on the reverse strand, counting down.
AACAATGTACCACTTCATAAGTCCTTTATAATTAAATATTAATTACATACTCATAAATTTCATAATTTTATTTACTATTGTTAATTTCTAATATATTCTAATTTATATTATTTAAGGACATATTTGTTTTAAATCTTTATCTTTCAAATCTTCAATTATTTTTACTTCTCTTTGATTTGTTAGATTTGGATTATTTTCTATCGTTTTCTTGTAAAAATTCATATTATCAAGAACGTTTTGCAATTTCCAATCTTTTCTCAATAAAGTGTCTTCAACTTTAAAAATACCATGGCGTGTACATTGTATCGCATGACAATGAGCAACAGACTTCAATTCAATTCCTATTTCATGAATTAATGATGCTAAATATAATTCTGTTTCATTAATACTGTGAATTTCTAAAGTAAAAAATGGTCTTTTAAATTCAATGACACGAATTCCATAAATAACTGGTTGAATATTATTTGCCGGTCGAATTAACCCTTTGCTTGCAAGTTCATATGCTGCTTGTGATTGTATATCTACACCACATAATTCATACATTTTACGTTGATGAGATGCTTGTAGTGATGCTATTAAAGAACTTATCCTATTTGTGGTTATATGATTATATGTAGCACGAGCAGTTACTATAGAATTATTTAAGTGATTTTCTGTTGCTACACCCAATTTTGCAGTAACACGATAACATCTTATTGAACGACTTTGTTGTATTTTATGTGCTATTGATACGCCAGAATTTAAGCCTATCACTAAAAAATAAACTCTTAGATAAATATTTTCGGTTAAAAAATCGAGAAGTATATACATAAAACTCCACTTGTATTATATCCTAAATTAGCAACAGGTCTACATTTAAAATCTTCCATTTGATAACGAGGACCTACAGCTAAAACATCATCTGACAAATCTGCTACATTTCTTAAAATTTTACCATGAATTCCACTAGGACCGATTGCCAACAGTTTTCTTGGTTCCCTTACTTCAAGTTCATTTAATTCTTCATAAGACATAAATAAATCGTTTAGTTATTTTTTAATTGATTTAATAATTACCTTTACAGATATTGTGAAGTATAGCATTCCGTATATGAATAATATTCTTGCCAGCAGGTTTATAAATTCCAATAATTCCATTCAAACACTTGAATATTGTTAGGGCATCGTAAATTTTTATGGACATTTTATTTAACAAAATAAAGTTATACAGATTACACAAAACTTTTTATTTACAAATAATAAAAAATATCTTATTTCCGACTTTGACTGATAGACAAAGGACAAGTGAAGTGACAGTTGACGTTGACAGTATATAGTAAGTATATATATCTGAATGACAAAGGTAGGGTCATAAGACGAATTTGTATCAAATAATTGAATTTTTAGGACTAATTCCAGAGAAGACAATTGCATAGAACATAATATATTATATTATAATAGCACTCGTCACGCATTTCGTATCTTCGTATTTCGTAATTTTACGAATGTCAATTTTGCGTGAAGAGTAAATTTGTAAATTTTGTATTTTTCATTTCGTAAATTCGTAATAACAGCTGAATCCATGCTTCTAGAAAACATTTCAAAAGATGCTTCTAAAAAACATTTCAAAAGTAAATACAAATGTTTATTTTAATTTATTTTTTATTTTTCTTTTTTATAAAAATTTCACTTACACATTTAAATTTAAATTTATTTTTATTTTTAATTTTGAATGTTTAAGTTTGTTAAAAAAAAATTAATTTGATTAATATTTTGTTGATAATGTGTATTTGTTTTTGTTTATTATTGATATTTGACATTAACTGTCAACAATACGAAGATACGAAATGAAAATTAAATAGCTCAGAGGCTTCTTACTTTTCTTTCGTAAATTTACGATCTCGTATTGTATCATCCGTTCGTTTATAAAGCTTTTGTATGAAAGTGTAGCAAACTTTTTTGGTTTTTAGTATGAAGTGTAGCAAATTAGCGTTTTGAAAGAAACAAAATAATACGAATCGTAAATTTACGAAATTGCGTGACGGGTACTAATGTTCTTTGCTAATTGTAATTGTGGAGGATATTCATATATAAATTAGAATTGTACTTTGAATTGACTAATTTGAAATTTTCCTGGTTTGTGTCTTGGAATTAGCTAATTCGAAATGTTTCTAATTGATGATAGTTCAATTCTAATTGAAAAAAATTATAATATGTAAGTCAAATATAAAAGTTGTCAATTCAAATTGTGAAAAAATTATCCATTTGATGATGTCTAGGTTTGAAATCTAGAATTCAAATTAGACGTAAAGGTCTTGCTTTAGGCACTTGTGCCAAATAACTTTAAATTGCAATAATAAATAAATATTAAATTTGATCGTTTTTTACGAGATTTTTTATTTTTTTCTATTTGGAATGTTTACGACTTGATGTATTCCAAATAATTATTTTAAAAATTTCTTTTTATTTAATACTTTTTAATTTTTATAATAAAAGTTCTATGTGTAGATATATAGTATTTTGTCAAAAGAATTATATGAAATATTTGAATATTGAATTATTTGACTTTACGGTAAAAAAATTTCAATTATTATAGATTTACTTTCGAATTTTTCATATTGTATTGGTGCATGATTTGGGCGAAAGTTTCTATTTCCAGTGGTAATGTAATATAATATTTTCAGTAGAAACTTTTTTGTCTAATGCAGGTTTTTTAAACATCTGTCAAAAAGTTATTTTGATTTTGAAAGCAAAATTTCTCGTTGGTAATCATAGGGACTCTGTACATACGTATTTTAACTGCCTATTACCTTTTGCTATTTTTCCCTCAAACACCTTTCGATCTATAGACATAAGTAAGATCTTTACTTATTACTAAAAATAAATACCTAAATGTTTGATATTTTCTGCCAGTTTTTACTAAATCATACATATACGACCAATAAAAATATTTTGGTTGTACCACTGTTTGTTATAAATAACCCGTATTGGTTGTACATTATGGCTTATTGATGTTTATCTCTTGAAAACAAATTTAAAGTTAAATTATTACGGCCACATTCAAACATCTCAAGCTTTAATTGTTATTACAAATACCAATGTACGAGCAGGAGAGACAATACCAATGTACTGAGGCACAGGATTATTTATAAAATATAACAAGGAAGTAAATTCATGTCAAATAAAAATAATCAAAATTAAATATTTTGCCATTATGCTTTTACTTGTACACTCTTGGGGAAATTTTATAAACATTTTTAAAAAATAAAAGACTTGTTCATCTTACAAATTTATTTTATCCCGACATATCTTATTTATGATCCATGATTATGACCGAAACACCGAAAGGTCGAAACACGTGTCGGAATAAAATAAATTTGTGAAATTAACAAGTCTTTTATTTTTTAAAAATAATATTTTGCCTTCTTAAAGCGCATGTGTGACTGCGGTAGTGAAGTGGTATGTTTGTCAAAAAATATTTATCTTGTACTTTCATTGTGCAATCACCAATTAAATTGATTTTGTAAACATAGTAACAAACAATAAAGCATGCAGTGCTCACTGTTCAGGTTCAGTTCAGTGTAGGGTATTCACTATTCTGTATTTATTATTACCATTTTACATATCTTTTTAAAAAATGAGCTCCAAAGGAAGAAATAAAAAATTTAAAAACAATAAAGTAAATCATCATAAAGATCGAAAACTGGCAGAAACCCTTTCTGACTTATCATTAGATCAAAAAGAAGAAAAAGATATATCAAGCGAATCTAGTTCCGAAGATGAAGTTGGTCTTTTTAATGCTGGTACAATGTTTTTGTGATTAAGAACAAAAAATAACTAATTAAAAATTATAGGAAAACCAGCAAACTTTACTGTTGCTATGTGGGATTTGAATCACTGTGATCCAAAAAAATGTAGCGGCAGAAAGTTATCTAGAATGGGATTGATTGACAATTTAAGGTTGGGACAAAGGTTTCAAGGATTACTTTTAACTCCAGGTTAAGCAATTAAATTTTTAAAATTATGTAAATATTTTTGTTAAATAAATTTTTGTAGTTGGAATAAATTGTGTTAGTCCACTGGATAAAAACATAGTAGAAGAAAAAGGTATCGCTGTTGTCGACTGTAAGATTTGTTGATCTTCGTGGTTTACATATATAATATTTGTTTTTTTGTAAAAGGTTCTTGGGCAAAATTAAATGAAACACCATTTGAAAGAATGAGAAGTCCTTATCCAAGATTATTACCATTTTTAGTGGCGGCAAATCCTATAAACTATGGAAAAGCTTGTCAATTGAGTTGTGTTGAAGCTATTGCAGCTACGATGTACATAACTGGAATGAAAAATCAAGCTCATTTTTATATGAGCAAGTTCTCGTGGGGTCATTCGTTTTTAGAACTAAATCAAATTTTACTTGATCGATATGCCAGCTGTAAAGATAGCAAAGAAATTCTTAAAGTTCAAGAAGAATACTTGGAAGAAGCTAAAAAAGAAAGACAAGAGCGGAAAGTCGATTGGCCTTCAAGTTCTTCATCTGAAGATGATAATGAAAAGTAAAACAAATATTTCATTTATCCAATCATAAGATATTTTTAGGTTAATTAAAAAACTTTTAATAAAATTATTGATATTCTAAACATTTTTAATTTTATTGTGGGGTATAATTCATGATCAAATATCAATGTAAAATTTTGTTTTTAATTTATTCTAACCTACAGGTAGTTTTTTTTTTGCCAATATTAAGGAATACGTACAAGGCTTAGAGTATTTATTTGTGTGATATTCATTGTGTTTGCCTTTGATATTCTGGACTTGAATTAACAAAATTTGACATACTAAAATAAGTTGCACTATTTTTTACCAAATACTTGAGAAAATCATTCAAGTGTACTAACAAAGTTTGAACCGATTTTTCATCTAAATGTGTAAATGCTAGCATTGAGCCCAGTTTTACAAATAGTCTAAGCAAGTGGAATGCTCCATAAATTTTTGACATAGGTGTATCTGGATGTTGTGATAAAATTTCGGAATATTGTGGTCTTTCAAATTTATAAAGCAATTGCGAACCCAACATTACATTGAAATATTCAAGTAGTCCATTCACTACATCGTTGATGGCAATGTCCTTAGTAGTATTTGATATTTTTAGCGATTTTTTATATTCCAAATAACTATCCATAATATTTTGAACTGTAATTTTTGCTGGTATATCAATTAACTTATGCTGTCGAGTAATTGCATCCCAATCATCAACAAGACATGGTTTAAGCTCTTCGGGAATTTTTATTTTTATTTCTACTTTTGTCAGGAATTGTTCTTCAGTTTCTACAGAAGAATTTTCCGTTTTGCCACGTTTTTTTTTTGGTTCATCTTCTTTCTCCTTTTCTTTATCTTCTTTCTTTGGGTCCTTTTCTTTCTCTTTTTCTTTAGATAGTATATTTGTGGAACTATTAGTAGAATTGGATGATCCAGTATTACCAATTGTTTTGATAGGCCTACCACGTATTGGGCCAGAAGGAGCAGATGGGGTTCCACTTTCTTTTGTAGAAATTTCCTTAGAAGGAGTTGATGCTCGTGAATCACTACTGGAATCTTTTTTCCCCTTAGAAGCACCTAATCAAGAAGTTAAATTTTTTTGTATAAATTTCAAATAAATACTTAGAAAAAATAAATAGTTATTTGAAGTCTGAAAATATTAAAAATTTTTACATACTTTTTTTGTTTTTTGCTGCAAGTTTATGTTGTTTTGAAACTTCTTGCTGTTTTTGCACATTAGCTTCATTATATTTTAAGACGCGGTTCTCAGGAACCCATTCATCCTTCAAAAGAAAGTTTTTTTTTTACAACATACTGTCTTAAATAGTAATAATTCTACTTATTTACCCAGTTTTTATTCCATCCAGCATAATGGATCAAATATTTGATTTGTTTATCTTGTACTTTAACTTTAAGTGCTTTTGCTTCATAAATAAGAGGGCCATGGAAACATAAAACCTTTTCACCTTAATAAAATAAATCTTTATTTTTGAAAATACTTTATTTAGAAAAATTACCTTCAGCAAATTTAAACTTTTTGTCTGTCATATTTATAAAAATATTAATTTTTGTACATAATATTGTATTGTTTTTGGATGCGTCTTTACTTACTTCATCTAAATATTTCTTATCGATTGTATTGTATATATCGATGGACGATATTTATTTGCTCAAATCCCATTTGACAATACAGTAGCGTTCTCTATTGAAATTAAAAGGAGTTGAAACGTCATTCAAAAATACAAGGTTGCAATTCTGTATCGTGATAATAACGCTGCGACTGCCGCGTATCTATAATTGGTATTCTATATGGTGATTGTCACAGTGATAGTCGCTTTTTTATTGTGATTTTAGGGTGACAGCTAATTTGATGTCACTCATGATTAAAATAAATAAAAGTTTGGTTGTTTTTTAAGATTTAATATTTTTAGATTTTTACGTTTTGGTTTTTTCAGATTTATTTTAAGTTTTTTATGTTTAAGGTTATGCTTAAGTTTTAATAACTTTAATTTGTGGAATAAAATTATTAGTATTTAAATTTTCGAATAAGAAATAAATTTATTGATAGTATTTGCATTTCAAAATGTAAATATTAAAAAATATGAGTTTTAGAATTAGAAGTCGCTAATATTGCGAATGGTTTAAAAAGAATCGAACTAAATAAAAAATGCTGTGATTATGTGCTAATATTTTTTTTTAATTAATTTTAATTTTATTTTGGTTTTCAATTACACATATTATAAGTTTGCAAATGAATTTTAATCAAATATGAATATATTTTTATTTTTACTTTTATTAAATTACTTGTAATGAATTTCACTTAACTTTTTTTTAGTATCGAAGTCAGCAATGAATTTCGTTTTTTTTTTGTTTTAAAAATATATATATATATTTTATTAAATTAGTATGGTTACATGAAATCCCCTTTTAAGTTATTTTTCTTTTAATAATTTATTTTTATTTTTATAACTTTACCTACTTTATTGATTGTACTTGTTGCACTATTAAAATTTAAAACTAAGTTTTGTTTTCTATTGTTTTGACACTTTGACATTTAATAAATCACTTGTGCTGCCATTTCCGAATTGTATTTTTTAAGATGCTGCCGTTATCTAAATTATTCAAGTGATCGCAATACAGAATTTTAAAATTTTTTAAGTGTCATCCTTGATTGTCGCAAGGGTGACTATCGCTTATCACGATACAGACAGTATTGCACATTTTGACAGTATTTGTTTTTGTTTTGACAGTAATTGTAGTTTTTAATAATTTTTGACAATAATTGTTGAAATAGAAAATGTATTAAAATTCAAATTATATAAGAAATATTATGGGCGTAAATTTAATTTATGCCTCAAAAAACTAACATAAGTAAGTGGCCACAACGAAAAAATTTGTGTTAATATATATACATTTTTTTAAAAAGAATTAGTTAAATTAAAATAACTTTGCTGACACAAGATTGATACAACTTAATGCTAATATATTGTATGTTTAATTTGAGTTTAAATAATAAAAAAATCCCAAAGATGGTGTGACGCTAACATTTTTTTTTTCTTTTACGCTGAAAACACAATCATGACGAATGACGAGTGACGAATAACCAAATTTCGCGCTTAGAGACACAATCACGACGAATTATTCGCGACGAACAAATTTTTATGTTTTGAAATTTCAAAATTTGTTTATAAAAAAAATTTTAAAAAAATTAATTTGAAAAAATTTTTATTTGAACTTGAATTTTAAAATAAATAAATTTTTGTATTTTTGGAATTTTTGAAAATTTGTTGGTTCAAAATGTTTTATTAAAACCATTTTGACCAATTTATGTTGGTATCAATGAATGTCATTCGCATTTGTCGACGAGTAAAATAGAAATAGCTCTATTGTTTGAACGTGAAATTTTGGTTATTCGTCATTCGTCACGATTTACATATAATCTCATGTATTTGAAAGCGAAAAATTCGTCATTCGTCGTGATTGTGTTTTCGACATTAAAGATAAAAGTCGATTTATGTAAATCAGGCATAATGCATTCTTTTTTTTTGTATTTTTCGCAGAATTCATAGAAAAATGAATTTTTCTTAACATTAATTAATCAAATAAAAAATTAAATTAAAAGTATTTTTTTTTATGGGTTGAAAGTTAAATTAAAACAAATTTATTTATTTTCGGGGAAACAGTTTTATTTATTTACAGGAAACAAAAATATTAGGTTATATTTTTCAATAATATTATGGTTTGTTTACATTAATTATGTCCTTAATAAAAATCTTAAAAAAAGATCGACTGCACACATAAAAATTTATTGCCTATTTCCAAACGGGTCAACTTTCAACACTTTTTTCCTTTTGTTTAATTCCCCCTTTTCAAGAAACTAATTTTGCGGCAGCCATTTTCGTTCATGACTTTGTTGTCAAAATTTTAGCTGGTTAACGAGAGAATCTACAAATAAAAAAGTAAACAAAATTTTTTAGTAGGTTATAATTAATGTTCAGATATGTAAAAACTTTTTATAGGTATTATAATGTCCTTAAACTTAAGTTAAATTATTAAGTTTTATTATATCGATACGTAAAATGTTTTCTTTTTAATTTTAATATCGTATTTTAATAATCGGTAATATAATAAAATTGATTTTTAAAGAAATATTGGAGTTAATATATTAAAAGGTTAGAATTTGTTTGCTGAAAAATTTTTAATCATCAAATCTAACTTTATATTAATTTGTTTTTTGTTGGAATACAATTTATTTACTCCTACTTAACTAAATAAATGTTGAATTAACTAGAAAATACAGAAAAACTAATTCGGTGGAAATGGAAAAATCAAACTTTGTTCTTAATTATTGAATTACAAAAACATGCGTACTCTACAATACTTTAGATTTCAGTTATACAAATAAAGCAACAAAGAAATAAAGCTTATCTTGCTATTTTGGAGGAATTATATTTTTTTTATATGCAATCTCAAACCTACTTGTACAAAATATTATATTAAATTATTAAATAATGTCAAGTCAAATACAAAACAAAAATGAATAATCCAAATGTACTTTTATCAGTTTCACTTACATAATCATAAGTACGTACGTACCGATAAATAAATATTTTTCATTATATACCTTTCGCTTCAAATTTTATTTTCAAATAAAATATTTACACACACATATGATATTATACAAGTTTTTGATGAAAAATAAAACTGATACTAGTTTTTGATGAATCGTCTGGAAGTGGGAATAAATATGTTGAAAGTTGAATCGTCTGGTTAGGCCCATTAGTGGATATATTTCATGGCTCGTTAATTTATCGCTTTGTGAATGGAACAGATTATTTATAAACGTACCATATTTCACCAACTGTTGAATAAAAATAAACATGGTTCATTTTCATTTTTAAAGTACAATGCAGACAACTTAATGAAACAAAACGCCTCGTCGGAACAAAATGGATGCCATATCTATTTTTTTTTATATTTTTAAAAAGTTGGCAATTGTATTTAGGTTAGCGTCCTCAAGACGAAGTGTTTACAGAAATTTTAATAATATATTATTATTTAAATATAAAATTCTCTAGTTTTGGGCGTTCTTTATTAAAAATATTAATATATAAGTTTCAAAAGTTAATATCAAATCAGAAATAAATTTATTTAACGAATTGAAAATGGCTTTAAGAGTGAACTGTTTTGACGGCTCTCAATTGATAAATTACTAATTTAAATAAGATTACACACACGTACATAAGTAAGACTATAAGAAATTATTACTTCACTATTGTCTCCGTTTAAAAAGTTCAAAAAGGGGTTGTGTGTTTGCAATATTTAAAAAAAAATTAATAACACAATTAAAATTACATTTACAAAATAAAAATAAAAATATAATTAAATAGTTCATAGAAAACTTTGTATGATACAAGCAATGAACCCTTATTTGTGATGTGTTATAACAATAGTTATGGATTCTTGAATAGCGAATGTGTTTTGTGAAATGCTAAAAATTACATTAAATAATATAATTAAAATTTCTAATTTTGTTTTTAAATGAGATCTAAAAAATTTGATAACATGGGTGAAATTAAATCAGTGAAAGTGGATAATTGGGGTGTATTTTTCCTCCAAAAATTACAGAATTTCTTTAATAAAACAGATTATTGTGATCTGACACTACAATTTAATGATAATTCACAGTTAAAAGTTCATAGATTAGTATTGAATGCATGTACGGATTATTTTAATGTTTTGGAACAAACTTGTGAAATGATTGATGACGTTCTAATTATGCCGAATGAATTACAAGCTGATTTAGTTGTGCCTATTGTTAATTTTATGTACACGGGAACATTAGAATTTGAACTTAAAATTTATGGAAAATTATTAAAAACAGCTAGAGATATGAATATGACTGTCTTATTAAAGTTATTGGAGGCCCATAGAAAAACAATGGAAACAAAAGTAAGTAGTCTTTTAAATCTAATGGCATTTCATTATAAATGTATTATATTTCATAAACATTTTTCATTTATGTAAAATATAGTATAGATTTTGGATTTTCAGTATATATATAGTAAATACGTAATGTTAGTGTAAAGTTTTAGTTTTATCCTTTTTTTAGTTAGTTGGTTAATTTTCAAATTATCAGAAAGCATGAGAATTAAAATATATTTGTTTATATTTTTAGCCAAAAAGTCAAAAAATGTCTCCGAAGTCAACTGGATTTGCATCTATGAAAACACCTTTGCCTGCTAACAATAAACCTCTTCCACAAAAAAATGTTAATCGACAAGCTAATTCGGAATCATTATATAAATCTTTACAAATTAAATCTTTTGGTACAACCAATTTTAAGGGTGGAACTATGTTAAAACCTCAATCCAAATCGGTGCCAGTCAAAGGTCCAATTCGTTTCGAATATGAAGGAAACGAAACACTTACTTCGTTCGATTCAACATTTGACAATATATCATATGAAAGTAAACCCTTAAAAGTAGAATATGAGGAGCAGTATAGTCAAAGTGTATCATCTCCATTTGAACAGTTGAGGCAAACTGGATATAACAATAATAAAAGACCAGCACAATCTATATTAGAATCACCTCCAGAAAAAAAGCCTAACATTCAAGATGTAAAGGAATATGCTGAACAACAAAGAATGCGTAAGCAAATTGCTGAAGAATACGGAGAAGAACCTGATTTTGAAAGCATTTTAGACGATGAATTTCATAATGACGATGATGATGAAGAATTTAATAGTATTCAAGAAAATACAAAACCCACTACATCAAAACAATCTTTAGTTCAATATTCATCTCAAAAACAACAAAATGCTTTAAGAAAATCAAATGAATCATCCAGTCAACATAAACCAACTATAGTTGTTAAAGAATGTTCTTCTTCAAACGTTGATCACGCGAAAATTATAAGTGAGGTGCTCAGAAAATATCCTCATTTAATAAAAAATAATAAAAATATTAAATTAAAAATTATGCCAACTACAAGTGGAAGTGGAACTCAAAAAGTTGTCATTAAAAAAGAACCGGATGATTCAAATGTATCTCCAACACAGATAAAATCAGAACCAGTTTCGCCGGGTGCAATTAGTCACACGGCTACAACAACTTTAGCTAAATCTGAAACTCTACTGTCAACAAGTAATAAGGAAGCATCAACATGTATGCAAAAAACAGTTTCATCGAGTACTACTCCTAATCAACCAAGACGAATTGATAGTAAAACAATGAAACAATTAATAGCTCTCGGAGCTGAAAATACAACAGGTAAGTACATGAAAAATAAAGTAAAAATATTTTGTAATTTTGTAAATTTTCATTTTATATATTTTAGGACCTTGGTTATGTTTAAGATGTGGTGTGAATGGACGTCCTATAAGTATTCCTTCATATCGAGGATTCAGGCGGCATCTTGTAAATACACATAAAGAAAAAATTGATCCAAGATTATGTGAACATTGTGGTTGGCGTTCTATTAATCAAAAAGAATTGGCATTTCATATGTACATTCAGCATGATGTTCGTACATCAATTAGCTTTCCTAAATGTGAACATTGTGGAACGGTTGTATTTGATCTCCAAGCATTAGATCAACACATTGATGACGTGCATCCAGAAGTCAAAGAAGATAATCAACAGTGTATTTATTGCAATAAAACATTTTCAACAGAATTAATGCTTTACAATCATATGAAGGATCAACATAAGGAACGAGCGCGTGATGATGGCGTTATTGACTTTTCAGAGGAAGATGAAGCTTATGAAGAATATGAACAAAAAATTCAAGGTACTGGAATTAATCAAAGTGGTTCGAAAATTCAAATATTGTCTGATATTGATTTACCAAAATGTATATCATTAACTCAAATTACAAAATCTGAAGCTACTACAGTGTTTGACACGGAGAACTTAGTAGAAATTCTCGGTGGAAATAGTCAAATAATGCAACCTACGGATTTAATAACATCAATACCAGGTCAAATTTCAAATGAACCCAAATTTATAAATGCTGATGGTAATGTAATGGAATTGACTCCAGCTCAAAGAGCGGAAATAATGTCTCAATTAGAACAAGGTGGTGATGGTGTGGTTATGGTGTTAGATGAATCATTTAGTGAAAGAGTAAATACTAAAATAGAGGGTGGGGCTGATGAAGAGATCAGTCAAGATTCTCAAGAAACTACTGAACAAGAATCTGAAAAAGATATTGCCGTTATGAACAACCCTGAAGAGGAGGGCGGTGAACATATTGATGACCAAACTATGGAAGGAGAAGAAGCAATTCACGAGTCGAACGAAGATAAAACAAATGAAAATTCCGATTTAGCAGAAGAATTAGAAGAACAACTGAATGCATGGAAATCAGTTGAATCAAATCAAAAAAACGATAATGAAGATGAGGATGGTTTATCTAACAAAGAAGATGCTATAGAGACTACTGAAAGTTTAGATGAACAGCTGGAAAAGGTAATTTTAAAATTTACAAGTAATAAACAAATGGTATTAAAATTTTTAATGTAATTATAGTTGACTCAAATGACCCAACCAATAATGGAAACCAAAAAACAAGATAAAGTGTCTAAAGATGAGCTTGATGAAAGGTTAAAAATGTTAACAAATGATTGGAGTGATGACGAAGAAGAAGGAGAAGAAGAAGAACAAACGACTAATATCAATAAATCACAAAAAAATCAAACTAACGGTTTAGAAAGTGAAGTCAAACCTAAAAGCGTATCAAATGAGAAGGAAAATGAAAAAATGGAAGAGGAACAAGATATTGAAGACATTCTTCAAAGCGATATAGAGGATAAAAAGGAAAAAATACAACCAAACACAGAAAATATTAAAGAAAATATAAAAGAAAATAAAGATGAAAAAAATACATTAAGTGAAATGTCACAGAAGGATTTAGATAATACAGAAGAATCATTTTCACAACACGATTCTGGAGATTCAAATGACGAAGAGGACCTTTTAAGAGAACAACCAATTTGCTCAACCGAAGAAGATGTATTAGTAGATAACAGTAATACAGTCAGCACTGAAACATTACCTAAAGCGCCTAAGAATATAGAAGAAAATAAGAGTATAGAGGAAATAAATGAGGAAGATAATATTATTTTGAAAGAAAAAACCGATACCAGTAATATAGCTGAAGAAATTTTTAAGAAGGATGAAGAAAAAATCGGAGAAAAAATTGAGGAAAAAGTAGAAGAAAAAGTTCACCATTTGAACACTTTAGAAAATGAAAGTGAAAATGAAGTTATTAAAAAAGAGAATTTATCTGAAACTGATGATGAAAAAGATATTCCTCAAAAAAGAGAAGATAAAGGAAGCGACGACTCATCTAAAAAGCAATCACCAGATGTGAAAAAAGATGAAATCAAAAGTATGATAAATGAATGGGACGAAGAAAATGATGACGATGAACTTTAAATTTAATGAAATACTAGAATATAAAACTAAGTTTAAATATAAGACAATGTTGCTCTTTTTGATTCGTTTGATTTATATTCAAATGATTTTGGTTATAGGTGAAAAATCATTGTTTCCTTATTTTAACACCCATAATTGTTTCTAATCAAATATGAAAAATTTGTGTAAAAAATAATTTACAAAAGATACATATGATAATCTGTAGAAATAAACGTTAGATAATACCATAAAAAATGGTAATAAAATTTGTTTCATAAAAAAGAAAAAAAATTAATAAAGCAAGTTTTTTGTTGATTGAAATTGTATCTTGATTTATATAGAATTTGGAGCTTCGAGGCAAATAATTCGTTTACTAATTAAAATAAATTTTTAAAGATTAATGTATTATATTTTATTAAATTTTTATTAAAGCGTAAATTTTTAATTAAAACATTATGTTCCTTCTTCCCATGGACGTGGACCACGTTTGTTTTCCCAGTTATCAATATTCAATTTTTTAATCTTTTCAAATTCTCCATCTAAGGTAACTTCTTTAGGCTCTTTCATATTAATACCAATTCTTTTCATTTCTTCCGGATTAACTGCACGTTTCTTTGAAAATTGATACCTTCACATTTTAATAGCATAATTATATTTATATAACAAAATCTATTCTATTAAAAAATAATTTTACCTAATGCTTGTAAATTCTTTTAAACCAAATGAACCCCCCACAACCAAAACTAAAAATGGTAAACCATATCGTAAAAATTTGTTTTTTCGAAAAGTTTGTTTGGAACTACTTATGTAATTCATTTTAAAAAATTTAAATTACGTTTTAACCATCAAAATTAATTATTAATTTAAAATTGGTAAAATACTGTTATTTTACATAGAAATTGTTAAAATCTAATTTTTGAAGTGGTAATTGTTTATGATTAACTTGAAACTTATTTGGGAATTGGGAACTTTCCCACTTAAGTCTTTTTATTTATTTTATATTCTTCAAGGTTATGTTTCTTTTTTGTAAAATTTTGACATTTTGTTATAAATAAAAGAATGACAGCACTTTTTTTTTTAAAGATGGCGCGAAAGAAGTTTCAGAAAATGTAAGAATTTTATATAAAATTTTTAGTTCATATAAGAATTTTGGTGGGATTCTAAGTTTTTTTTAAAACTTTCTATTTTAAAATCTAATTGGAATTTTAAAAATCTAATTACTTTAATTTAAAATATTAGATTGAAAATAAAGTGGTTAATTTAAATATCTAATCGAAATTTTTGATCAATTTAATTTAATATTACTACTGAAAATAAAGTGTTTAATTTAAAAATATAATTAGTTTACTTTAAAAAACTAAATTGAAAATAATAGTGTTAATATTGGTGTATAGGTGAAAAATCATTGTTTCCTTATTTTAACACCCATAATTGTTTCTAATCAAATATGAAAAATTTGTGTAAAAAATAATTTACAAAAGATACATATGATAATCTGTTGAAATAAACGTTAGATAATACCATAAAAAATGGTAATAAAATTTGTTTCATAAAAAAGAAAAAAAATTAATAAAGCAAGTTTTTTGTTGATTGAAATTGTATCTTGATTTAAATAGTATTTGCAGCGTCGAGGCAAATAATTCGTTTGCTAATTAAAATAATTTTTTAAAGATTAATGTATTATATTTTATTAAATTTTTATTAAAGCGTAAAATTTTAATTAAAACATTACATTCCTTCTTCCCATGGACGTGGACCACTTTTGTTTTCCCAGTTATCAATATTCAATTTTTTAATCTTTTCAAATCTTCCATCTAAGGTAACTTCTTTAGGCTCTTTCATATTAATACCAATTCTTTTCATTTCTTCCGGATTAACTGCCCGTTTCTTTGAAAATTGATACCTTCACATTTTAATAGCATAATTATATTTATATAAAAAAATCTATTCTATTAAAAAATAATTTTACATAATGCTTGTAAATTCTTTTAAACCAAAACCCCACAACCAAAACTAAAAATGTTAAACCATATCGTAAAAATTTGTGTTTTTGAAAAGTTTGTTTGGAACTACTTATGTAATTCATTTTAAAAAATTTAAATTACGTTTTAACCATCAAAATTAATTATTAATTTAAAATTGGAAAAATACTGTTATTTTACATAGAAATTGTTAAAATCTAATTTTTGAAGTGGTAATTGTTTATGATTAACTTGAAACTTATTTGGGAATTGGGAACTTTCCCACTTAAGTCTTTTTATTTATTTTATATTCTTCAAGGTTATGTTTCTTTTTTGTAAAATTTTTACATTTTGTTATAAACAAAAGAATGACAGCACTTTTTTTTTTAAAAATGGCGCGAAAGAAGTTTCAGAAAATGTAAGAATTTTTTAATATGACATTTTTCAGTTCATATAAGAATTTTGGTGGGATTCTAAGTTTTTTTTAAAACTTTCTATTTTAAAATCTAATTGGAATTTTAAAAATCTAATTACTTTAATTTAAAATATTAGATTGAAAATAAACTGGTTAATTTAAATATCTAATCGAAATTTTTAATCAATTTAATTTAATATTACTTCTGAAAATAAAGTGTTTAATTTAAAAATATAATTAGTTTACTTTAAAAAACTAAATTGAAAATAATAGTGTTAAATTTAAAAATCCAATCGGAATTTTAAAAATCTTCACGCAGTCTTCATCACGCAGTCATCGCGCAGAAATACTACTTTGAAAGTTGAAACATATGAAAACTTGAAAACATATGCAAATGCACAGAATGAAAAGTTGTCGACCTTTAAATTTTTTCTGTTTTTTTTATTTTTTAGTAGAAGTAGTTTTTTTTTAGCTCGGGATCGGGATCAGAAAACGAGTATATAGAGCGCTCTCAGCCTGCACAGAGTGAAAATTTTGTAGTTCTGAGCGCTCTTAAATTAATAAAAAAAATACCATAGAGCTCGAATAAAGGTATGTTCGAATATTCTTAATTATCTATTAAAAAGAGCGCTGATTTCTTACTCTACTTAAATACATAAAATAATCAAAAAATATTTAATTTAAAATAGTGTATCATCAAAAATATTAATTTTTAATTAAATATTAAGTATTCATCATCATAGCTATTAGCACCATCCATTTTGTTGTAAATATAAAAATTACTTTTTGACATTTAATATTAAATGCAAATAAAAATACAAAGTTCAACAAAAATATACAAATTTTTTTTTGAGAGTTCATGCTCTGTTCCAAGGCATCCTAAATAGACAGGCTATTCAAAACATTCAATTCAAAATAACTTTGAAGAGGTTGCAAATTTTAGACGTCAAGTAAAATATTGCTTGTTTAATAACACGTTTTATGGGAAAACAAGAAAAAATAAAGAGTTTTTTTTAAAATTAGGTCGATTTTTTCGGTTATAGTGTTATTTTTTTAACAACTTTATATTAAAGCGGTGTGGGAAACATAAAAAAAATTTAGATTTTTTTTTGTCCGTTTGTGAAATGAAAAGAATGCAGTGAATAATCTCTTTTTCGCCAAAAAATGCTAAATACAAATGAAAATGTATATATTAAATAATCCTTACTTCTGTTTCATTGATTTATATTTAACTTGTATCCGGTTCACACAACGCGCTATAATATGCTATTTACACTTCTGGTGTATAACATGTTATCGAGCTCGAATAACTAATTAAATAAATACTATGAATAATTAGTTTTCATTCTACATTTGAATCTATGTAAATAAATATGTATTATTTTTTTAAAAATATTTGTTTCTTGTTGCTTTATAATAGAAAAACGAAAATTGAAAATTTTATTTTTCTCCTTTTTTGTTTATAAAATATAAATAAACAAATTATTTCAAATCAATATGACATTGACAATATTTTTTCGGCTAGAGTTGTTAAATAAATAACACTATAATCAAAAAAAATATAACGCATATATTTGAAGCTATCAAGTATAATATGTTTTTTGGAAAACATGTTATAATAAATAACTTCATTTACATACGAAATTTCTAGTTATAACATTTTGTATAACTAGTTAATCGCTGATAACATGTTATAGAGCGTAGTGTGAACAGAATACATGTTAGATTACATAATTACATGTTGTCAGCTTTTAACTAGTTAACACAACTTGTTATTTAACTAGAAATTTTGTATATAATAAGCCGTTCCACACTACGAGTGTATGGCATGTTATCGAGCTCAGATAACTATGTAGTTATAGAAATAGACGTTCACACTACGAACTTGCTTTCATTTGACGTTTAAATATATGTAACTATTTTGTTGTTGCTTTATAATAGAAAAATTAAAATTGGAAATGATATTTTTATCCTATTTTGTTTAAAAAAGATAAATAAGCAAATTATTTCAAATCAATACCCATTGACAATATTTTTTCAGCTAAAGTTGTTAAAAAAATAACACTATAACCGAAAAAATCGACCTAATTTTAAAAAAAAAAACCCTTTATTTTTTCTTGTTTTCCCCTAAAACATGTTATTTATTTATTTATTTATTTATTTATTTATTTATTTATTTTAACAGTTGATCCTACAGATAAATCTGTAGGCCAACTTTATAGGTCCTTTTCCCTTTCGAAATGTGGGCCTTTTTTTATTAAACTATATTAATTATTTGGAATATATTTTTGTATATATTATATATTTATATTATTTTTTTATTAGTTATTTATATCTTTATTAATTATTAGATTATATTTGAACCGATGTGGTTGTATAGAAAATTACATTTTCAGTAATTTTCACCATTTGAAAAATTTTTCGGTTCTCACGGGGTTTGAACCCGTGCTCCTTCGGTCGTTACATTACTACACTCGAGTGCTTTACCACTCGGCTACCGAGGCCACACGACATGTTATTAAACAAGCAATATTTTACTTGACGTCTAAAATTTGCAACCTCTTCAACGTTATTTTGAATTGAATGTTTTGAATAGCTTGTCTATTTAGTATTTCTTGGAACAGAGCATGAACTCTCAAAAAGAAATTTGTATATTTTTATACATATATATGTTAAAGTTGTTAAAAAATTAATACTATAACCGAAAAAATCGACCTAATTTTAAAAAAAAACCCTTTATTTTTTCTTGTTTTCCCATAAAACATGTTATTAAACAAGCAATATTTTACTTGACGTCTAAAATTTGCAACCTCTTCAACGTTATTTTGAATTGAATGTTTTGAATAGCTTGTCTATTTAGGATTTCTTGGAACACAGCATGAACTCTCAAAAAGAAATTTGTATATTTTTTTTGAACTTTGTATTTTTATTTGCATTAATATGAAATGTCAAAAAGTAATTTTTATATTTACAACAAAATTGATGGTGCTAATTCTTTAAAAGAATTCAGCGCTCTTTTTAATAGATAATTAAGAATATTCGAACATACCTTTAATTTGTTTATTTATATTATATAAATAAAAAAGGAAAAAAATAAAATATTCAATTTTCGTTGTTCTATTATAAAGCAACAAGAAACAAATATTTTTAAAAAAATAATACATATTTATTTACATAGATTCAAATGTAGAATGAAAACTAGTTATTCATAGCATTTATTTAATTAGTTATTCGAGCTTGATAACATGTTATACACCAGAAGTGTAAATAGCATATTATAGCGCGATGTGTGAACCGGGTACAAGTTAAATATAAATCAATGAAACAGAAGTAAGGATTATTTAATATATACATTTTCATTCATATTTAGCATTTTCTGGCGAAAAAGAGATTATTCACTGTACTCTTTTTATTTCACAAACGGACAAAAAAAATTCTAAATTTTTTTTTATGTTTCCCACACCGCTTTAATGTTTAAAAAAATTTTATTTAGGTTTTACTTGTCACTTTTAAGGCATCATAAACTAGGCCTTCTTTAATTTAATACCAATTATACACCATATAGGTCGGCATGAAATTACTTAATTTTTATTTTTCAATATATATATACATAAATCTATTTTAAATGAACTTTATTTGTATTTATTTATTTTTACATGAACTTAACATTTCCTAAGATAGGCTAGCTTGAGTTATTTATTGCACTAATAAAAGTAAGTACATCCTGAATATATGATAATACGTTGTAGGTACTTTGTCAGCCAAAATTTTAAAAACTTATATTCGTGAAATGCAATTCCAGAAATACCAAAGTACAAATCTACAAAACGCTCATACTCCCAGTTCTGCTCTACGGATCAGAATCATGGACACTGCCAAAGGCAAGTGAGCATGCACTTGGTGTCTTCTGGAAGAAAATTATTCGGATATATAGTCCTGAAAACAGCGATGGGTCTGGAGGCGAAGATATAATACTAAACTCTATGAGTTGTATAATGAGACGGACGTAGTTAAGAGACTACAGTGGATCGGACACTTAGAGCGGATGAAATAATACAATGCTCCACCCAAGGCAATCTTCGAATTCAGACCCGAAGGCACAAGACGCCGAGGCAGACCAAACCTTCGTTGGAGAGACAAAGTATCGACAGATTCAAAACAATTTCGCATCTTCAACTGGAGGCAATCTGCCCGTGACCGAAAAAAGTGGAGGACGTTGATGAGTCAGGCCCAGGACCTACATGGCTTGTTGGCCACCTAATTAAATAAGTAATATTTGCGCAATAAGTTTTTTCTATGTATCCCATCCATATGCCATGTTGGTATGGTCCGTGAGATTTCAAATTTTATTAACATGCTAATGCTAAAACCAACATCAAATTTTAACATATCCATTCCTGCTTGAAACAATTTAGTTTGATATCACGAACCTATGGACCATTACTGTACTCACTTTTTTAAATTATTTTGTGAAATTGAACATTGCTTTATTTATAATTTAACATTATGTATGTAAACATTTGCGTTATTCAACCAGGTCTGTTTGTATGCTGATCTATAGTGTAAGGAGATGAGATTGAGAAATTTTAGATTAAATCATTCAAAAAAATATTTGCTCCTCCTTTGGACGTAACTTCAAACTATAAACTAAAATTAATCGATCAAATATTATATTAATACTTACTTACTTGCTGGGCGCTACAGACCTTGAAGGTCCTGGGCCTGGCGCAAAATTGTCCTCCACATTATATTAATAAGAAAAATAAAATAATGATTAATTTCATTGTATGTATTTTTAATAGTTTTATTTATAATTATAAATAGAATAATAAATTCTAACAGTTTTTCTTATACAAAATATTTTAACAATAATAAAACGATTTATTTTATATGCATGTATAATGATTATTTTGTAATAGTAAAGTTTAAATTCGTTTCAACTAATTAATTAATTATATTGGTATATATAATTGTAAGGCTAAGGAGAATAAAAATAGTAATAATATGTAGACATTTAATGTAAATTATATGAAATGTTTTTAAAAGTTAATTTTACACAAGGTGTGTGCGAGTGAACTTTATTGTAATTATTTATGTGTGAATGAATGTATGTATGCATGATAAATTCTTAATTTTAAAATATTTTAATTTACAATAATTATTATTTTTTTTTCTTATAAATTTACCATTATTCAATGGTATTTTATGAATGAATTTATATACATTTATGTAGCATTATTTTTATAAATTGTTTTTTCTTTTCTTTTTTTATTAAAACTAAATTTTAAACTAAACTAGGTGTACAAAATGAATACTTGACTTTTTCAACCTATTTTTAAAACAAATTAAGCTCGTTTAATTTTAATTTCGTTAAATATTTAACGATCACAAATTTATCTTTCATTTTCTACAGTTAATTTATTTCAATATTTTATTAAATAATTCAACATTTTCTTTAAATCAACTTTAAACTAGAGCTAAATTCAATTAGTGAAAAAAATGGAAAATTATTACATTTGTATTTGTACAAAGTAGAAGAGAACCTGTTACTGAAAATTCGAAACTTATAAAACGAAAATGAATAGTTATGTATATTATGTGTATGTACTATTGGACATTAAAATTTACCGCCTTTTAATACATGGTTCACATGAGCCTGGCTTTGCAAATGATGGATGACATTCAGGACATTCTGGATTTTCACCATACCATTTGGATTTGTCATCATTTCTTCGTTTTGGTATTTTTAATTGAAATGAATTTTTTGATTCGTTAAAATCATAACCAGTTCTTCCATTTTCTAAAGGAAATAAAAACTCTGGTATCGATAACTGTCGTTTTAGTTGTTGTATTTGTATCTCTGTTGGTGGGGATTTTTTAGTTTGATTACCTGATATTAATTCTCTTTTGTTACTCGTTGAAAACGGTCGTGGCGATGATGATGTTGGTATTTTTGTTGATGTGCTTACAGATCTTTGACTTTTAGTAGCTAAAGGTGATAGAAATGGATTATGAGAGAAGGGAAATTGTTTATTATCATTATTCGTTGAATCATTTGTGTTTGTAGTAAATGAATTTTGATGATCGGTATATGGTGGTCGAAGTTCATCACTTGGAAGCTCTGGTGGTATTACTGATGTTTTAATTTTTTTACCAAATGAACCTTCTTCTAATTGAGAATCTTGTAGAATTTGTGAATCATCTTGAATAAAAGTAGGTGAAGGATCTTCCAATGGTAATTGTTGTTGTTCAAGTGGAAGTTCTTGCTCCAGTAATTGTGGGTGGTTGTTGTTTTCTTGTTTCTTTTGAAATTCTATTTCATAGTCTGGTAAGCGCCCGTTTATTCCAATTGGTGGATCTATTTTAGGTGGTTCAAGAGCATTTGAAGGAACTTTCCATTCGAAATATATTGGTGGACCTTGTGTTGTTGCGACGTCATGTTGTATGTATTCTGTAAAAGGAGGAACTAGGTCCACAGCAGGTGTTGGTATATTTTCTGAGTTTGTTGTTGAAGATAGGGTTGAACGAGTATTATTGATTTCAGTTGGTTTATTTATAGACTTTGAAAATGTTGAAGAAATATTTAATCTTTGACCCTGAGGAATATTGTAGTCGAAAATTGATTCTGATATATTTTCATTATCAGTTACAGAAGAGTCGTCATCTTCAGGTTGTGGTTCTACTACAATTGGTCTTTGTTTTAATAATGATGTACTTGAACTTTTTCGTTCATTTAGTTGTTGAGTTTTTTCTTTAGAATTGTATGCTGTTGAAGATGATTTTTCGAAAAGTCTTGAAAAATCATAGTTGTTGAATGAAGATGGTCCTCGATTTGACGATTCTGATTGTTGTAATGTTTCAAATGAACTTGAATATTTGTCGGTAGTTGTTTCATAAGTTGGTATAGTTGATGCATAATATTTTTGTGTGAATGGTTTCCCAGATGATGTTGTCGGTCTTGTTAATGGTGGAGGAATAGGACGTGTAGTTGTTGCTATAGTTTGTTTTGTAGAAAATGGACCAGAAGTAGAAACTATTCTAAACGGTGTTTTAGTAGATGTTGTCAGAAGTTTGGATATTTCAGTTAGATTTATATTGTCTTCTTCAGATGATGTATAGTTTTCATTCCAAATAGGGTATAAAAATGGTGGTTCATACAGTTTCGAAGGTACTTTAATATCTGTTTCTGAAATTGTATTCGAAATCGTTTGTTTTGTAAAATGAAAAGACTTTGGTGATTGAGTTGTGGTTGTTATTGTGGTTTTTTTATATACTAAAGGTCTATTTTTTGGTGTATAATTTTGCTTAATGGCTGGAAAAGTTTTTTGTGCACTTGCAATAGAAGATGTTGTAATTTGTGGTGTAAATGAAGTTGATTTATCTTCTTCACTTGAAATATCAGCTGATGTATTGTAATTTGAACTAAAACTTGTTCCTAAATCGGGATTTATATCATCAATTTGATCCATTCTACGGTCAGCTATTGCGATTGGTGATGGTGCTGGTGGAAGTATTTGTCTACTTGGCACAGTTATTCTCCAACGTGTTGATGAAGGTGGAGGGTTCAATTGTAATTGCTCTTTAGCTACTATGTCTTCATCTTGATTCGATTCGTCAATTTGGTTTAAAACTTGTGGTACCTATTAAGTAAGTTAAAATTAATGATTTTATCTTTCACAGTTGATATTAATATAAGTAATATACATCATATTGGTTTCTATATGATTCTCCGGAGTAATCGGGTGCATATGGTCTGTCTAATAAATCAGGACGAGGAGTTCTAACGTGCTGTTCATCATCTGGAACAAAAGGCTTGTCTTTTTGACCTAAAAAATGTGTTTTTTAATTTTTCAATTTAATAAATTTTTTTTCTATATTATACCAATTAATAAATTTGCATCATAGTCGCTTTCAGCTCTAGAACAATTCACCATATACCAATGATCACAAATTAACATTCGTTGTTGGAAAAGGGTTGTATTGGGACAGGAATAACTAAACTGTCTACCAAGTCCATCGCACATATGATAAACCTTAAAAATAATATAACCATGTCTAATATTAATAATTTCTTTGCTTCAAATTTTGAAAGTTTACTTGGCAACCAGTTTCAATATCTGCATAATATCCAGTAGAACGTCCAATACATGAGAATGATGTTTTCCGGTAGACTCGATGAGCTCCAATCGGACCGTCGTTTTTCTATAAATATATAAAAAAGAAAATAGAATTTTTTAATTCAAATAAAATTGTTTAATGTGAATAGAAATTAATTCATGATCAAGGTTCATATTCTAATGTACCTACATACATTTTTAATTTTTTCTATCGTTGAAGCAACTTGTAATGTAATCATTAAAATAATAACTCGATGAGATATATATATCTAAAGAGAAATCAAGTTGATGTATGACCTCGTCACTTTATGAAAATTTCAAATTAAATACGGTTTTTAATAGAAGCACGTTTGTTTTCTCAAAATCATGTGTAACAAATGGTCAAACTAAAGCAAATAAGTTTCAATTGATTTTAAAAGATACTTTTAATTGAAAAACTGAAAAGCGAACCAAAGAAAATTAATCAGTTATTGTTTTTTTTCTTAGGAAATTTATATTTACGTAAGTGGTTTCATTCAGCAGAATTATGTGTGTAATATATTAAATAGGTATATGTGATCTACTTGTCAGTACGGCACTTCTACTACTTATTTTATTTATGTAATTTATTTTGAGGTATTCTTTTGATTCGAATTTTCTAAGATCATTTATAATTTTTATTTAATGATTACTATTATTACAACAGTTATTTCGTTTATACAACTAAAAAAACACTAGAAATATTGCAATCTAACTTTTATAAAGTCGGTGGAAATTGCATTATAAAACAATTCGTATTTATAGTAACAAAATAATTAAAAATTAAATAAAATAAAGAAAAAATTTTTTTTAGGAAATTATATTTGTCCAATTTAAGCGTACTAAAACTACAAAATTAAACTTTGGAATCGTAGTTTGCTAATTACAGAAAAGTGAATGTAATTACTGAAAAAACAAATTAACCGAAATTTTTACCAAATCTCCTAATGAAACCTTGTCAAGGACCAATTCCTGTTCCTGACCAACCAATTCCTGACAATTCGAGATGTTTTCCGCATTTAATTAGTTGTGTACGAGTAAATGAATAAATAAATAAAACACTTGACAAATACTACTCGTTCTCTATGTAATAAATATTGCAATACCGTACTTAATGAATCGTCGTCCAAAAGTAAATTGCTCACAAGTACATAAAAAAAGGATTTTTTTTATTACATATATATTTCAGATTTAATTACGAATTACAATTATTTATTTGTATGAATAAGTATTTTGTTTTTAAATGTACAAAATACGAAAATAATTTTTTTGATAATTTATTAAATTCTTCAAAGGAAATAATAAAATATTATACCTGACATTTTAAAATATATGTAGGTATATGTAAGTAAATTCGATGATAAATTATTTTTATGAGTAGATTTATAATGAAATTTAGCGGCGGAATCGGAAGCGTTTCATAATGATCACAATCATACCAAAGAGTTGAGACTTTAACCTATTTTTCAATTTTATATCCAACAAAAAAAATATTTATAATGAATTAATAAACAATGACAAGTTTGTAGTCTACATTGAATATATGATTTTTTTTTAAATTTTTTACCCAATAATTGTAATTACAAATTACCTGAAACCAGGCGGTATACGTTATTGTTTTTTTTTAAACTTTGTATAAAAAGTACATATTATGGTAAAAATAGGGTAATAATAACAGAAAGTATGTTACATGATTACATATGTACATAAACGAGTAGTTAAATTTAATAATTTTAATGATTAAATGTTAGTAAAGGTCTTAGTAGGCTTTGCATATTTAAATTAAATATAAAATTATAGTTAACTTTAATATTTTGTTTAAAAAGAATTTGTGCTATTAGAAATGCATTTTTATGTACATAAATGCACCAAGATCTCATCTGGATAGTTTTCTATTTTATATACTTTTATAATAATTCGCAAACATATGTTTGCTTAGTTATTTTTCTGTTTAGATATTTTTTCTATATTCTCATATACAAATGATTTTTTGAACTCAAACGCATGCTGTAGAACACCCCGTTTACCTATATGAATCTATGAAAAAAAAAACAAATTCGACTATTTACCTTTTCTGAATATGCATCAAGTTTATCTACAATTTAATTTAATTTAATTTATTTGTCTTCCCTGCACATAAATGTGCAGGCAAGATTTAGGACCCTTTTCCTTTCGGATGTGGGAAGTTTATCTACAAGAGTGTAAAATAAAAAATATAAAAACAAAAACACAAAAAAAAATTCTTGAATGCATATGGACCATCTGCGATTTTTAATCATGTTTATACAATAGACCAAAAGTTTAAGATTTATATTAGAACTTCATCATTTAAAAAGCTTTCTCGCTTCCTCTTTTGTTGAACTGTAATATAGATGAGTATTATATACGGATTTAAAAATAATGCCTAATTAGTAAAATTTAACGGTGCATTTCGCAGTGAAAAAGCAATTTAAAAAAAAGTATTTTGCTTTTAGCAAAAAACGATGTAGCTGGCTTGAACTTGAATTATACCCATTTTTTACCCAATAATTGTAATTACAAATTACCTGAAACCAGGCGGTATACGTTATTGTTTTTTTTTAAACTTTGTATAAAAAGTACATATTATGGTAAAAATAGGGTAATAATAACAGAAAGTATGTTACATGATTACATATGTACATAAACGAGTAGTTAAATTTAATAATTTTAATGATTAAATGTTAGTAAAGGTCTTAGTAGGCTTTGCATATTTAAATTAAATATAAAATTATAGTTAACTTTAATATTTTGTTTAAAAAGAATTTGTGCTATTAGAAATGCATTTTTATGTACATAAATGCACCAAGATCTCATCTGGATAGTTTTCTATTTTATATACTTTTATAATAATTCGCAAACATATGTTTGCTTAGTTATTTTTCTGTTTAGATATTTTTTCTATATTCTCATATACAAATGATTTTTTGAACTCAAACGCATGCTGTAGAACACCCCGTTTACCTATATGAATCTATGAAAAAAAAAACAAATTCGACTATTTACCTTTTCTGAATATGCATCAAGTTTATCTACAATTTAATTTAATTTAATTTATTTGTCTTCCCTGCACATAAATGTGCAGGCAAGATTTAGGACCCTTTTCCTTTCGGATGTGGGAAGTTTATCTACAAGAGTGTAAAATAAAAAATATAAAAACAAAAACACAAAAAAAAATTCTTGAATGCATATGGACCATCTGCGATTTTTAATCATGTTTATACAATAGACCAAAAGTTTAAGATTTATATTAGAACTTCATCATTTAAAAAGCTTTCTCGCTTCCTCTTTTGTTGAACTGTAATATAGATGAGTATTATATACGGATTTAAAAATAATGCCTAATTAGTAAAATTTAACGGTGCATTTCGCAGTGAAAAAGCAATTTAAAAAAAAGTATTTTGCTTTTAGCAAAAAACGATGTAGCTGGCTTGAACTTGAATTATAATTAACCCACAGGGGCCCCTGGTCTTTATATAATAGACAAATAGCCTCAGATTTATATTATAATTTCATCATTTAAAGAGTTTCTCGCTTCTTCAACTAACGTCAATAAGCAGTATGACCGTTCCCCTAAGTACAAGTTTTTACAAGTAACCATTTCCGTACTGAGAGTTTTTTTTATAAAAATGAGAAGAAACATATGACTTCAGCAACATCCTATAGAATAAGTTTAGGCAAGTTAAATTTTAGCTTGTAAAAACTTATTCGTCAAATTTTGTTGTTGTATGTTCTAGGATTTGTTTTTTTTTACTTTTTATGGTACGAGTCTGTTTTGAAGTTGGTAAATTAATGAAAATAATTTAACGTCTTGAAATCAATATTATTGCAATTAATTTAAAAATAAAACTTCGTAATTTACTCCCGTAAATTCAAATTATTGTTTATCTTTATATTAAATAAATGTCAGCTGTTTTACATCTGCAAGTTTTTACAAGTAAGCGTTCCTTTACTTTGCTTGCAGATGAGCATCTTTCACTTTTTTCTAATTTTATTTTATTTTTTTCTCTCATTTTCAAGTTTTTGCAATAAAAGTACTAGAACGGTCCTAGTATGTACTACCAAAAATTATAAACTATAAGATGTTCTATGTAAAACAGAAAAAAGTACCATCAAATTCTATCATCAAAAACCTACTACTGGGTCCACAACATGTTACTAACAATTGGGTTTCGGGGAAAATGATGATGAATGTTTACAAATTTTGGACAAAAGTGTTAACACGTGTTTACGTCTTTAGTATTATTAATATTAGTAAATTCAATTTTAAAACAAAACCGCAAATTATATATATGTATGTACTTTTATATTTATTTAAGTACTAGCTGAGTTACCCGGCGTTGCTCGAGATATTGGGAAATTCTTAGGAGTTTTTAATTTGGAACGGAAAATATTATTTGATGCTTCTTTTTTAGGGAGCATTGGTCATTTGTTGGTTGTTGTAGGTAGTTGCGTGAATAATTGAACTGATGAAATAGAATATATTGCTTATATTCAAGCATTTCTTTTAAATGTTTTAATATTAAGTAATTTTTTTTCACAAACCGAGCGAATACGAGTTGATACCGCTGAAGATAAAAATTGGTTTTTGGGTTGGAACCTTTTACCTACCTTTTTCATTGTTCAAAAAACAGCAGTACAAAATTTTATTCAAAGCAACAACAAATTTAGTAAAAAGTTAAAAGTGCAAAAAGAAATTTAAAAAGACAAAAAACAGAAAGACTAAAAAACAAAACGATAAACCAACTAAATTAACGGATCATAAAATAATATTTTGTTTTAATTGTATCTTAAAATAAAACTTGATTATAAACTACATTTTTAGTTTCCTCTTCAGGAGCAAGAATATTGGGTAGAGAAAAAGAAAATTATTGGGTAAACCCACACTTGAGCAAGAACATAAAGTTCTCCATGGAAAAAACTTGGCGATCTTAAATCCACTCCACAGTACTTAATAGACTGTCTCTGTATCTTTTTGATCGTAATTGAGAATGCAAGTCTTACTGGAAATTGCAATAATTTAAATCGAGTCAATTGCATTTGCCAACATCATCTTAATACAAAGCCTTGTGCAGTTCCAAAATTTTGACGGGTCGAAGTTACATAGTAAACTAATTGGTGATCCGACTTTAAATAAAAAACGATGTGGTATCCAGCCGGATCAAGGGAGTGAGCTTCAGAACTCTCGCTATATCTTCTATATCGTACTAACTGATAGTATATTGATTAACTTGTATTGTTGCTGGTAGCATGGCATGTATTTGATTATTTATTTGATTATTGCTAGTATTGATTAATGTTTAAAAAGCGTAGAGTGTAGATTTTCGTACCTTGATTTTAGTCTTAGCAAGTTCATTTATTTCCTTTTTTGCTATAAAACCTACTTCTTCTTTAACTAACATTCTTTCTTGATGCTTTAGCTTAAATGTTATAACCATATAGAATTTTATAAGGGAGCTTGAATTCAGCTTATTTATTTTCACCTTTTTAGTGCAGTTAATATTGCTACGAAAATTTGTGGCACCCGTTCAAAAAGCAAGTTTTAAAAATATTTTTTTATTTATTTTTATTCGTTTAAAATTCGAAATATTATGTACAAACAAATATTTTTCGCCTACAAAATACTGTTAATTTACATTTACAATGTAACTGTATATAGTTAATAAAGTTAGTGTTTTTAATTTATTTTTCTAAGTTTACCGTGGCATATGTCACAACGTGCAGAATAATTCAGGCATTTTAGACACACTTCTTGTTGAGCTGATATTTTGAACACACTTTAGATCCCGATGTCAGTACTTTCGGCGAAATTTGTTGTACCTGCTTCCCGCTGGAGCTAATATTTTAACGAAAATTCATATGTCAGAAATTACTGGGAAATTTCGGTTCAAACTTAGGACACATGTTGGATTCCCATAAAAACAGTTTATCTTATTAGAAAATTTTGGGAACATGCAAATTGAATACACGCATCTTGGGCTTCGATCAAAAAAAATTTTGGATTTCAAAAAATCTGAGTGACCATATCCCGCCGAAGCTCTTACTTTCTCTTTTATTTTCATATTGTCATTATTTTCTATTTGAACCGAAAAAGAATTAATAGAATTGAACAAAATTTGGTTTTAAGTTTTTTTAAATTTAGCACCCTCATTTGAAAGTGAAAAAACGAAAAAAAGTTATTACACCGGCATGGCGTATCGGGTCATTGGAATTCAATAAAAATTTGTTTTTCGCCTTTTTTAAGACCATAGAAGCTCCTCTTAAAATTGGACATAATTCTTTTGCAACAAATTTTTTTTTCAAGATTGACGTGTCGGAACGGGTCAAAAACCAGTGATCAACCAGTGGAAAACCAAACAAACCAGTGATCTTCTATGCCAAGAAACAATATTTCTAAAAAGCTTCCAGTCAATCAGTCACAGCTCTTAGACGGCACAACGAAACGAAAAATCTGTAGACAGACGTGCCGAAACGGATTAACGGAATTTACAAAACAGTGGTATAATATGTACTCTGTATATTGCTATATGCCCAATTAAAAAGTTATTCACATCAACAAATTAGTTCAGAATAAATATCTGTATTTACTCCCGTTTCAAATATATATGAAGTGGGCTAGGAGTTGTATCACAGCTACCCGAACCAATAAAATTTTTTAAAATGGTAAAAGCTATATTTGTTTTTTTTTTAGAAAGTATCTGTGCGGAAATGTTCAGTTATGTAGCCCCTTTGGTTTTTAAAATATTTTCGTCAGGTGCTCGGAGTTGTATGACAGCTAGCCAAACCAGTAAAAGTTTCGAAAAAATGGGAAAGGTTAATTGGTTTATTTTTCAGAGAGTACCTGTGTGCAAATTTTCATCTCTGTAACACCTTTGGTTTTTGAAATATTCAAACAGATGCTCGGAGTTGTATGACAGCTACGTAAACCAATCAATATTTGTTTATTTTGGAGAGAGTACCTGTGTGCAAATTTTCAGTTCTGTCGCAGTGTTGGTTTCTGAAATGTTTTTGTCAGACGCTCGGAGTTGTATGACGGCTACCCAAACCAGTCAAAATTCGAAAAAATGTGAAAGGTATATTTGTTTATTTTTGAGAGAGTACCTGTGTGCATGTGTCTCGTAGGATTCTGGTACAAACATACATACAAACATAAGTACATGCAAATGTCCTTCTTTATATATAAGATATTATGATATTATGCAGACCACTCACCGGTTGCAGTTTCAATTAAACTTGAAATTTAATTTTTGACATAAACACAGAAACTTATTTTAGGATATTTTAAAACTGGTTTTATTCATTCATAATTCTTATTTGTTTACATAGCGACAGAAGTATTTTCTAAATTTTTGATTAATATGTATTCGAAAAAATTAAAACAAAAAATGACAGACAAAGCAATCGCTTTACGGCATTTGTATTTTATTAATTTTATTTTTTTTTTCAAAATAATAATTTTTTTCTATAATTATTATAATAGACAATAATAAAAACTTTAAAAGAAAAGAAGAAACAACCATGCAGCTGCGAGAAACGTCAAATTGTTACCTGTGCGAATAAAATAAATAAGACAATTTTAGATTTCTTTCCTCAGTCGAGTACAAAACACTGAAGAAGTCTGCAAGTAGTAGACGAAATACGTGTATCTGTATGATAAGCATATCAGTAAAATTAAAAGAAAAATATTCGACTATTTTCACTGTTATACCAAAATTTTACTCTAACGCTGGAAAACAAGTTTTTATAAAAAATAAGAATATGAATTTTTTGTTTAATTTATTGTTCGTTCGACTGTTAAATGTGATTTGATTTATCTGATATGATTTATAATAGAGACCCCTGTTGGTTAATTATAATTCAAGTTAAAGCCAAATTTAAAGTTTTTGCAAATGAAGCATATTTATAAAGTAGTAAATACCTTTTGGAGGACTGTTCGACAGAAACCCTTCTTTCGGTTATTTTTTTTTTAGAAAACTAAATTTCATAGCCGTTAATTCATTTCAGAAAACCACATCTGTACTCTGTAGATATTTGTGTTTATGGAAAATTAATATTATTATAAAAAATAATTTTTTATCACAAAATTATTTTATGAAAAATTACGAAATATTCAATGGAATTCACATACATTTTCTATAAAATATTTTATATTATTTTTGGTACTCAAATTACTACCACAAATAAGTAATATTACATATTATTAATTTGTGATTATACACATACATTTGAAATACATGTTCTATCTTAGTAATATTTTTTTCTATAATTATTATAATAGACAATAATAAATTTATATTCAAAGAAAAAAATCTAATTTTAAAACTAAAAAAAAGACCAATATAAGATTTTTCAAATAAACAATAATAATTCTATTGCTTATTGCAATCAAATTATTTCCAAAAAGACAAATTTTAACAAATACAAACTCCACAAATAATAACTGTTGAAAATTAATTGTTAACTAAATAACCAAAAAAGTTTATTTTTGATCTAAAAAAGAGAATTTTAATTAATAAAAAAAAAAAAAAATATAACAACATAAAATCGTGATCCTTCAAACTTAAGTTAATATGGTATTTTTAGTAATTTAATTACAGACATATATATCTAATATATACATCTAAGTATACACAGATAATAACATTGATACAACTTTAGACAATAAATTATGTACAACAAAATAAAATAATAATGCAAATAGAAAAAAAGGAAGGCAAAAAAATTTCATAATAACAACAAAGTTTGATAATAACAACAAACCACACGAATCCGTCACTCAATATAAAATTGTCTTCAGATTTCACTACAATTGCGCGAAGAATTCAGCTGAAACTAAATAACAAACAATTGAAAATGAAAATTGGTTAAATAATAATTTTTATTATTTATTGTTTACCATTTTCTATTTAAAAATATTGTGTTTTTTTTATTTTCATGCAATAATCAGTTAAATTAAAAGGCATCAACTGGTCAACGGATATTTTTTAAGAATATGGTACATAGTTATATAATTTGTTAATAAAATCATTAAATCATACGAAAATTTACTTGTATTACAAATTACATTGAAATTTGAATTACTCCATTAAAGTTAATTTCTAGAATATCATAATGACATCAGTGTTATTTCATTATCCTGATCATGATTTGTATGTAATTACACGATAATACACTTTTTATTTAAAAAGTTTGTATGCATATTGTATGTATATATATATAATGTATGTATATATATATATGTATATATATATATGAATAATATTAAAGGACTGAAAGATTTGTACAGGTAATATTATACAAGTGGGAAATAAAATTTTAGCTCATTACTTATTTTTTTTCTTGTTTTCATGAAAATAATAACAGTTTTAAATTAAATTTTCAAATGATGATGGTGTCTAGAAATAGAAGTTATTTAAGTAGAAAAATCTCTTTGCAATTGTATGTTTTGATTTTTTTTTTTACTCTTTTGACAGTAACTTAGGTAAAATCACCTTTTCGTGCTTAATTAAGTACGGTACTGCAATTTTACACTACAATATTTACAATATTTCGAGTATCTATTAACGAATTACTGGCTCATACTCACTAAGTGTGGAAAGCTATTGCTATTGTCAGGAGCTAACCTTTCGAACTAACCTTTCTTAAATAGAATAGCTCCATTTTATTTAAGTTGTTATCAGACATACACTCACTTATGTTTTGTCATTTATTATATCCCAATTTCGAATGGATGTTTGGATGTTCGGTACGTCTGTTATCTGTTAACTGTCAACTGTCAACTTTCAACTGTCAACTGTCAACTGTCAACTGTCAACTGTCAACTGTCAACTGTCAACTGTCAACTGTCAACTATCAACTGTCAACTGCCAACTGCCAACTGTCAACTGTCAACTGTCAACTGTCAAATGGCAACTGTCAACTATCAACTGTCAAGTGTCAAGTGTCAACTGTTAACTGTCAACTGTCAACTGTCAACTGTCAACTGTCAACTGTCAACTGTCAACTGTCAACTGTCAACTGTCAACTGTCAACTGTCAACTGTCAACTGCCAACTGTCAACTGTCAACTGTCAACTGTCAACTGTCAACTGTCAACTGTCAACTGTCAACTGTCAACTGTCAACTGTCAACTGTCAACTGTCAACTGTCAACTGTCAACTGTCAACTGTCAAATGCCAACTGTCAACTGTCAAGTGTCAACTGTCAACTGTCATCTGGCATATTATTGTTATGTTGTTCAAGTATTAAATTTAGATGGCGCCATAGACATCATCTGGCATATTATTGTTATGTTGTTCAAGTATTAAATTTAGATGGCGCCATAGAATTTTTTGCTTTTATTATGTCATAATTAATTTCATTTTACAATTTGAATTTTACAGTAGCGGCTATGATTGTAAAAATTAAAATATAAAATTATTGTAAGTTTACAGTTGTTTTGTTTTCATTAAAAAATATTATTTGAAATTAGTATTTCTATATTAATTTAAATTGAAATTATTTTTTTGACTAACATATACTATAATTAATTGAATACAATAGAATGTCTAAGAATATTGATTATCTAGAATTATTGAGGTCTTAGGATAATATATGTTGAAATTTTCAATGATGTCAAATAAGATATCGCTAAAATGATAGATCCTTATGCCTGATTCACTTATTCAGAACGTATGTTCCGAACCCATGCAACCCTATTTTGTATGAAAATATGAATTCTTTCAATTTTCAAAAATGTTCGGAAATTTTTTTCTCTCCGGAACAAAAGTTGATTTAACTTTAACTTTGTGTTCGGAACATTTTTTGTTTGCTGTCATTTTTAATTTTTTTGACATTTCTCACATTACAATATTTACAAAGCATAAACAAAAAAAAACAAACAATTCATAAAAATATTGAAAAACCAATATTTATAACACTTCTACACAATTTTGTATTTATTTTATATATTAACAATTATTTTATATTAAAAATTATTGTATATTAACAATATTATTTTATTTATTATTTAAAAAATTTATTTATTTGAATAACAGTGATTTGATATATTGAGATTGAAATAAACAAAAATTTTAAAGTTAATTCAAATCAAATTCAAATGTCAATAACTGCTGTTTAAATTTTTTTTGTTCGGAACACAATGTTCTGAAACAATGAATCGCAATCATAAGAATTCTCTTTTAACAAAATTGTTCCGAACAAAATGTTCTGAATCAGTAAACTAAGCATTAGCGAATAGAAAATTTTGCACCTTAATACAAATATTCTGTTTATATGGTAATTAAAAGCGTTCTAATAAAAAAATAAAGGTATGATAAATTAGTAAGCAAATACGTATTTTTCTTAAACTTGAAATGAAAACTCTAATGAAGGAAAGAAATGCTAGAATTCATTTTGCTTCCGTCATTTATGGCAGGTTACAAAACTAGTAGTAAAATAAAAATTTAAAACTATAAATTTTAATTCAAAAATGATACTAAGCCTAAGTTTAAATGAAAAACTTAGTTTCAATCTGTTATCTAAACGAGATTTTATTTCATATAAAGTCAAATAAAATCGCTTATAGCATAATATTGGTTGATAAAATCATAACATTGATAATCATTTTCATTTTTTACATAAATATGAAATTATTTTTTTTTCTTTTTTGGTTTTTCTTTAATTAAAAAAAAAAAAAAAAAAATTTATTTATTTTTTTTCTTTAGCTTAAAAATTTTTTTACGTTCGTATTGCCAAAATTTTTAATTTACTATACGTTTTCCTTACAAAAATAATTTTTTTCTTTTTTTAACTCAATTGATTTTTCCGTTCGAAATTTCAATATTTTTAACTTGCTATACGTTTTTTTAGAAAAATATTTCTTTTTCTATAGGTTACAAAAAAGCAAGAAGATGAACAAATAACCTAAAGGTAATATAACCTTTTTCAACAAAAAAGATAATTGGGTTTAGTACCTTACGGTATCAGATACGGTATACCTATAACTCTACGATTATAGGTATACATACAAATTTTTATTTGAATATGACACAACAAATACTTTCTATTTCTAAAGGTTTATGCAACAGAACACTTTAGGAAAAACTTTAGGAAAAAAACCAAAATATTGAAACATAGTATGAGAAAGTTTAATAAAAAGATGAATCTCTTAAGAAAATATCCTTTAGCAAAATATCTTAGTAAATTACTGATGTTTTGTTTTTGTACCAACGTGGATAAATAAAACAAATCGGTAAATTCCTCCAATATTCGCATTAAAGTTTAATGCTGGTAATTTTGTGGATTATATTACATATTTCTATCCACCAATATCGTTTATGATTTTTATTACTTCAAGCAATAATAAAAAAAAATAAAAAGAGTTTGCATTTTATTTATACAATTATACTTCATTAGCATACGTACACAGTAAAATTACCATTAAATTATTAGCAGAGATGTAAACAATAAAGAATAAAACCTTCGCAGTTACGTGTTACGTCCCATAAATCTTTAGACATGAATCACGATTTTTGTCTTCTTTTGGTTAGTTTTTGTATCTACCAAAAAGATTTAAACATTATATTCTGTTTTCGTACAGTATACAGCTATTGTTAGTTATATAAATTTAATTTATATTATATATTATGTGCATATACCTATTTACACCTATTTATATAATAAATGTAAATAAATTAAAAATGATTAATTGCTGACATAGCTATGTCTTAAAGGTTATTAAATGTAAATAACAATTTAAAAAATATATTAAAACTGAAATCTACTCCAAGAACAGGTTAACTGTTCTTGGAGTAGATTTCAGTTTTAAAATAATAAAAAGAGAATATTAAAAAAAATTAAAAAATAAAATTTAAAATCTTATTGATTAAATGTTAAAATATTTGTGCAAGAAAAAGTGAAAGAATTTAAGTGCATAGGCAATATCACGAAATCTTCTAATATGGACACTAATTATCAGGGAAATTAAAGCAATATCAATTAATGATTATACAAAATAGAATAATTCATAATACATGACTTAATAATATTCTGATATTTAGATAGTATTATTGTCCTTATACGCAATTGTTAGAATTTCGAAAAAAAAAAAACAGAATAGAATAGAATACTTAGTATACATAAAATACAAGATCAAAAGATATTTATTCGCTCATTTCTTGAAAACTTCTAAGTTATTTGTTTGTGGGAATATATAAGTAGGGTGTTCCATAGTTGAAGGGTTCTGAAAGAATTTTTATATATCACAATTTTATATTTTTTATAAATCTGTACTTATAAAAGATTTGTTTGTTTGCTATACAAGTCTAGAACTTTGAAGATAAATAATATTTAAAAATCCAAACATGTTACAGGTCGGAAAATTGGTAGCTAGGTACATTCTCAAAAATAAACAAACTGTTTTTAGCACTTAACAGATATTTATTCGCTCATTTCTTGAAAACTTCTAAGTTATTTGTTTGTGGGAATATATAAGTAGGGTGTTCCATAGTTGAAGGGTTCTGTTGATGAAAGAATTTTTATATATCACAATTTTATATTTTTTTATAAATCTGTACTTATAAAAGATTTGTTTGTTTGCTATACAAGTCCAGAACTTTGAAGATAAATAATATTTAAAAATCCAAACATGTTACAGATCGGAAAATTGGTAGCTAGGTACATTCTCAAAAATAAACAAACTATTTTTAGCACTTAACAGATATTTTAAAAACCAAAGTGTTAAAGACATGAAAGCTATTACTTTATTACTTAGGTACTCTCTCTAAATTATGCAAATAACAATGATAAAAGACTCATTGATCAAAATTCTGGCTGTTTCAGATATCTGCCCTACAACTCTGCTGGATTTGTCAAGATTTTTGACATTTCTTCCTAACGAAGCAGAACTAAAAAGTAAGAGCTCCAATCATGCTTCTACGAACTTCAATAAGCCAAAACTGTATAATATAATACTATAGATTAATAATAAAAGTATTGCATTATTGAAGCAATGTACTACAAAGTTTAAATTGGACTTGGTGTTTTTTAATTGGACATGCTGGATGTGTTTCAATATCTGTTATGAAACTTTTAGAATGTTTTTCAGAAACCATTCTTTTTTAAATTCGGTTCATAAATAAATCTTTATTGAAGTAAATTTTATACCTTTTGTATTGGACCCGGACAACGTCGAGTCACTTTTACAATAACACAAACAAATAAAAAGAACAAATTAGGTCTTAAGTCTCAGTCACAAACAAAATAGATACAAATTTTTATTGTTCCGTTATCAAATTTATTGCTACTACTATATTGTTCGTGTTGCTTTAAAAAAGTTGTAAAAATTATTATGTGTAATATTTGTTTCGCTTTTTTGTTTTTATTTTGTTTAGGGTGATACATGTCGTGTAATTACAGTTTTTTTTTTGAAAAAAAAATGTGTTCAGCCTTGCGCGAACAAAATATCGCGCGACTCATCCATCCCGTTTACATAGCATATAATTTGTAATTTTATTTTTTTTTATCTTTTAATTTTTATTTTTGTATTTGTAATTTAAAAATAATAAATAAAATGAAAAGTTGTGCTATTAATTTACTTTTAATTTATGCACAAAAATTATAGAACCAAAAAATATAAATAGTTAATAGAAGAAAAACTATTAAAAAATAATTATTGCAAAATAATTTATCATAAAAATTTATTATGGATTCAAGCGATCCCTAGTCTTCTCGCTTTTATACGAATTATTTTTGCATACGAATTTTGTTCTGATCAATGATCATGTGTGTGTTAGTTATTTCTTCATTTTCATTTTGAGATATAAAACAAATTTACGATTTTTCACATAACTTCAATACCTTTTCTATTTCGATTGTTTATACGTACGTACGAATATATATTTATTATATTATATGTATTATAATTCGTTTATTAAAAATAACTTAATTTTTTTCGTAAATTACGGAAAATATAATTTTTCAATATTTTTTAGAGATAATATAAAATAAGTTTTCGGATAAAATTAAAAAATATTTCTGACGTTATAAAATTTTGGACCTTAATATTTCTATGAATTAGTGCGTACAATATAGAGAATTACATTTGGTTGTTAATACATAATTCTATTCATAAGGAATCAGTGTTCATAAAAGCAAAAAGAATCTGATGCGATTGAGAACTCGTGTAATTTACCACAATGAGTAGGTGAGAAGAATTTAAATGTTTCATATTTATAGCTTAAAGAATAACTTTTAGATTTGAATCTTAGAGATATGATTCTATTATAATAGTTTTTTAAAAAACTTAATTTATCTAATATAATTATGTCCCTGTAATATGGAATTACAGCATTAAAAACATATCAAATAAAAAGATGTCTTTTTTAAATATCTTTTTAGATGTATACCTATGAATACAATGACGAAGGGAATTAAAAAGCGAATTAAAAAAAGGAAATGAACCGGTATAGTACATGAGCCTACTAGAACCGCTCAATAATCAAGGTTATATGAAGCATGTTGATTAAATTGATATTATTACTTACTAACTAATATTTAATATATTTTTTTAAATTTATTGTAACATGAAAATTTTTCAAAATATTCTTGAAATAAATAACATCAAAAATAAATTAAAATATGTTATTCATACACTGTCAGTGTCAACTTCTCATCACCACTACCATATACTCCTCGAATTCAACTGAAATAAAAAATGAAATGAATTAATAATAATAATAATACTTGTAATAAAATAAACCCCCACATAAAGGAATATTTTTTTTATTATTACTAAATAATTTTGTTTTTTTTTTGGCTTTGTTTTTATTCCTTTTATGGCATTATTATAAAGAACACCTTCAAATAATCTTAAAATTATCATCACCTTGAATCAGGAAATTCCATAATATTTTGATGGTATTCTAGTAAAAATTCGAAAAAAAACTTACGAATACGATTATGTACATACATATAATATATATATATAGTATATCGATTATGAAAAGTCTATTTTGACTGACCGCATCATTGATAGTCAAATTTTATCAATGATTAATAAATAATAAAATAATTTATCTTTTGTGCTTGGTTTTTTTTTTACTGTTACGTGGGAAGCCGAACAATTTTGGTGTTTTGTTTTTTTAATCTTCTTTACTCGTAATTAAAATGCTTTCTTTAAGGTAGCTTTATGAATTTTACTTTTATTTCATCTTCAAAGGAAAACAAATAGTAAAGTAATCAAATTTCCGGCTTAATTTGCATACTCACAAACAAAATAAACAAAAACAAAGTTAAGAAAAAGTTAATAAAATAAGAGAAACAAAAACAAAAAAAAAACATCAATGACTTTTTGAAACTAAAACTGTTAATCTGATCATAAAAGTTACCATCTGTTTCATTTGAAAGGTGGTGCTAACAAAACTTAATGTATAAAATTAAAATTTTTTGTTGGTAATCATCTTCAAAAAAATCAAAATAACAAAAAAAAGCGATTCGATTATAACAGTGTGCAGTCACAATTAATATCACTATTTCGATTGTTTATTGTTTTTTTTTTCGCATGAACTTGACCTAAATATATTTTTTCTTTATATAAATTAATAGTAATGTCTTCGAATTCAAGTTACATAAATCAAAATTCAACTGAATGGACTTATAAGTTTCGATTTCATCATTTAAATTAAAATCTAAATTTTTTTTTTTAATAAAAGCTTCTTGAAATAAAATATAAATTTTGGTTCCCATCACTTTATTCAATTAAATCTTTTGACTTAATTAAATTTTAAGTAAAATGTTTCGAATTAATTTAGTATATATACATTACTAAATTAATTCAATAAGTAATTAAATTATTAGGCGATGAATGTATGAAGTCCGAAAAAGTAAACTGACATTTTACATCTAAAGCAAACCTTAGGACGAAATATAAAATTTGGTCCATGATAGTGACCAGGAAGTTAATATATGGTTAATCATCTCAATTATTTGATCTGATGATGATAAGAACTTCAGCGAATTCAATAATCTAATCAATGATGAAAAAATTTATGATAATATCTAACTAAGTAGGATAAATTACAACTGAAAATAAGCTGATTTTATTTTTAATTAATAGATTAATTAATATGTATGTATGTATGTTTTATTTAATTTCATATAATTTACATTATAATAACTATAAATTATGTATAAGAAATTAAATTCTGCATATTACAAATATAATTACAAATAAGTGTATAAAATACTAATTATATTATTTATATTATATTATTTCTAGATTTGAGTTCAATGAATTGTTTTATATTCTTTAGATATACCTATATCAACTTCTGAAAATTTTATCCATTTGATTAACTTTTTTGTATACTTCCATAGTTCTGGTCCAGTAGTTAAATTTAAAGAGTAATTTTACTATTTTATTCATCACTGTTCCCATTTCTTTTATATGAAATTTAGAAAATTATATGTCGTTTTGGACAAGATATGGCTATTGTATACTAAGATTGCTGGTTTTGATAGAATACCGCCTTATTGCCATAAATTTTTATATATTATAAGTTTTATATTCTTTAGATTTACCTATATCAACTTCTTAAGCTAAAACTGTAAATTTTATCCATTTGATTAACTTTTTTGTATACTTCCATAGTTCTGGTCCAGTAGTTAAATTTAAAGAGTAATTTTACTATTTTATTCATCACTGTTCCCATTTCTTTTATATGAAATTTAGAAAATTATATATCGTTTTGGACAAAATATGGCTATTGTATACTAAGATTGCCGGTTTTGATAGAATACCACCTTATTGCTATAAATTTTTATATGACTTATGTGGCTATCAATTTAAGTCCGGATGAAAACGTCTATGATGAGTTAGATATTTTATTTATTTAATTAATAATGCTACATCATACACCTACTACTATTTTAATAATCCATTAAAAAAAATGTGCTTTATTTTTTCAATTTTCAATCTTTCATTCATATTATAATGTAATGGACTGTTTCAAACCAAAGAATATCTATTCCAATAAGAAGTGATAGCCATTTGTTTAAAAATTTGGTGGCAAAAATTTTGTTGTTTTTTTTTTTAACTGGAAATATTTATATTTTTTTGAAATCATCCAATACTTATAAGAAAAATATGGTAATAAGAAAGTTTCATTATGAAGAAGAATTTGTGTTCCTACAATGTTAAACTATAATTATTGTTTTCAAATTATGGTATATTTTATATTGCTAAATAAACTTTCTGAAAGAAATTGCAAAATGTTTAACATCGAAAAAACATTGAATTCCAAAATATATGTTGAAGAATGTTCAAAAAAATTTAAGTTCTTTTTCTTTTACTCTAATACAAAGTTTTATAAAATAATTTTTCTCACATTTATTATAGTAAATATAAGTTTTTACAAAAACTAGAGTAAATTTTTTTGTATAATGGTCGAAAATAGTCGAATATTTTCCTTATAATTTTACTGATATGCTTATCATACAGATACGCGTATTTCGTCTACTACTTGCAGACTTCTTCAGTATGTACTCGAATACAATTTGAATTTTTTTTTTCATAAGAATATTTTAAAACATTTTAGATACGCTTGGTTTTTGATTACAACATTTTCGTAAAAATTTGAAGGAACTACTTCTTGTGAGAGCTTTTATTTGGACCAAAATCAATATCTCAGAAACCACAGAAACACTCTGATTAAAATTTTGTTCATATTTGAGTTTTTGATCACAACAGTTGTTGTAAAGATTAGGAGGGCCTGCTTCTCGTTGGAGTTCTTATAGGGACCAAAATTTATATCTAAAAAACTGTTGGACCGATCTGGTGTAAATTTGCTACACATTTTTGTATTTCATAACAACTTGTTTTTTGTCTTCAGAAAATTTGAGGAGCATCTGTTTTTATTTGAAGTAAAATCCATATCTCAGAAACTGCTAATTCAAACCCACTCAATACAATAGTGGCAAATTAGATAACCAATATTTGTAGTATCGTAAAATCTGTCAAATTAAAAATAAAAAAAGTTTGAAGTGGTATAGCAATAGCTAAAGATAAATTTTTAAAATATCGCCTCTTACTTTTTTTATTTTTAATATAAATTTTACCATACAAATATTGAAATAAATTTTTTAAGGAAACTTCTGTTGTTACAATATAATTTTTAAAATTTTCGTTATTAAACATTTATTTTTTTACTTAGATGAGATTTATAAAAAAAGGTGTTCCTAAAAATTTTGTTTATATAATTATTTTATATAAATCAAGAAGTAATATTTCAAATTTTTAGTGTATTTCGAGTGTTGGAGTACAATGTAATATAAAAAGAGCATAGTTACATAACATTCAGGTATAGATCGGAGAAAATCCATATATGATGAATTATAATGTTTTCCATCTTTAGCTATTCGATTTGTGTTGTTTGCATAAATCTTATATCTTGATATCAATTTATGTGATCTAAATATCTAATGCTGAATTACTCAAGAAAAAGATTTTGCGATAAGTGATAGGTAATGTATCAAACAATATTTTTAATTTAAAATATTTTCATTGGAAAATGGAATTAAATAATTGGAATGAATAAAAAGAACAAGCTCAAAATACAGAAAATGATCTTAATTTAATGCTAAGAGAAAAAAAACATTGATTTTGACTCTGGTAAGGACCATGTCAGTACTAAATTGGTGAAAAAAATATTGGTTAAAAAATGAATTCGTTTTAGTTAGAGAATCAAATAAAGTTATTCGTTATACTATCTGAGCTATTTGAATTTCAAAAAAATTTCAATTTATTATCTTTCAGTATCAACATAAGATACATAAACATATCCATAGCAATTTCTTTGACCGCGATTTTAATTAAATATGATTTACAATTTTACAAGTTGTCAGA
Organism: Argyra leucocephala; assembly: GCA_963942445.1. Classification (NCBI taxonomy): domain Eukaryota; kingdom Metazoa; phylum Arthropoda; class Insecta; order Diptera; family Dolichopodidae; genus Argyra; species Argyra leucocephala. The sequence goes on along the minus strand of OZ012677.1, from coordinate 212,642,679 downwards.
TATTATTTTTACAAACAAATATGATATATTCCACTTTAGATTCTCAAAAAAAGAAAATAAAAAACTGTTAGATTAAATGAGATAAAAAAAACATACATATTTAAGATTCCATCTATGATGGATTTAAATCTTAAAATGATTCGCTGAATCGTTGATAGTTGAACCGTTGATATTGTTGTGTATATGTATTTTCAAAACCAACCTTCAATCACGAAAATACAAAAAAAAAATAATTTTAATTTTGTTGTTTTTTATTTTAAAATAACCTCTTATTTAAAGCAATTAGAATAAGCATTTTATATACATTATGTACTCTCATTGTTACAATATTCTGTGAGGTACAAGAGATAGAATCAAAACAAAAGGTAAAAAAATTAAAATAAGATGTGATGCAATGTTGTAGTTTGCAATTGACAAAAACAACAACAAAAATTATCTTTAAGATAGAATTTTGATTTTTAGAGTTTAATTTGTGGAAAAGCTTTGTAATTAATGTTTTTCTTTTAATTTTTCACATACATGTATGCCAGTTTAACAAATGCAGTACTTTAATTATAGAAAATAAAATTGGTGATCAAGGGTGACAGCTTTTTTTTGCTCTTACTTTTTGTTGTTTTAAAAAGTTATGATGGTTTTGTTAAGGTAATTTAATAATTTAGACAGAAAGAAAAAATATAGCATCAGTGAATTGATTGTATGAATTATGACTTTAAATTTTTATATATTTCTTTTTTATGTTCTTAATAGTAACTTAGGTAGAATTACCTTTTCTTAATTAAGTGCAATAGTGCAAGCTTTTTCCGCCCTTTGTTGCAGGACAATGATGATGATGAATGCAAGGTTTTACTACATTTTACAACAGGGTTTTTCTAGCATTTCAATTATCAAATTTCTGGCTTATTATATTATTAACTCATTAAATGTGGAATACTACTACTACATATTGTTAATCTTAAATAGCGTAGTTCCGTTTCGTAGTTTTTTATGGTGTCGGGACAAAGTTACATAGGACAAAATTACATAAGACCAAATTATATATGGAAAAAAATACATAAGATAAAATTACATATGGATAAAAATATAAAATAAATATGTTTTAGTACCCAGAGTGAAGCGAAAGCGAAATTAGCAGAATTTAGAACGAACAAAAAGGAAAATTGTAGGAAATTGAAAATAACAAATATAAAAAATAAAAAGAAGATTAAGGTTTTGTTAGAGAACGATTAAAATGTTCTATCCGAAAAAATTTTTGGAGCTATATAATCAATGATAAAAGTGATGAAAGTGAGACGAACGAAGAAAAAATCCTGACTTATTAAAAAAAATGTAATTATTTTAAATAAATATAAATAAATGTTTAAGAGATAGAATATATATTATTAGACTATTTTTTTCCAATATTATCTTTAAATATAGGTAATGTTTTTTTAGCAATGAGAATAAGTTGAATTTTATTGAAATAAGCACATTCTCAGTAGCTATTCGATATTATAATTTAGAATTGAAAAGAGCATATTACACCATTAGCATAACTTTTATGAACAATATAAATTTAATTAAAAAAACATTTCTCAAAGCTTTTTTAAAATAATTATTTAAATAGACTATAATGTCCAGCCCAATTCAGTTTATTATCAAGTACAAGACATAAACGTATCAACATTCTCAACCAAATAAGAATCTTTTTAGTGTAGGAAAAAAAGGAATTTTTATACGATCAGGAGAGTCATAACAAACACTGAAATTCTATAGAAAACAATTATTTATTCTTAATTGTATAATTTTTATTTTATTACTTATATAATTAATTTATGAACATTAAACCATTTCTAAATATGAGCAAGTCATAATTTAAATCGCAAAATAGTCAATTAGATTATTATTGTTGTACGAAAACGAATGTCATCAACCAGCCCAAAATCAAAATATTTTGCTGCAGAGTGAAAATTTTTACTTCTAATAGTTTAAAATTTTACCTTTATATAATTTATATAGTTATAAATTTAACTATACTTTCTTTTTATAAGTCTTCAACTTTATTATTGGCTTTCTTTTATATTTTTTTCTAAAAACCACAAATTATTCAATGACCTCCAAATAAATTTTATGCGCTTACTCAAAAATCACATAACGTGGGTACGCTTTAAATTTATTTATTACGCTTAAAATTACATTCTACAACTATAAACAATAAATATAATAATTTTTAAACTGATTTTTAACTTTTTACTGATCAGAAATTCAATTATAAGTCTTATATATTTTTTTTAAATTAATTAATTAAACAATAGTTCTGGTTTTATCATTTTAGATATTTAATATTGTTGTTATTGCCTGTAAGTTATTTCTTTAAATCTTTAATTAAACTGACTGTTTATTTGATTTGATTAAAAATTTAATTATATATTTTTATAATTTTATATATTATTAATTTTAATATACAACCACATTATTTATAGTAATAAAAAAATTGTACCGGTATCAGAATTTTAATCAGAGAACGAATAGGATTCATTTATATAGCTTGTTATAATATATTTAGCATTTATATAATTTACGTAACTCAATTACAAAGTAGAGAGATAAATGTAAAAATAAAAATAATAAAAATGAAAACATAATATCATAATACTAATACTCGTTGAGTATATTTTCCTCACAGTGACCTATCATTCATATAAAATAAATATAACTACAGTCTCAATTGTAGGCATATTCATTAATTCATTGCTGTATTTTATCATTATTAGGTACAATTTGCGTGCACATATTTTAGTTTTAATTTCAATCAAAATTAATTTCGAATCTTTTTCAAAATCTTTGAAAATTAAAGGAAAAGTTTTTTGACATAATAGTTTGCCTTTGTTTACTTTTTTTTTTTGCTTTTTTCCTCTAACTATTCTTGTTTGTCCGTAAGAAATACGACTGAAAGTAGCAACATAAAGCACAAGAAAAATTTGGTTATTTTATCGATTTTTGACATTATGCATATGCATATGTATATTTATATGGTGCCCGAGTCCCGGGTCCAGGGTGTGGGGACTGTCGTCCCTTAAAATTTTTTTATAATCTTTTGATTATTTGGAAATACAAGTTTTATTAAAAAAATCCTTAGCCTTTAGTTAATTAACCTTGATCCAGCGTCTGGGGATGATGGGCTCTTAAAATTAATTATTTATTGTTTGGAAATAGAAGCTTTGTTAAAATATTCCTTGGTCTTTATTAAATTAACCTTGGTCCAGTGTCTGGGGACGATGAGCTTTTAAAATTTATTTTTATTGTTTGTAAATAGAACTTCTATTAAAATTAGTAATCGGTGGGATCCAATGTCGAGACCGATACGTCTTTAATTTATTTTTAAAAATATAATAAAATTGAAATTATCTATCTCTTTTTGGTAAGTGAAACCTTCTTATTTTCTTTTACCAAAGTTTTTAAATATTTATGGTTTAATTCACTAACAAATATTAACGCAATATAGGTACAACCATAAAGGAAACATATAATATGTTTTCTTTATGGTACAAGTACAATGTTTTTTTACTTTTATTTTACATAAAATTATTAAGTTCAAATAAGCTTTGATTCTGATTTTATTTTTTTTTTTACCTACAAGTAAAAAATTAATCTATGTAGGTAATAAATATCAATCGACTTAACAAGAAAAAAAGAATGTTTCAATAAAAATTAAATATTTCAACGATTAATTCAATAAAAACCTAAAAAAACAACAAAACAAACGTGTTTTCATCTTCTTCCTTTAATCGAATTAAAAACTATTTCTTTTAATTTAAAATTCTTTTGAAATCATCACAAAATTGTACACCTTTTATTTTTCGTTTTTTATTCTCAAATGATTTAAGTTTCCTGTATGCTTAAGCTGACAGTAAGATGTCAGTAAGAAAAAATTAAATAAAAAAGCAAAAACGTTGCCGACCTTCACATTCAACCAAGTGGTGATGTATGGTAATGAAAAGTTTTAAAAGTTCGTAAAGTTATAAAACATAATATACATTAGTAATGAAGTGTAATTTTTATTAAATATAAATTACAATCGAATTATGTAATTCAGTTTTTAGTTAATTGAAATTAGAAACGCATTTTTTTTGTTAATATAAAAAAAATGGTAACTTGCATATAAGGTATGTTCGTCTGTGTGGCGGCTTAGTTTCACAAGTTATATGTTGTACCCATTATTAATACAGCGTACTACATTAATGACATGTTAGAACGAATAAAAAAAAAACTTTTTATAAGCTTGCTTTTTCCAAGGGTTACACAGTTTTCTGTTTCTAATCAACGGCTATATTAGAATGTAATTGGTAGCGTAGTTCTAGCGCTATTCCGAATTACGCATTGGCAAGAAACACACCAGGTGCCTGTATAATCTTTTTTAGTATAATAAGCCACATTGAAAATCGTATAATTGTATTTTTTCTCAAAAATATTTTTATTCTATACATTACTGCAAGACTAACATTAATCAACAGGCTGAGACACTTGGAGAGGAAAGCTCAATAGTAGGCCTGTAAGCTCAATAGTACTTCGAAAATTTCAAAATGAATTCTATTTATTTCCATTAATAAGCCTGACAGGGGTGTTAAATGTATTGAGCTTTGATTTTCAGAAAAATAATCGTATTTAATACAAGTGTTACAATAAATTGTGATATTATGGTCTTATACCCGATATTATTATGGTCTTTAACCCGCTTCGATTTGATCTAAAAAGTTTATGCATAGAGTCTCCCTGTTAACTTTTGGTGGCAAACTAAAGTATTAAAAGTGATAGTGGACGTCAAAACAAATCCTATATCGACCTGGTCCAGTAGTACCCTTTGTCATTGGGATAAAATAAATGAGAGTATAATCTGGTAACAAGTTAAACAAAATAAAGCTATTCTATTTAAGAAGGCTTAGTTCCTGACAATAGTAGTAGTTTTCCACATTTAATGAGTTGATAAGCCAGTAATTTGTTAAATAAATACTCGAAATATTTGTAGATATTGTAGTGTAAACTTGCAGTACCGTATTTAATTAAGCATGAAAAGGTGATTCTACCTAAGTTACTGTAACATAAGGTTTTCTATTCAATATATGTATTTATTGATGACACTACTGAGACCACAAAATTAAAAAAATAAATATTGTGTAAAATAAAAGTATTTGAATAAAAAAAAACGATTTACTAATTTTGTTAAAGTGATTTAAAAAAAAAAACATTTATGCTTTAAATTTATTTTTATTACTTATTTTTGAATATTCAAAAGTTTCTACCAAACTACCAAACAGTTCTACGTTATGAAAATAATTCTCATTAAGATTACTTTATAAAATGTCGTGAAACGCTCCCAAAAGTCAATTATAAAGGTAAAAATATAAAAATAAAAAAATAAATAAAAAATTATTGTTAAAATCGTTGTCATCAGCTAATTGAATATAATCGATCAGTTCACAGGTAAATCAATTAATGTACTTACTGTGAAGTAAATACAGAGATCGAAATGATATATTATAATATTATACTCGGATATGTTAATTCAAGTATGTTTACATAATCATATTATATATTATATATATAAATTCATTTGCGCAATAAAAATGTTCAAAATAGTTTTCAATAAATTAATTTAAAAAAAAACTAATTACAAAAAATATTTTATAAGAGGAATTTAAATAAAAATTCATTATTTTCTTTGTTTATTATTATATGTTTTATAATTATATTGATATGACAACTTAAAAATTATTAATTCTCCTTAGGATTAATTAAAGGTTTTTAATAACTTTTTTTATTTTTTAAATAACACCCTTAAACTCATAAATTTTATTAAAATTTGAAATTTTTATAGAACTCAAATAGAGATGTTCTGATGGGTTTTTTTTCTATGGTTTATTTTTTGTAAAAGTTTTAAGACTTATAACCCCGAAATAATTAAATTAGTAAACTATAAAAAAAACCATTTTAAATAATTACATTTTTTTTACAAATATACTGTTGATTATATTTATTCAATATTGAGTTGTGGTATTATAAGATATCGAATTCATATACTTATATTATATATGTTCACACATTCCTTTAGAAATAGTGAAATTTTAAAATTAAACTTCGAATAATACCGAAAGAATGGCATGCAGTATTTTAAAAGAAAACATTGAATGAGAAGCAGTGTTTAGCGTAATTTGGCAGTAGGGTAGGGTTTATTCGAAATCATATTATACCATATCATACATTATAGCATACAAAAATATTATTCTCCGATTTATACATACTACCAAATTTTTTAATCATTTGACTAAATTAAATTTTGAATATAATTATGTAATTTTGATTTGATCATGTAATGAAAACTACATATCATTTCTGCTTATTTCCTTATTAAATTAAAATAACTAGATGTCGATGAATGTAGCAGTGTAAAATTTGAATTAAACAATAACTTTCAAAGAAATTTCCTTCTTTCCAGAATCGCGATGTTTTATTTTTCATGCGTTGTAATTTTAGGTTGAATTTAATAATTTATTGTTTGCTTAAATTTCCTTTATACTTATTTTTTAAGCAAATTTTTTATTAAAAAGCATTTTACCAGCTCATCAAAATCAATTCTACATTAAGACGGTAACAAACTTTTTAAGAACATTTTTTAAAGAATTAAACCTCAATGGTGTTGGTGTTGATATGATATAGAAAGATATGATTGATAAAAGTAAAATTAATTAAATTATAATAAATGATTCTTATTAGAAATATAAAATATGAAATAAAAAATAAAAATAAAAAATAGAAATAGTATCAAATTTAATTTAATTTATTAAAAAATGTATTAGTTGTTATTGTTTTTATACATAGGTACATATATATGGGATTGTAAATTTAAAATATATACATAACTAGCATACCCAGCAGCGAACGTTGTTCCGCCTTAGTGGAAACGAGATTTGTAAAGGTTTTGTGAAATTTTAAATATAAATCTATTGAAATTACAAAATAAATGCAGATTTAGATGGAAGAAAATGTTATTTATTTATTTGTAAAATAATTTACAAAAGTAAATGCTGTTTTTTACTTTTATATTTAAATGTTAGTAACTATTCTATTCATATACTTTGTATACAATTGTAAAGACTTATCGTCATATGTATATGCACAAATTAATAAATAAATAAATAAATAAATAAATAGTGAAAATTACTGAAAATGTAGTAGAGAAATTAGTTCTACCTAAATATTTTTAAATTTGCATTTTTATTTTCACCAATTTTTATTTTAAATGTCTTCAATTTAATTTAGTTTTATTATTTTCACTTACATGAATGCAAAGTTAAAATTTGGGGCCATTTTTCCGGTGGACCATCTATTTTAAATAACTTTTTTATCTTATATTAATTCACTCAAATAAAAAATTTAGCGAAAAAGTAATTATAATGAGGAAATAATCTGAATTTTTTTTTGTTTCTGGTTTCCTTTTAAATCGTGACATTTGGTAATATCGTACACCGCTGTTTATCACTACCACAACATTAGTGTTTTTTTTGAGATTTTTTTTTTATTACAACGAGATTTCTAGAGTATTGTTAAATACTGATAAGGGATATGATTATGGAAATTAGTATACAATAAGTTTTTAACAAAAACAAAAAAAAAAAAAATCAACAACACTTCTTTATTTGAAAATGAGAAATTTTTTTGGTTTCACAACATTGGGAAATCTATTTATACAGTTTTGTGCTGTATTAAATTTTTTCTTAGATTACATAACTTTATTTATACGTATTGTATTGATTGTATTGTTTACAAAATAAAGACATTATACAGCTGATTCTCAAGAAAAATAATATTATGAAATAATGAAGAGATGATTTATATTTGTATGAATTTTAATTTAATTACGAAAATTTGAATAAACTGAAAGTATATTAAAGTAAACTTTTAGCACTTGCTTCGTTCAGTTTTTGTTATTATTATGGAAACGATCAAGGGGACTATGTCGATTTCAAAACAATTCTATAAATAAAAATTTAACAAAGAGTATAGGTACGAGCATAAATTATATTTATGATTTTGATTTAATAAATTATATTTATGAAATGAAATATGAAGGGATCAAGTAGAAAGTGAGAGGTCGTTAAATATCTGAAGTTATAATAATTTAAAAAAGGTAAAAGAAGTTTATTTTAAATTGTTTACGTGTTATTTAGTTTTTAGGGTTTCTGGTTTGGGATCGACAGGGAAACATTTGGTTGGTCGCTGACCCAGATGCGCAACTGTTGAGTTCCTATTCAAGTTCTTACATTACCTCCACGTGGTGACCCCTGGGAACTGTTTTACATAGCATCCGCTGGTAAGCAGGCCAAAATTGTAAGTGCGCCAAAATCCTCAAATTTTGAGGTTCGCGTAAGGCTGACTCATTTACCCGTAAAAATTACATAGTTTTGAGAGACGCAATTAAGGCCTCGGATACGAACGAAATTATTGGAAACAGACCCGGAAAAAGTTTAAAGGACTCCGATTTAAGAATTTGTAGTTGGAATGTAAGAACACTCTATCATCCAGCTGCATCTAACAAAATTGAAAATATTCTCTCGCAGTATAAAGCAAATATTACTGCGATACAGGAAATCCGATGGAAAGGATCTGGCATGTTAAAAAAATCGAACATGCGATATATATTACAGCTGCCACGAAAAACATCACATATTTGGATGCGGATTCGTAGTGGCAAAACGGCTTAGAGGAAACGTCATTGACTCCACACCTGTTAATAATACTCAATACCACACCTCTACAACACAATTTTATTTTATTTATTTATTTAAATTTTTATTAGTTTAATATAAACTTTTAGAATATACATTATTTCTTATTTACTACTACTAATAATTAAATTACTTTTATACATATATCAATTCATTTACTTTATTTCATTTTATTCAAACTTAAACTAGTTTTATATATAAATTAATATAATTTTATAGTTTAAATACTTTATCTATAAGTTTTCTAGAAATTTTCTTTAAAATATTTTACTAACAATTTTTGAAAATTACTTATTCTACTTTCGGCTTTTATTAAACCCGGCATTTCATTAAAAACTTTTATTCCATTGTACATTATCTGATTTTGGGTCCTTGTGCTTTTTGCTACTGGCAATCTAAAATCATTACGGTTTCTTAAGGCATATGGTTGAGTATTACCTATGTACGTAAGATATCTAGTTAAGTAGTTAGGAACCAACCCATATTTTATTTTAAACACAAAAAATATTGTTTTAAAGTATATCCTCTGCTTTACGTTCATCCAATTTAATTTATTTAACATATACCTAATCGATGTGTACCTATTACAATATAAGATTATCCTCATTGCTCTATTTTGAAGTATTTGAAGTCTTTCAATCATATTATTATTACATATAAACAAAATGGACGAACAATAATCAAAGTGCGGTAATATGGTTGTGTTATATACATTCTCTATAGTTATTTTTCCGCGTATTCTATATAAAAATTTAATTTTTTTCGCTATTTTGCCACATAGATTTGTAACATGCTCTCCTAGTTTTAAATATTTGTCTATTGTTATACCTAAATATTTGAAATCGTTCACACATTCAATTATTTCATCATTTATTCTTATATTTACGTTTACTGGACTATTTAGCATCATACATTTAGTTTTATTTATGTTTAACATTAATTTATTCTGGTTCATTCATTTAAAAATTCTATCAAGATCTTTATTTAAATAATTTTCGATTTCGTTAATATTATCACTTTCCATAAAGATCAATGTATCGTCAGCAAATAGCATTATTCTTGCATTCTTCAAAATTTTATTAATATCATTTATATATAACACAAAAATTAATCCACCAAGAATTGATCCTTGTGGTACTCCTAGCTTAACATATTCACTATTTGATTTATAATTTTCAAATTTAGTTATTTGTTTTCTGTCTTCTAAGTAACTTTGGAACCATTCGCAACTGTTGAGTTCCTATTCAAGTTCTTACATTACCTCCACGTGGTGACCCCTGGGAACTGTTTTACATAGCATCCGCTGGTAAGCAGGCCAAAATCCTCAAATTTTGAGGTTCGCGTAAGGCTGACTCATTTACCCGTAAAAATTACATAGTTTTGAGAGACGCAATTAAGGCCTCGGATACGAACGAAATTATTGGAAACAGACCCGGAAAAAGTTTAAAGGACTCCGATTTAAGAATTTGTAGTTGGAATGTAAGAACACTCTATCATCCAGCTGCATCTAACAAAATTGAAAATATTCTCTCGCAGTATAAAGCAAATATTACTGCGATACAGGAAATCCGATGGAAAGGATCTGGCATGTTAAAAAAATCGAACATGCGATATATATTACAGCTGCCACGAAAAACATCACATATTTGGATGCGGATTCGTAGTGGCAAAACGGCTTAGAGGAAACGTCATTGACTCCACACCTGTTAATAATACTCAATACCACACCTCTACAACACAATTTTATTTTATTTATTTATTTAAATTTTTATTAGTTTAATATAAACTTTTAGAATATACATTATTTCTTATTTACTACTACTAATAATTAAATTACTTTTATACATATATCAATTCATTTACTTTATTTCATTTTATTCAAACTTAAACTAGTTTTATATATAAATTAATATAATTTTATAGTTTAAATACTTTATCTATAAGTTTTCTAGAAATTTTCTTTAAAATATTTTACTAACAATTTTTGAAAATTACTTATTCTACTTTCGGCTTTTATTAAACCCGGCATTTCATTAAAAACTTTTATTCCATTGTACATTATCTGATTTTGGGTCCTTGTGCTTTTTGCTACTGGCAATCTAAAATCATTACGGTTTCTTAAGGCATATGGTTGAGTATTACCTATGTACGTAAGATATCTAGTTAAGTAGTTAGGAACCAACCCATATTTTATTTTAAACACAAAAAATATTGTTTTAAAGTATATCCTCTGCTTTACGTTCATCCAATTTAATTTATTTAACATATACCTAATCGATGTGTACCTATTACAATATAAGATTATCCTCATTGCTCTATTTTGAAGTATTTGAAGTCTTTCAATCATATTATTATTACATATAAACAAAATGGACGAACAATAATCAAAGTGCGGTAATATGGTTGTGTTATATACATTCTCTATAGTTATTTTTCCGCGTATTCTATATAAAAATTTAATTTTTTTCGCTATTTTGCCACATAGATTTGTAACATGCTCTCCTAGTTTTAAATATTTGTCTATTGTTATACCTAAATATTTGAAATCGTTCACACATTCAATTATTTCATCATTTATTCTTATATTTACGTTTACTGGACTATTTAGCATCATACATTTAGTTTTATTTATGTTTAACATTAATTTATTCTGGTTCATTCATTTAAAAATTCTATCAAGATCTTTATTTAAATAATTTTCGATTTCGTTAATATTATCACTTTCCATAAAGATCAATGTATCGTCAGCAAATAGCATTATTCTTGCATTCTTCAAAATTTTATTAATATCATTTATATATAACACAAAAATTAATCCACCAAGAATTGATCCTTGTGGTACTCCTAGCTTAACATATTCACTATTTGATTTATAATTTTCAAATTTAGTTATTTGTTTTCTGTCTTCTAAGTAACTTTGGAACCATTCTAATTCTTTGTCTTTAATTCCATATTTAAATAGTTTTTTTAGTATGATCTCTCTGTCTATAGTTGCGAAAGCACGTTTTAAGTCTAAGAAAACGGCTGCTATTTTTTTTCCGCTATCACAACTTTTTTTCCATTCCGCAATCATCCAATTTAATGCACTTTTACATGAGGGTTTGCATCGAAACCCAGATTGTTCTTCGATCAGTATTCTGCTTATTTCCAGATAATTTATTAATTGTTTTTGCACTAATTTTTCCAAAATTTTTTCATAAGTTGGTAACATATTAATTGGTCCAAACTCTTCACAAATGTTTGTTTTCTTTACCTTTTCAATTGGACATACCATTGATTCTTTCCATGAATTTGGGAATATCCCAGATTCTAACGATTTATTTATTATATCTGTTATAACTGGTCCTAATATGTTAAAATTTTCTAATATTATTTTAGTATTTAACAGATTAAAATCATTTTTATTACTTATTTCTTTACACATTTCTTCAATTAATTTCTCCGATGTTTTTTCAAATTTAAAAACGTAGTTAAATTCATTCATCTGATTATCATTATATCGTATATTAGGAATCTTAATATTTATATCTTTAATACTATCGATGAAAAATTTATTGAACTCGGCAATCTGTTTTTCTTCGGTTATTAACTCATTTTGGAAATTTATTTCTTTGGATGTACATTTGGATGTACATTGTTTCTCGTCTAATACGATATCTTTTATTATTCTCCACATTCCTTTTTGATCACCTTTTTTCTTTATTATTTTCTTTTTATAAAATTCATTCTTAGTTTCTTTAATAGTTTTCTTATATTTATTACGTATATTCTTATATTTATTCCAATCAATCTCTGATCCCGATAATTTTGCTCTGATATATTTTGATATCTTTTCTTTCTTAATTCTATTTAGATTCCCATTATACCATTCATTATTTTTTGCTTTCATAATTTTATTTTTAGTGAATTTTTCAATAATTTCTTTTAATTTTAATTCAAAATTTTCTGCAATTTCATTTAAATTTTCGTTGCTTATAATACTATTTAATTTACAAATTTTTAACTCTTCTTGAATTATTTCTTTCTTATAATCTAAATATCTTATACTATATGGTACATTTATTCTTTTACTAGCATCTGGATTTATTTTTATTCTAATGGCTTCATGATCAGTTATGTTCCAACTATTTTTTATTTCAACCTCAATTTTTGTTTTAGGAAAATTTGTTAACACATAATCAATTAATGTTTTTGAGTCCTTTGTTATTCTCGTTGGTTGTTTTACCCGTTGTTTCATTCCTTGGTCTCTTATTATTTCTTTCATCCTTTTGCTATATGTGTTATTGTTCAACATATCTAAATTAAAGTCGCCAAATAATAATGTTTGATGAATCATTAATATAATCTTCACATAAATCATTAAATGAATTACAAAAATCTTTCGCCGAGCAACTAGGCTATCTAAAACCATATTATAAACGATGTTTCTTTAGTATAAATTTTACTTATTAAAAACCACCAATCTAAATTAACGCTACTGTTCCATAATATTTCATACTGCATATAATCTTTAATGTATAATACTATTTCCCCTAGATCTAGAGTCACACCTCACTGTGTTGTATTTCTTTAGTTGAATTTCCTTGTCATATATGTCCTTTGTACAGTGTGTTTCAGAAAGAGCAATGATATCGAAATTTTGTTTCGATACCAGCACTTCTAAGTCTTTTTTATTATACAATAGACCTTGTATGTTCATAGAAAGGCACTCTATCTTCTTTATTTGCTAATAATTATGTTTGATGAATCATTAATATAATCTTCACATAAATCATTAAATGAATTACAAAAATCTTTCGCCGAGCAACTAGGCTATCTAAAACCATATTATAAACGATGTTTCTTTAGTATAAATTTTACTTATTAAAAACCACCAATCTAAATTAACGCTACTGTTCCATAATATTTCATACTGCATATAATCTTTAATGTATAATACTATTTCCCCTAGATCTAGAGTCACACCTCACTGTGTTGTATTTCTTTAGTTGAATTTCCTTGTCATATATGTCCTTTGTACAGTGTGTTTCAGAAAGAGCAATGATATCGAAATTTTGTTTCGATACCAGCACTTCTAAGTCTTTTTTATTATACAATAGACCTTGTATGTTCATAGAAAGGCACTCTATCTTCTTTATTTGCTAATAATTAATTTTACTATTTTTTTGACATAATCTCCTGAAATGTATTATTATCCACTTCTTTTAATGCATTAAACACTGTACTATTTTTGACGATATACGATTTGTATATTTTAATGCATTTAATTGTTCGTAGCCATATTATTTTGGGTTTTAATTAATAGCATTTATCACTCTCTCATCATTTAATTCTTCACTTAAACCACTCACTAATATATTGAGATTTTTCATTTTTGGCACATGAACTTCATAATTTTCACTCATTTTCTCTTTTATCTCTTCTCCTATTTTTTTTATAGCTTTTTCTGATTGACAGCAAATAGCAATTGCACCGTTTTTCCCAACGAATTAGAATTAAATGGAAGTGGCTATCCCATACAAAAATACAAACATTTTGTCCATATTTTTTTAGTACTTCTCTTTCTGTTTGGTTTCCAATTGTCAAAAAAAAAATTTTTTCAGTGTTAGGCCAATATAGTTTTTTTAAGTAGAAAATTAGTAAAATCTTTGAGTATGAATAAAATAAAAGGTATCAAAATATAATCTTAATAAAAATAACAATGTTTTTTCAATTTAAACTTTCTTTTACTTTATTACCGTATTCTATTATTACACAGAAAAGTATTGCTGTTAAATTATTTGAAAAAAAAAAAATCATTCATGTTTCTGAAATATTGAAAATGTAGCAGTAGTGTGTAATATATGGATATATGAAATTTTCAAAAAGTACGAACACTAGCAATGAAGTAGGCAAAAATAAAATTTGTTATTGTCAAATAAATATTAAAAAAAGTCAATAAAATTTTTGATTTTTATTATAAATTGTTAAAAAATTACAAATTTTAAGGAAAAATGGAACGTAAAAGGAAGATTTGTATCATTCCAGGCTGTAAGTCTCATTTGGAAAAAGAAAATTACGTGTCTTTACATATGTAAGTATTATATTTTACATCTTTTGAATTTTTAAAAACTTCTAAACAAAACAGTGTAGTATTAGGATAATTTAAATATCCGGACAAAGAAATTTTTTTTTTGAATATCATTTTAAATATTTATTTTGAACATATTGGATTATATATATATTTGAATATATTGGATATAATTTTAAAAAAAGTATATATATGTTTGTAGTTTCCCAAAAGACGATGGTTTGAAACAACGATGGATTGAAGGAATTCAAACTGCAAAATGGATACCAAATTTAAAAAAGCATAGTAAAATATGCTCTAACCATTTTGCAGTAAAAACAAGGAATGAATCTGAAACAGACCCTATAAATCTAGCGTATGATACGATAATGACAGAGGAGCCGATGGTAAGTATATTATTGAAATTTGTAAATATAATGAAGTTAACAAAAATTATTAAATATATTTCAGCTAATTGTTAATGAATCTGAAACAGACCCTATAAATCTAGCGTATGATACGATAATGACAGAGGAGCCGATGGTAAGTATATTATTGAAATTTGTAAATATAATGAAAAATTATTAAATAAAAAACAACATTATTAATTCAACTTGTGGAATAGGCCTCTTGGGGAAACCACTTTAAAAAAAACGCTCCTATTTCTTTACCTCAATGGTGGTGTGGAAAAAAGAAAATGTTTTGATACAAATATATTAATAACATATTATTTACATATTTATAAGTATAGGATAGACAATCGGCAATAATAAGTTTATATAATTTTATATAATAAATATCAAATATGTAAAAAATTTTATAATCAATCTATTGAAAAAACTTATAGAAAAGAATTTAAAATCTAAAAAAAAGAATAAATATTTTAAAATTCAAAACTAGAAAGCGCTGTATTTCTCATATTTTTTTCATATATGTATTAATAATAAATTTTGATTAATTTATCCATTATTGTTAGATATTTTTACTCATCATATTTTTAAAAAAAATTTAAGTCAAAATACATACAAATTGAGGCATATTAAATTCAGAGCACTATCCTGTTTATTTATCAAAATAATTTCCATTAAACAGAGAGAAAATATATTGAACGAATATATTCGTCTATTTCTGTTTTTTGACAATCGGAAATACCAAAGAAAGAGAGGAATATACCCAAAACATTGGACACTTTTTTGTATGGATAGCCACTTCCATTTAATTCTAATTCGTTGGTTTTTCCTCTCATATAAATTATTTACTTGTACATTAATTTCACTCGGTTTTACTTTTGATTTAATATCATTTTTTGTTTTTATAAATTCTTGTGACATTTTGGGTCTGATTGTCAAAGGCGCAATATCTACTTTTATTTTAAAAAGATCCGCATAAGTTACTTCTTTTTTTCATTTATTTTTGTTACACTCAATATTTCAGTTTTTATTTCTTTTACAACATTATTTATTTCTGCTAGATTTTGTTTTATTACATCATTTTCTATTTTTATTTTATTTAAAGTTTCATTATGATTTTTATTTACAACATCCATTAAATTCGTATATTGATTACACATTAATCCAAAACCATAATTTTTTCTTTTGTTTAAAAATGCGATGTCATTATCACTCAAATTTAGGCATTTTTTTGCATGAAATATTTTTTTACAAAATCCATTACACTATATTGCTTCAGTTCTACTTATGGATTCATTACATTTTCCAAAAAATTATTGTCCATTTTATATTTTAAATTTAAATGCACCTACATTTAAAATTATAATATAACAAAATCTTTCTTAAACAATTATTTAATTTTTAAATTATTCAATTAAATATGTACAAAATAATTTTAACTATGTTAACACGTCCTCTCACTTTCGAGTTCAATCACTCACTACAATCTCTCCGAAAAAATGGAAACAATGCGCAAACATCATCACGATGGCTGCTACACATACCGTGGGTTTTGAAACACCTCAAGTAAGAAACCCATGGCACGACGATGAATGTTTAGCAAAGACGGTAGAGAAAAATGAGGTCTACAGGAAAGCGCTGCAATGTAAAACAATAGCAGCTCAAGAAGAGTATAGAGCGAAAAGAAGAGACGAGAAGAAAGTTATAAGGCGCAAAAAACGTTTATTCGAAAAGTCGCAACTTTTTGAAAAAAAATCAAGCCGAGACAAAGGCGAGGTACGGAGCTTTTATAATAAAGCCAAGCAGCTTGCAGCTGGTTTCAAGCACCGCACACACGCGCTGAGGAATGATTCGGGAAATTTGGTAATCGATACGCAAGGGATATTTGAAACATGGAAACAGCATTTTAAGAACCTACTGAATGGCGCAAACATAGAAAACACAGATATACTGTGCCTAAACCCAGTAAACTCCAAAGATACAGATAAACCCAGTCCTGCAGAAGTGGAAGCAGCCATCCAAAAATTAAAGAACAACAAAGCTGCTGGACAAGATAACCTGCCAGCTGAACTTTTTAAGGCAGGAGGTGAAGTGATGATTGAATTCATGCACCAAATCATCAAACAAATCTGGATCGAGGAGAGCATGCCTGATGACTGGAGTTTAAGTTCAATATCTTCAATATTCAAAAAGGGCGATTCGATGTCCTGCGCCAACTATAGAGGAATATCCCCATTAAACGTTGCGTATAAGATACTTTCCAATATTCTGTGCGAACGATTGAAGCCCCATTGTAACGCTGTGATAGGAAACTATCAGTGCAGCTTCTATCCTGGTAAATCAACCACCGACCAGGTGTTCGCATTAAGGCAGATCCTGGAGAAAGTCCTCGAATTTTAAATCGATACGCACCATCTTTTTATCGATTTTAAATCTACCTATGACAGCATACATAAACAAAATATATGCTGTCGATAAGTAAAATGTCCTCACAACATCATATAGGACACAGCATCACTGTCGGCTCATATAATTTTGAGGTAGCTCAGAAGCTTATCTACCTTGGAACCAACATCAACTCCACCAATAACATCGATGTTGAAGTAAGGCGAAGAATTACCCTTGCAAACCGCTGCTACTTCGGTTTGTCCAAACAACTGGGTTCAAAACTCCTATCTCAAAGTACCAAGGCACAATTATACAAAACGCTCATCTTTCCGGTGCTGCTATACGATTCTGAATCGTGGACATTACCAAAAGCAAGCGAGCATGCACTTGGTATCTTTGAGGGAAAAATTCTTCGTCGCATTTATAACCCTGTGTCTGATGAAGCGGTTTGGAGAAGAAGATACAATGCCGAACTATACCAGCTGTTCAACGACATGGACCTAGCTAAAAAAAAGTCAGAATAAGACGGCTTCTTTGGCTAGGCCATGTAGAGCGTATGGATGAATATGCTCCGGCTAGAAAACTCTTCGAATCCAAGCCCCAGGGAACGCGTGTCGAGGGACGCCACACCTTCATTGGAGAGATGAAGTATCGGCAGATATGATAAAGCTTCAAATCACCAACTGGAGAGATTCCGCTCGTGACTGAAATCTGTGGAGGACAATTTTGCGCCAGGCCCTTCAAGGTCTATAGCACCCAGCATGTATAAGTAAGTTATTTAGTTTAAATTGTTACTTATAAATCTAAAAAAAGTGCAGCTGCTTTGATTAAAAGAGAACTTATAGTTACGAGCCACTAAATGTTTTCCATAATAAAAATTATTTGGTTGAAATATTTTTTTCATATATTTATTTATTTCCTAATAAAATCCATACGAAAGCTTGAAATCACTTAAAGTTCTACTATTCCATTATATGAGTTCTAAGTTAGTTCAAGTTCGGAAAAGGATCTAAGTTTAAAAAAAAGGTTTCACACATGCAACTTTTTTTTGTATTAATTGATATTCCATTTAGGTAATTCGAAATTTATGTATTTTCAACAATTATTTTGAAAATTCAAGTATCTTTGACTTTTGTTCTTGTAATTAGACCCACCTAAAAAAATTTGTTTTTTTCAACTCGCTAAAGTAATTAAATTTTATATATAAAAATATACTTATAGGTTATTTCATTAATTTTGAAAATTCATGAATAACCAGAAAATATTGTGATTTGCAATTATATTTTTCTTATTTCTTTCCTGTGATTTTTTTGAATCAAAAACCCACAAGATATAAAAAAAATTAAGAGAAAAGAAACTATTCCAAAAACTGTTAATCTAGTGATAATTATGACTGCTATTATGAGATTATTCAGAATTGTTGCTAATTTGAATGAGAGATTTATTTTTTTAAATATATTTTGTTAATTTCAACGTCATAAATCTCATCTATTAATCTTAGTTATTTGAAATGTGGTTGTACAAATATGATTTCAAACCAGAGACGGTATACTACAATATTTATGTTATGTTATAATATGAATATGAAATTCTTTAAAATTAATAAATTGAGAACATCATTCAGCATAATTTTGAGTTTAAGAGCAGAGATCATTTTAAAGTTTAAATCTAAAAAAATTTAAATTTAAGAGAACTGAACTGAACATAAAACCATATCTAAAAATAAAATAAAACTATTAGAATAATAAAAATAAGAAAAAAAACAACACGTATTTAGGTAAAGGTCGAATAATAGTGTTTCCGTTTTTTGGAGTTCGTTCTTTAACTTTGCGAAAAAAAAATTAAAAGCAAATAAGAAAAAATATAAAATAAAAATATCAAAAAATACTATAGGGTTACCATAGTTATTTTGATTGTAGGATTATTATTATTATAAAAGAACGCATTAAAATTAAAATTTAAAATATAATTTTTCGGTTCTATGAAAATGACTAATGGGTCCTGAGTTTGAAAGGCTCTCAAGTTGAGATAAAAATAATAGGAAAAATCAGATTATGGTAATATAAATTTATTTATAATCAAACAATTTATTATAGTTTAGAGACGGAGTTCCAATACAAAAGAATGGAAAATTACATTTTAATTTTTTTTTTTAGAACTTAGATCTGGTAACTTTGTTTTTCGCAATTTTGTAATTATTATAATGTGAGTTTAATTTGTGTTAACAAAATTATAAAACAAAAAATGGGATATTGTTTACGCTTGACTTAAAAAGTTCATATGATGAACAGTCTTGAGAAGTATATGTATTGCAATATGTTTGTAGAGAAAAAAGAAATAAAGTTAAAAAAAAAAAATAAATAAAGTTTCAGCCAACCTGGATTTTTTTTTCGTTTTTTTTTGTCTTTCGAAATTTTATGGAAGAAATAGGTATGTGGGTTTTGAATTCATTTAATTTTCATAAATTTTTTTTTTTTTTAATTTTAAGTTTTTTTCTTAATTTTTTAAGAGATTTTGCTCTGCTGTTGTTTTGTTTGTGATGCGTAATAATTACTTTGGGCGATTTAAACTTTTGGTTTTTATTTTGGTTGATCATCTAGATTAAATTGATTTAAAATACTTTTGTTGTTATTTTTATTGTAAAGTTTTGAAAACGTCATTAGGAAATACATGTGTTTGATTTTAAGTGGGAAATATCTAGTTTTACGAACTACTTTATAATAATGTAACTGAGTACAAAATGTTTGAACAACAACCATGACAAATTAAAAATAGTTTATATTCGCCCTTCGTAAAATAATAATTGTTTCAAATAAATTATTTTTATATATATAAGTATACTGCTTTTAGTATTTTGATTTAATGATAATTATGATCACTAAAAAGAAAAAATATATATTGTATTTATGAAAAATTTATTATACATAATATTTGTGAAGGATGAAAAAATAATTTTACGCTTGGTTTGTTGATGTATTTAAAAATAAATCATAGATGTATTTTTGTATTGCTAATAAGTGCAAAGTATGAGGTCAATGATATGTAGATTTAATATTTGATTTAAATAAAAAAGAAATGATATTTAATTAGAATGAATTAATGTAGAATTTACATATTTTGGTATAAAGTCCTTGTTAATTTAATTGAATCAAACTTTAATATGAAATATGACACATATTTTTGTTAATATTAAACTTCGTCCAGCCCAGCGGAATAGGTACAATTGTAACTTTTGAGTTTTAAATTACGATAACTTTTTTCTTAAAAACCGCAGATTACTAAAATTTCGTGATATCTCTAAACTTTTATTTAGATTTCATACATTCATGAGAGTATAAATACTTAAAAGCTTATTGTGTAATTAAATTAAATTATTCTACATTAGATGAACAGCTGTAGAGGCTTCAGAGCAATAAGTTGTTTGTTGATTTATTTTTTCAAATGAAAACAAGTCTGAACTTTTGTAGTTTAGTGTTTTTGTTGCGTTCTTGTTACTTTTAGCGCTTTTTGACACATTTGAGTTATTGATATATTCTGTATTTTGGTTGAATGTATCTTTTATGTAAACCTTTTGTGTTCATATGTTCTGGAACTTCTGCGTAATGTACATGTCAGGTATGCAAAAAAATTCCGTTACACTTTGCACATTGCGGTTGAGTTTTATATTGCCTTTGGGTAGGTATTAATTTTTTGTATATTGAATTATGTTAATGACAAGAAACTGTCAAATAACATTTAAAAGAACATATTAAGTTTCAAGGCTTATCAATAACTGCAACGATTGTTTGGCCTTAGTTATTTTATAAAAACAAACATACGTAACACTTCTTCAAAAGAAAAATATCAACATTTTACAGTCACACTCATAACGCTGACATAACTTGCTTCCAGATTTGTAAGAAAATTTGACAATTGTTTATTTAGTTAGACTAAATTTCAGAAAAATATTTCAACCCCTGTTTTTTACTGATTATCTTTGCAAATAATGTACGTTAGAAAAGGGATTCACGCAAACCATATATATAACTAGTTCTAGTCTTTCATTGTTTCCGCTTCAGGTCGCGGCAGTCATTTAACCACAAGGAAAGGTTCATGTTTGCCATAAGGTATTTGAATGGCATTTCTTGTTTCTGATGCTACTGCTCAATGCGGAGTCCACGCACCATTTCTACTGCATCTCGAATGAACTGGTTTCTTGTCAACATTTTATTTGTATTCCGGACCTCGAATTACAGGCTGGTTGTTTGGTAAAATATTTCAAAAAATTGTTTTGTTGATCCTTTGTCATTAATTGTGGGTTGTGATTGTAGTTGATTATGTATGATAGGATGTTAACGCATGACATCAATGAAATTGTAGAAAAATGTCAGAAACTAATGCAATATTCGTCGTTTCATAGTATTATGTCAATATTTTATTCACAACATTGTTGCAGTCTTGATGCATTGTTTCAATGATTATGAAATATACGTTTTAGTTTTTGTTTCAGTATTGCATACCTATTTTTTAGAATACAATCTAAAAATAAGAAATACATTTGACTAATTCCTAAACAATATCTAAATACTAAATACTACACGTTTCTAATGCAAAAATTATATTTGCAGTGACTTTTTCATAGTTATAAAGTATATAACACTACAATTGTAGCTATACCGCCTTTTGACGTGTAAAATTATGCCGCTGGTTGAAGGTTAAGAGAATCCTTTACAATTTGTTCATTGCTTGAAGAGAAAAGACACACTCAATGTTTTGTTACACGCTGGGTGACGCAGTAGGTAAAGCGCCTGCATTTCAACCGAAAAGTCCCGGGTTCGATTCACGATGAAGCAAAAAACAAAAATACTTCATTGGTTTTTCGAGTAGGTCTAGTACCCTTTGTCATTGGAATATAATAAATGACAAAAAATAATTGAGAGTATATATTATAATCTGGTAACAAATTAAATAAAATAAAACTATTCTATTTAAGAAGGCTTAGTTCCTGACAATAGTAGTAGTTTTCCCCATTTAATAAGTAGATAAGCCAGTAATTTGTTAAATAAATACTCGAAATATTGTAGATTGTAGTGTAAAATTGCAGTACCGTACTTAATTAAGCACGTAAAGGTGATTCTACCTAAGTTACTGTCAAGATCATAAAAAAAAAAACAAAAAAAAACGAAACAAAAGAAAATTTACCAAATTTTCATTATCTGATTTATTTTCTTACATATAAACCACGTTTGTTTTTGTTGCGATTTTGTTATTGCATACAATGCAACTAGATTTCAACGTAAATTACATATTTTATGCAATAAAATGCGTTTTTACTATAATGCATTGTTACATCACATCATTTTTATTGTAAATTATTTCTAGGCATAGAAAAGTTTACATCATTTTTATAGTCATCATCATAAATTTAAATCCTAATTTCCTTTGATATACCACACTCAAATGTAAATGTGTATTAATTGTTGTATATGTATATAAATAAACATTTTTGAATTTTCACTTCAATTGCCTTCCGTAAGGTGCTCTAATTAGAAGTGGTACATCTAAGACAAAAGAAAAAAAAATTTACATATCTTTTTTTTCAAATTTTATTAATGCAACAATGTTCAGTACCATCAAATACACGTCAACATGTTAATCTAAAACAAAATCAAAAAACAGACAAATAAATGAACGTAAAAAGAAAGAAATTATAATGAAAATATTTTCTTAATTTTTACCCCACATGAAGAATTTTATGTAGAATGGAAAAATTAAATTCATCATTGTCATCTTTGTTAAAATATCCAATACATAAAAAACAGCTAACCTGTAAAAACTTTAGTTGGTAATAGCAAACTCACCTTTCGTTGTTCAGCACAAAATGTAAAATAAAGTTTTATTTATGAATTTAAGTTAAAAAAAATAATTTCTAAAAGATATTCCGTTGCATTACAGATATTAGAAACAAGCAAACTATCTCTTTTGTAAATATTATTGAATATTATTGTTGTGTGTGGGAAAATTACGCGCATTGTATTCAATTTTTTTTATCATTTTGACACCCCTGATCATATTATTATTAATATTATTATTGACATTATTTTTGTATGGCTTTGCTCGAAATTTTGAAAACTTATTATGATTCAGGTGATGTCACCACGTTTAAAATACGTTTTCTTTTTGTAATGTAATTTTTATAATCATATCATAGAATGAATGATGTTATAATAATTAAAATCTACACAATATTGTTCTCCTTCTGATTATAGATTTTATTATATAAACGATATTTTTTTGTTCATTTTACTTTTCTGTCTCGTTCGTTCCTGAAACAAAATTATTAGGAGAGCAGAAAAATCGAAACACAAATGACAAAACAAACATTTTATTTTTAATTTCAATAATTTATTTTTGCAAAAAACAAAATTTGAAATTCTCTTCTCATTTCATCATCATAAAGCTAATAATTATGTTGGGTAGGGCTAGGGACTAAAAAATCCAAATTTTAATATTTTATACATATATAGTTGATAGTTATGTCGTATTAAATTATTTTAATATAATGTGTTTGAATTTATATGCGTTTTCCTTGTAATGACGATTCAAACTTGAAAACCCAGTCACAGGTTTAGGTACAGGATACTTTTTAAGCAAAAAAAACATTTTATTATTTTAGTTCCTTGTATTTTGCTTATGTTTTTTTATCTAGCGATATCTTTTTGGTTCCATACACCCATATTCTGTTAGACCCATCGTTGACGAGAAGAAAAAATTCATCTCGTCTCGCTTCGCTGAATATGCCTTTCTGTTAGACACTGTAAGCGGCGCGATAGAACATTTTATTTGTTGGTAGTACTGATCATTTTTTACTATCAAAAAAAATTATTGGTATATAAACGAAATATGTTTTATAAAATTTTTGGAAAGTATTAGTGGGGTTTTAGTATTAGTTTTAAAATATTTTTTAAATGAAAAATAAATATGAATATATTTATGTTTTAAATATATTTTTCAGTTTAGTACATAAACGTAGTAACACAGTAATAGTAAGGATGTTTTTTTTTTTTTCAAAAAACAAACACAATTTCAATAATAATGCAAAAACAATAATGACAAATTGTTTATTAATCTTTACTTAACTATTTTATCTATTCAATTTATTTATTTAATTCAATTTTTTGATAAAAAAACACAAAATACTTTGAAGAGATACTCTATCGCTTACAATTTTTGACGAGATAAAAAATGGCTATCTCGTCTCGTCAAAGGTCTAACAGAATACAAATTTATCTAGTCAGAGATATTCTCACGCGATCTCGTAGTTTTAAATGTGTAGTTTTCCACATTTAATAAGTAGATAAGCCAGTAATTTGTTAAATAAATACTCGAAATATTGTAGATTGTAGTGTAAAATTGCAGTACCGTACTTAATTAAGCACCAAAAGGTGATTCTACCTAAGTTACTGTCAAGATCATAAAAAAAAAAAAAAAAAAAAAACGAAACAAAAGAAAATTTACCAAATTTTCATTATCTGATGTATTTTCTTACATATAAACCACGTTTGTTTTTGTTGCGATTTTGTTATTGCATACAATGCAACTAGATTTCAACGTAAATTACATATTTTATGCAATAAAATGCGTTTTTACTATAAAATGCATTGTTACATCACATCTTAGTAACATTTTTATTGTAAATTATTTCTAGGCATAGAAAAGTTTACATCATTTTTATAGTCATCATCATAAATTTAAATCCTAATTTCCTTTGATATACCACACTCAAATGTAAATATGTATTAATTGTTGTATATGTATATAAATAAACATTTTTGAATTTTCACCTCAATTGCCTTCCGTAAGGTGCTCTAATTAGAAGTGGTACATCTAAGACAAAAGAAAAAAAAATTACATATCTTTTTTTTTCAAATTTTATTAATGCAACAATGTTCAGTACCATCAAATACTCGTCAACATGATAATCTAAAACAAAAATAAAAAACAGACAAATAAATGAACGTAAAAAGAAAGAAATTATAATGAAAATATTTTCTTAATTTTCATCATGAAGAATTTTATGTAGAATGGAAAAATTAAATTCATCATTGTCATCATTGTTAAAATATCAATACATAAAAACAGCTAACCTGTAAAAACTTTAGTTGGTGACTAGCAAACTCACCTTTCGTTGTTCAGCACAAAATGTAAAAAAATTTATTGCCATAAAGTTTTATTTATGAATTTAAGTTAAAAAAAATAATTTCTAAAAAATATTCCGTTGCATTACAGATATTAGAAACAAGCAAACTATCTCTTTTGTAAATATTATTGAATATTATTGTTGTGTGTGGGAAAATTACGCGCATTGTATTCAATTTTTTTTTTATCATTTTGACACCCCTGATCATATTATTATTAATATTATTATTGACATTATTTTTGTATGGCTTTGCTCCAAATTTTGAAGACTTATTATGATTCAGGTGATGTCACCACATTTAAAATACGTTTTCTTTTTGTAATGTAATTTTTATAATCATATTATAGAATGAATGATGTTATAATAATTAAAATCTACACAATATTGTACTCCTTCTGAGTATAGATTTTATTATATAAACGATATTTTTTTGTTCATTTTACTTTTCTGTCTCGTTCGTTCCTGAAACAAAATTATTAGGAGAGCAGAAAAATCAAACACAAATGACAAAACAAACATTTTATTTTTAATTTCAATAATTTATTTTTGCAAAAAACAAAATTTGAAATTCTCTTCTCATTTCATCATCATAAAGCTAATAATTATGTTGGGTAGGGCTAGGGACTAAAAAATCCAAATTTTAATATTTTATACATATATAGTTGATAGTTATGTCGTATTAAATTATTTTAATATAATGTGTTTGAATTTATATGCGTTTTCCTTGTAATGACGATTCAAACTTGGAAACCCAGTCATAGGTTTAGGTACAGGATACTTTTAAGCAAAAAAAAACATTTTATTATTTTAGTTCCTTGTATTTTGCTTATCTTTTTTTATCTACCGATATCTTTTTGGTTCCATACACCCATATTCTGTTAGACCCATCGTTGACGAGAAGAAAAAATTCATCTCGTCTCGCCTCGCTGAATATGCCTTTCTGTTAGACACTGTAAGCGGCGCGAACGAACATTTTATTTGTTGGTAGTACTGATCATTTTTTACTATCAAAAAAAATTATTGGTATATAAACGAAATATGTTTTATAAAATTTTTGGAAAGTATTAGTGGGGTTTTAGTATTAGTTTTAAAATATTTTTTAAATGAAAAATAAATATAAATATATTTATGTTTTAAATATATTTTCCAGTTTAGTACATAAACGTAGTAAAACAGTAATAGTAAGGATGGTTTTTTTTTTTTTCAAAAAACAAACAATTTCAATAATAATGCAAAAACAATAATGACAAATTGTTTATTAATCTTTACTTAACTATTTTATCTATTCAATTTATTTATTTAATTCAATTTTTTGATAAAAAAACACAAAATACTTTGAAGAGATACTCTATCGCTTACAATTTTTGACGAGATAAAAAATGGCTATCTCGTCTCGTCAAAGGTCTAACAGAATACAAAACTATCTCGTTAGAGATATTCTCACGCGATCTCGCGAGATGGGTCTAACAGAATATGGGCTATAATATCATTTGTTCCTCCCTACTTTTGCAAAATGGTCGACCGTTTCAAAAAAATTCAAAAAATTCAAAATTTTATACAGGCTTATACAAAATTAAATGTAGCAATAGGATGTAAATTTGATATATTATATCTATAATTATAATTGACAAGCATTTAGAGACCTGCGCAGTAGACACATTTTCATTTTATTTCGATTATCCTACTCCTTAATGAACTTCTAATATAATATATAAGTTGTATATAAAACAATAATCCGCACACAGTTGAAAGTTTTATACTCATATGGTTTTATTATTAAGCAAATACATTATGCATATGTGAGATGTTATTAAAATAATAAACAAAAGCAAACAAATCAGTTATTATAATTTACATATGTACTTGCAAATGAATCTATGTACATATGCCTAAAAAAACAAAAAAACAAATTCATCTAAAATAAAAAATATAAAAACAACAAAAAACAAATCACTTGAATTCTTCATTTTTATCTTTTTAACTGTTTCTAAATTTTGGTTATTTGTAGTAATAATATAGTTTTTATTAAAATTATGTATTATGTAGGTATATACTGGGTGTTCCAGAGCATGCGTATCGGCTTTTTAAGAAGGGAAGGAGCCGTTATTTTAAAATTTGGAAAAAAGTTTGTTGACTAAATCGAGGGTGTTCTATCGATTGGTGGTATTTTCAACTTTCGGAACTTTCGGTATTTTCAACTTTCGGTGGTATTTTCAACTTTTTTTTTTTTTTTTTTTTTGTTTAAACTTTGTAGGAACCCAAAACTGAGATAAAAAATATGATAACATGAAAAGCAAATTAATTTATAAAAATGATTATCATTAATTTTAGTTTACCAAAGGAAAATATTGCGCATTTTTGTTTTATTGTTATTAATTTTGAAGAAAATTACTAAGAAAACAAAAAAAAATCATTTAACATAATTTTCTTTTTTTTGTCGTAGAATCTGAATTTGCATTAAAAAATACCCCTTCCCATTTGAAAATCTCGATTTCAGCCAGTTTCGGCGATTTTTGATCTTAAAAAACCGATTTGCGGTCTTTTCCGAAAGTTGAAAATACCACCAATCGATAGAACACCCTCGATTTTGTTAACAAACTTTTTTCTAAATTTTAAAATAACGGCTCCTTCCCCTCTTAAAAAGCTGATACGCATTCTCAGAGACACCCGGTATATACATACCTCTTTAATGACAAAATTTTTTATTTTTAGTATTTTTTTCCACTAAATGCCACTTACTATAGGGAATATATCGGAACCGAAGCAGTTTATGAGGGACGTGTATTTATGTGTCCTAAATAAAACTTTCTAACCACAAAACTTTTTATTAAACACGAGTGGTTTCTGCTATATCGTGCGAAGTCTATGTTAGTACGTAAATTACTGTTTTTTTTAAACTTTAAATTTGACTTCAACTTGAAATATAATTACTCAACAGTGGTCCCTAGTATAATTAAACAGGAATTAGAAAATTTAAAAAAAGACAGTTTTATCAATTTTATTAAAATAAAAATCAGATCGCATCCGTTCATAGATAAAAGGAATAAAATTTTAAGTTTTTGATTAATTTAAATTTAATAAGTTCATAAATTAAAAAAAAAACAATATTTCACTATGTAAAAATGTAAAAAAAATATATTAAAAGCAATTACACAATTTAATTATTCCATCAAATTCTCATTTGAAATGTTGTTTTATAAATTTAAATATTCTACTAATTTCAACAAAAAAGGAAAACAATTACTTTTTTTTTTTAAACGATCGTGATTCTCTAATTTCCTCAAAAGATTCTGTCAAAAATTTTTTAATTAAGAGTAAAACTGCTTAATTTATATTTTTAATTTTACTTTTATCGTCTATTTCAGATATTAAACTATTCATTATAATAGAAGTAGTATATAAGTAACATCGATGAATTTCAAATTTAGGTTCATATGAATTGAATTTTAACACAAATGTGCTGTCATTTTATCAGGTACATGTCCCTAACACAATTGGTACCGTTTTTAAAATTAACTGTTTTGACTATATATGAAAATATTCCAACAACTAATTTCTCGTCAGGCCTCTAAGAAATACCATTAATTAATAGATCTTTACTTTGAGCATGTTTTTCTAATTTTTATTTTAACTAATAATTTGGCAGATAAGTTTAAATGGATACGCTTTGTTTCTTCGAAAATTCCTCCAACTGGTATTAACTTTAAATTATTATTTTTTTTGTTTGTTAAATTTTTTTTTGATTAGTATAAAGATAAGAAATTAATATGCAATTTAACAATAATAATTCATTCAAAATAATTAAGCTAAAAAATTGCAATTTATGAATTTATAATATAAAGATTGTTCTTTACTGATTTTATTATGTATGCGGCGTTAGTTGTAAGAATCGTTTTTTTTTTGTTTTTTCACTTTAAAAAGTAGCATAACGGTATTTATTTCACTAAATATCTTTTACATACATACTATCATCTTTTTCTTTCTTCCGTACAAAATACCGTTAATCATTTTGAAATTGAAAAAAAAAAACAAAAATTAGTATGTTTTTTTCATAGTTGATTTTGTTTATGGAATGAAATTTAAATAACTAGTTGTGTGATAGTATGTAAATACACAATGCCACGTGCCAAGTGACGTTTAATAAAAAATCAATGAAATAATTTTCAATACTAATATTCACCACAAAATAATTGCTAGTTTTGAATAGTAGTTTATTATTGTTTTTTTTTTTAATTTATGTTTTGTACAATTATTATTATTTTTATTGAATGGTTGATTAGATGAACTAATGATGATTATTGTTGTTATTGAATGGTAGTAAAGCGAAGTAAACAGTAGAGCGCGCTTAAAATAGTATTGTTGCAGAAATTGTTTTTGCAGTAAAAGTTGCAACTATTTTATATTATAAATTTCATTTAGGCATGTATTTTTATTCACTTCTTGCTTAAATTCGTGATTTTGATAACAGATTTTATAAATTGTAAATTTTTAATTTTTTTTATTTATTTATTTATTTATTTAACAGTGGACCTACAGATTAATCTGCAGGCCAACTACAGGCCCTTTTCCCTTTCGGAATGTGGGTTAATTTTTTTTTTATAAATTATTATTTTTCTTAGTATTTATTGAATTATCTTTTACTTGCTCTTACTTTCTTTATTTTGAAATTTCGAGATTTGATTCTTACAAATATTAATAAATCTGGTGATGCACAAACTTCCTGTTAAAAAGTTTTTGATCCTGATATTTTTTATTATCTTTGCAAATTGAAAAATTATCTATAAAATTTACTAATTTAAATTTTTTATAAAAAATTATTTCGTAAGAAATGAAGTAAATTATTTTTTTTTTAATACAAATTTATCAGAAAAGTTATTCAATATAACTCTGTACGAAATGAGTGTGGTTGCAAGAAGATTTTTGATATTTTTCTATGAATGAATTTCAAATTTTTACAAAAGAAATAAATAAATACATATTATCATATTACGTGAATTAAATTTCATGTTAATTTTAAAATTCAATTGCAATTTAATCTTATGTTTTAGTAATAGTTTAAGTTAACAAAAAATATGAAGACTTCAAAGTTTTAATAAGAGGCAGATCTAATTAAAGAAATATTTCAATCAACATTTAAATCAGTTTGGTATCTGTTTAGGAAACTATTTGTTGAATTATACTTAGTACTATTTTTGTTAAAAAAAAGAGAGAATGAATGTCAGTACCGTGCCTAAAAATCTTTTCAGGTGTTTCTACCTAGTTGATGGCAATAATAATATAAAAAAAATTAAGTTGTTAATTTAAAGAAGCATTCCAACAAATATTAGAAGCATTCCAGAGTAATATTATTTTATTTTAGATTACTTGGTATTGGTAAAAGAAAGTAAAAATGTGGTAAGTTTTTTAAAAGTTAAGTGGCAGCCATTTTATTTAACTCTAAGAATAAAAAAAGTATCAGAAGTTGCACTTTGTTTTACTTAAATAGTATACAACTTCATTAACATTATAATTTTATTATGGTGAATTACAAAAAAAAAATTTTTTTTTATGTACTTACTTTATTTTCTTACTATATTTATTTATAACTATAGACTTTTACTTTACTATAGATTTTAAGTAAATAAAGAAATTTTGACATATACAAAAGTTACATAATTTAAAATTTTTGTTTTTTTGTTTTGAATCGAATTGTGTCTATTGTTGTTCGATAGTTCTCGAATTTGTTTTGGTTCAATTTACAATTATTTCAATTGATAATTATTAGAAGTATATTGGTTTGTGAGAATATGTTGAATTGTTTATTATTCTGTTATAAACTTATTGCAGTGAAATTACATTATTATCACGTTTTAATTTTAATTTAAAACTAAAAAAAAAAGATATCCAAAAATATATTTCCTTTTAAGATTATTAAAAAGTTATCATTTTTAACAATAAAAATTTAAAAAAAAAAAATTGTGTATATTATATTATATATGTAATTTAGTTTTTTTTTACTCACCTGACATTGTACTATATTCAATATAATCGTTATATTTGTTAAAAATAATAACATTGAATTTATCCAATTTTCATTCATTTTCCAATTTTGGTTTTAAGTTTAATTAAAAACAAAAATTGAAATTAAAAAAAAGTCTTTGTGTTATTGCTTTGTTTTTTTTAATTTAATTTTTATGATGAAAATCTGTAAGATATAAAACAAAAACAAAATTAAAAATTGTAATAGTTATACTATATATTTAAAAGCTATATGTAGAATCTTAAATGGTAAGTAATAGAAATAACTGCTAGAAAAATTAGGAATTTGGTAATTCTATGAACATGATTTCATTAATGAGTTAATGATATTCATGTAAGAAAAATCATATTTACAAATTCATTCACATATTGTGGGTGAAACATGATTAGATGAAATTTTCAAATTACATACTGAAATAGCTGTTTTGTTTTTGCAATAAGTTTTGATTATTATATTGATTTATAGTTATTTAATTTTATTATCTACATCCATGATAAACTTTTTAACCTCTCCATGCTGAATAAAGCATAAAATATATATATGTGTGTATTATGTTGAGATGCATTTTTAGATACAAAATTAATATGGATACACAAAATGATCTTTAATATGGCATAATATGTGCACATTATGAACATTGAAGCGTGAATAAGTAGAAAAATGGGAAAAAACTGTAACTGATATTATATTACAGGACTGTTGCATAAGAAAATTTTTTCAAAATTAAAATTTAAAAACAACTATAATATATGAAGTTATTTCCTGCAAAGCGATTTTAGAAAAAAACTGATCAGAAAATATAGACGGGTAATAAAAAGAGTTGTCCAAAACGACAACAAAAATATATACACGTATATATAATTTGTCACTATCAGTCAAATAGAAAATACAATAGTACAATACAACTATAACATTAAATCTATAAACCATGAAAAATTGTATTTTTTAAGAGAAATTACATATTTGGTTTTTGCCTTTAATGAATTAGTAGAAAGAAATTACGTAATACGTATTCGGCTGTAGCCTACTATTTTCAACAATTATATACATATGTAGAGGTTTTTGAATAAACACTTAAATAATAAAAAGTCTTATTAGAATAGTTTTATCGAAAAGAAATGTAATATTTGTGAATTATTTTAATTACGTATAAGGCAATGTTATAGAATGAAATCATATACATATGTTCATAAATACTGATGATTCTAATGAAATACATATATTTACGTACACACACATACATATTTACGTATTTTCCTAGCGGAAAAAAAGAAGGTCTTTTTGTGGAAGCTTCGTAGAATCACTGTAAAAAGTTAATCATACCTTTACCTTCCATCTTGCTTCTCATGAAGAACTTCTGAAGCAAATGACTTTAATTTCGTTAAAAATCTTAAAATATTTTATTTTGTTGTTTTCGTTTTAATTAGTTTTCTGGTAAAAAATTGACGATGCAATATTATGCTCATTGCGACTGCGATGTAAAATATTATATCAATTATAACAAAAAAAAAAAGTATTAAGTAGTGTTGTAAAAGTTTATGTTTCATTTATGTTTTTATTTCAATTAATAAATAATTATAAACAATATACATATATATTGTTCAAAATTAAAACATAAATTTTTGAACAATATATATTTTTAAAATTATTTATTAATTGTTTTATTATAAATAAAAAATTAAACATACAAATCTACATGCCTTTTTAATCATTTTTTCAGCATGAAATATGAAAAATCATGATGGAAGCATTCCGTTAGGTTTTAAATAGTTTTTCCATGTTTTAGGACGTAGTTGTGTTCGCTTTTGCTTCTGTGTCTATATAGTAGCTGTACTGTATTATCTTCTTCCGTTTTTTCTTAGGAAATATAATTTTTTACTATTTAAACTTTCAAAGAGTTGGCAGTAATTATACTAATTTTTAACGTTAATAATAACAATAAATCAAAATTTATTTTAAAGTGTCATCTGTTGAAGAAATAAATTAAATTATTCCAATTAATTAAAATTAAAATTTTTGTTTTTATTTTACACCAATGTTACTACATTAGTATATAGACATTTTTTTTATTTTTTTTATTTATGGTTGTTTTTTTTGTTGTTTTCCTTCTTAAATATTTCATAAATTATCACATCTTCTCACAAGAAAATAAGTCAGCATGATTTCAAATATCACAGATATTCAATAAATAATTTTATTATAAAATGCGATATAATATAAAATATTATATAGTTTAATCGAAGATTAGGTAATAATACTAACGTAAACTATAAGATTATACCATTCATAAATGAATACTATTCTGTTGAAATATCATAATTTGTGTACAAATTTATAAATAAAATAATTTGGAAATAACTTTAATTCCAACATAGGTGATGAATAAATTAAATCATTAATCAAATTAAAAAAACAATTCTCAGCGTACGAAAACCAACGATGACACATTTTTGCTGTGGATATACTTATACAATAGAAATAATAAAGAAAAAAAATCCAAGCTGAGGGTTATACATATTATGTATATTCAATACTTGAGTTTATTAAAGGAACAAGTCAAATCAAGGGAAATTTCTAAGAGATAGAGATAGAGAAATTTCTAAGAGATAGATCACCACAGAGAAGTCATTCAGACAGTCATTTTTCGAAAAAAGAAAAAAATTGCAATTTAAAAATATTTTAATATTATATGATAAATTTTTTGATTTGTTTTGTGAAAATAAATTTGATTTGCAAACTGATGCAATTATCTCAAAAAACACTTGTTGAAATTTATGATGACTTAATTGTTATTTAATATGGGAAGTTTTCTTTATTATTATTTAATATTAAAATCTGTAATGACATTGATATATTTTGTTTAATTAATTAAAACTAATAATAAAAAAAGAAAATAAAAATTATAATAAATTTATTAGCGTGAGAGTTTTAAACTTTTTACACCTTAAATTTTTTTTGCGAAATGAATATTACACAAGCATTGGGTATAAAGTGAAATAATTGAAGGTAAAGTAATTTACAATGTATGTTACTAGTTCAATCATATCAGATTTTAAAAACATATTAAAGTACTATAGTCTCTATATGCTTTCATTGTATGCAGTACTTATAAAGAAATCAGAAATTTAAATTAAATTAACAAATTAGCATTTATATTTTATTTCAGTGACCATTTCTTGAAGCAATCCAAATTGACTATGAGCCTTAGTGACCATTTAACAGAAATAAACAATAAGCAATAGCATCAATGCATTAGGTTTAGGAGATTTCATTCAATTCACGGTTAAGAAAATAAAAAATGTAAATTTGTAAAAGACAGAAACCTTCATTTAAATGGGAATTTCATCACTTGGAGCACTACTGTCAAATATCTAGAGATTATCCTGAACCCCAAATAAATAATAACTTTTTATTTTGAGTTTTAAATGATTACAAAGTTTGAATTAATATGTTACTATTCTATTGCAATGCTCTATGGTAAACAATATCCTGGTAAATCGAGTGAATTTAAAAGATAAATTGGGTAGTTCACAACTTCATCAGGATCCATAACGCAATAGGTTGACTTGTATGTAATTGTTTGGCCACTTATTTTGTTTTGAATTGCTATATTTATTTCATTATAAATTATTACTACTCAAAAACCTTGGTTTCACTTAGAATTGAAACTAAAATACATATCAAACAACTTAAATAATCTTCATGTAATGTGATATAAACTTATCTTAAACTATACTTGAATTTAAAATTTAAAGTTATCTTGATACTTACTATGTAATAGTTTTTATTATTTTAGAGTTTATAGTTAAAAACTTTATTTATTTTTAGTAATAATGTTGCAGTAATAATGAGAACTAATAAAAAAAATCAATTTTTAAATATTATTAGCTATTTATTATAGGTTATAAAATAACAATATTTGCAACCGAAATACTTCATTAAATATTTACTAATTTTAAAATTAATTTGCAATCTACATATTCATGCAATAAAGTAAACTTGAAAAAGTTCTAATTATACCGAAACAGGTAAAAAATTACAGAATGCGAATTTTCAAAATTACTTTTTTCTGTTACAATAACCTCTTAGGTACAAATAAATGTTCAATGAATTGTCTGTTATTATTATCTTTCAGGCTTAGCTGTCATAAAAAAGGGCTAAAGATTACTCGCACATAAATTAAAACAAAAAAGAATTATTGAAATGCGTATTAAAAATATTATGTCTTAAAAATCATAAAGTTAATATATTATTTTATAATTAAATGAAAGGACCGATATATGTAATTAGTATTGGTTTTGTACGTTACATATTCAATTATTATTAATAAAATTACTTATTTTACCTAGTTTTTATAAAAACTTATTTTCTAGCGTTAGAGTAAAATTTTTGAATAATTGTCGAAAATAGTCGAATATTTCTCTTATAATTTTACGAATCTTACTTAATTTGTTTAATTGTGTTTATTACATATACACAAAATAAATTAACAATTAATCGAAGCACTAATGAAGGAAGTAAGTTGCTTCCCAAATACCGATATTTGCAAAATATAAATGATTGATGAAAGGAAACTCGACTTTATTCCATCACTTAAATATATCAGTACATCACTAAAAACAAATCTGATTATGAAAAACAATCATATTAGCAAGTTTTAATTCCTTTTTGGTACAAAAATTTTAGCTACCATTCTTTTATTCTACCTGAGGTCAGATGTTATGACACAAAGAATTTTTTAAAACAGCTTGAAGTTAATTAATTATCCCTTTATTGTTATCGGTACACTTAAGTATTATTAGTTAGTGCTACCAAAAATTTGTCATAGCCTTAAAAAAAGGAAGTTTATTATTGTTATATTATTTACTTTTTAGTTTAATCTAAGAGATGTACATTTTTTATTGCATTTAACTAAATATTATTAAAGCCTTATTATTATCATAATTAAATGTGTCAACAAATTTTTAAACAAAAAAATAAAGACAAAAAAAAAACAAATAATATTTATGTACCCATTCATTTTCTATTTTTCAAGTAAAACTTAGGCGATATTTTAAAAACAAACATTTTCATTCTTATTTGAATTTGACGTAATATTCTTCTAATATAAAATTACGCATATAAATTGAACTCTGGTTCTAGGGCTATTTGCGGGTCCAAAATTGACATAAACCATTCTCATAAACCATAAAGCTTATATATAAATTTTTGTCAAAATTGGTGCAGTAGTTCTTCGGGAAAATGGTTACAAACATACAGCTTTCTTTTATTATATATATAAGATTATAAAAGTATTGATTATAAAATTTTTTTTTATGTTGATAATTAATTTTATTTTATTGATAAATTTATAATCATAATTGATTTTAATATTAATAATATTTTTATATATTATTTGGATATTTAGTTATATTTTTAGTAATATTTTATACCCCCCACGGGAAACGAACCCGCGACTAGCACATCATAATTGAAACACATTTCTGTGCTCCAAACGATTAAGTCACGGAAGGAATTCATTATAAATTATGTATACAAATTTGTGGAAATAAACCAACTAACTATTAAATTACTGAATATAAATTGTAAATTTATTCATTTCGAATAGTTCACTTACAGTGTATGAATGTAAAAAAATATTATCACCACAAAAAGAAGAAGAACACTTTGGATTCATCTCATTAAGAACAAATTTTTAGTGTGCGACAAATTATAGTGGAGGTAAGAGAGTTTAATATGCTTCATTGATAACAAAAAAGCAACGAAAGATGGGAAAGTCGCGATCTTTAACACGTTGGAGATCAACTTTGGTTTCTAATGGAAAAGAGTCAACAGTCAACACACAGAACACAAGGCAATGTCTGGAAAAAGTATGTGAAGAATTTGCCATATTAGAAAAAAAAGTTATTTTCATAAATCAGCTTTTGAAAAAATTTAATATAGCGGTATTAAGATCTTTTTATGCTAGTACATAGTGGATTTCAGAATAATTTTTTAAATTTAACATGTTATGGTCTTTTCCTATTACTTTTGTGTATTGTTCTTTTATTCAATATCCAAAAAATGTTGTATCAATTGTTCTATAATTGTGTCAAAATAGAGAATTGTCATCAGTAATCAACAAATATTCTTATGTTAATTTTCGTATATTTTGTGATTTTTGGTTTTGCTGTTACGAATCTAATTATATTTTCTTTTAAAATAGCTATTTCTTTATAAATGTCACAAAAAAAAAAAATTCTTTAATTTAATTTAATTTAATTTATTTTAATTATGTATAGTTTATAGTAATGTTGAAACTTTTACACCCACGATTTACATTAATGTGATAATAAGTAATAAAGGTTGTAAATCACTTTTTTATTCATTAAAAAAGTTCTTCAAATCAATTCAGAACATTACAATTAATGGTTAATTTTTAATAATAAACTGCAGTTTATATGTACTTTTGTTTTTTGTTGTGTCTTTTCATTATTTAAAAAATAAAAAGTAATAGCTAATAAACAAAAAATAATAATTAAAAATAAAATTTTAATTGGAATTTACTGACAATTCAATAAAATGTCATTAGTTCTGCTAAAAAGAACCATGCAATCTCAATAAACTCGCTTAAGATTTGAATACATTATAGAAGACTTTTAAAATTTATGTTATTTGAAGAAAATATGAAGTTAGCATATTAGAAGGAAACTTTTGAGTCTGGAACCGAGAAATTTTTAAGATAAAATTTTAGTTTTCTGTTTTGAAAAATCTTTGAGTTGTTATTTTATTTATTAATTAATGATCTCGATAGGTTTAAAAAGATAAAATTATTTCAAGTTTCATCTTTTAACATATCTGAGTTAGTATATGTATTCGTTATGATTCAATTCAATTTCATTTGTGTACATCATAGTATTTATGCTGTAGGTTATATTATATACAACATATGCATAATAAATAACAACAACTGCACAGAGTTAGATTTGCAGTAAATTAGGCCAGCACTTATATTTTTAGTAATATAAAAAACAAAAATTAAATACGAACGACCAAATAACTCGTGTGTGGCTGGAATCATAAATTTAGTAGTTTATGACCAAGCCACAACGAAATGTTATTTTAGTTTCAAGTCATTTGGTTTCCAATCAGATTGGTAGGAATCATATAAAATTTTTTTAAGCAGTACTGTACTGCAAAACTATAGTTAATTGGTGATTTCTCAAATGAGTATATAACTGTATATGTAGCAGTATTTCACAAGACATTCAGTATATTTCCACATTTTCAGCCATTTTTTTACTTGCTTTTCTTTAGCTTGCAATGTTATTTATTTATTTTATTGGACGATGTAGGGGTCCAAATAAATTTTTATTTTATATCTCTATTTTGGAGAAATAATTTTAAGTGATTGTTATTGGTTAAGACGTCATGTTAATATTACAAGGTTTGTGAGTTCTATTCAATTTATTATATTATAAAATTTATAATATTCATTTTTATAATATAATATAATAACAAAAAAAAGTAATTTTTAATTATTATTCTCTTCTCAGTTATTTCAACACACACGAAAACTTTAGTTTAGAATAAATCTAAGCAACTCTTCTAAGCATACAAATTATGCATATTGTATACTTATACTTATTACTTATACATGTGTTGACAGTTGACAGTCATGCCCGAATTGACCTCTTCGTAGGCCCTAGGCACTTTTACCTTTAACCCTATCGAATAGTTTTTTTCCAGTATCCCTAATGAAGTCAACTGTGGTTTATTTTCAAAATGCGTTAATTTAATTCCAAAGTGTTTTTGTTTAACAACACTTTATTTAAATAACAAAGTTTAGTTTCATTCCAAGCAAAATATTA
The DNA here is from genome assembly GCA_963942445.1 of Argyra leucocephala. Lineage (NCBI taxonomy): Eukaryota > Metazoa > Arthropoda > Insecta > Diptera > Dolichopodidae > Argyra > Argyra leucocephala. The sequence continues at coordinate 212,603,025 of OZ012677.1, read as the reverse complement.
TGGAATCAGCATTGATTCAACTCCTGGATTCGGTATGTACTTAAATGTGGAAATGTGGTTGAACGATTTTAAAAATTTATTGTAATTGAACAACACGATGGAAAATATTTATTCGACATTATACGACATACTTTGGAACATTATAACATAATTATTGGAAATTGCAGGTCCCAATCATATGATAACGCCAGTAATATGAGCGGCATATATGCAGGTGTACAAGCTAGATTTAGAGAAATAAAAAGTCTGGCTGAATGGGTTCCATGTGCTGCTCATAGTCTTAATTTGGTAGGTTCAACTGCTGTGGAGTGTTGCTTGGAAACAGTAAAGTTTTTTGGAATTTTACAAGCAATATACACTTTTTTTTGTGCTTCACCACAAAGATGGTCCAAATTTATAGACAATATGAAAGAAAATACTTGTGTTGTTAAAAATTTATCAGAAACCAGATGGTCTGTTCGACATGATGCTACTAAGGCTCTATTTATGAATTATTCAGAAATTCAACAAGCATTGTTTGAAATAACTGAAAGCGAACGTCAACCTGCTGTGGCTGTGCAGGAAGTGAAATCTTTAATAAAAAAGCTGAACAATTTTGAAACAGCATTGATGTGTGTTATTTGGAATGATTTATTACAAAATATTAATATTGTCAATAAAGCTCTGCAGGAGACTGGCATAGAATTATGCACTATTGCAAAATTATTTGATACTCTCATAGCTTACTTTCATGATATTTGTTTAGAGTTTGATAAATTTGAAACCATGGCAAAAAAGCTTACATCCTCCGAATATAAAGAATATACACAACGTAAACGAACACGAAATAGATTTTTTGATGAAGTTTTAGACAACACAGATCCTAGCTTGAGGCTAAGTGCAAGTGACAAATTTCGTATAGAATCTTTTTATATAATAATAGATAGATTTATAATTGAAATGCGTAAGCGACTTGGAGCATATCAAATGTTATATGAAAGGTTTAATTTTTTGGTGAACAGAAGTTTAACAAATAATGAAATAGTTTCGAAAGCAAACCAGTTAGTGCAAATATATTCTTCAGATGTTGAAGATGCATTTGTTGACGAGTTTTTATTGTTTTCACGAATGTATGGGAATAAAAAATCAGTGAAGGAAATGATAATTGCACAAATAAATGATAAACTAGTTACCAGTTTTCCTAATGTAAATATTGTGTTAAGAATTTATTTATCGATATTTGGAACGAATACGGAAGGGGAGCGGAGCTTTTCAAAGCTTAAAAGAATAAAAAATTGCCTTCGATCAACTATGGGACAGGAACAATTATCATCTCTTACGCTTTTATCAATTGAAAGTGATTTAATGCAAGAAATTAGTTTCGATGATGTTATTGTCGAATTCGCCAATAAAAAATGTAGGAAGGTTAGTTTAGGTAATAATTAAATAAATTGTTTACTAAATTAATGATTTTTTTTTGGTTTTTTGAATATAAATTTTGAATTATTTTGGATTAAGTGAAGTTTTTCTTTTCATGCTTTGGTTGAATATTTATTATATAAATTTTTCGTAAATAATAATATGTATACATTTTCGTAGGCCATTTACAGTTCGTAGGCCCTAGGCACTGTGCCTATTGTGCCTATGGGATAATGCGGGTGTGTTGACAGTGCAGCTGACACTATATAGTATTAATATTGATGTTATCATGTAAGATGTATGTATATTATCGTTGTGCTTTATAAAATGTTTGATGATATTTGGTCTGCATGTTAACTTGCAAATTAATATAAATTTATATAAATTTATCCAAATTCCTGTATGTTTACTTTTTTATTTGCACGCTCTTTACAAATTTTTGAGAAATTTAAGAGAATTTTATGTTTAAAACGTGACGGTCAGAGGGTCAGAGGTCCCTCTTAAATAAATTTTTGCAAATAAAATTTCTATTTTCAAAAATTTGTGAAAATTTACTGTCAAATTTTTGTTGTTGTTTTAAATGTCAATAGAATATTTTTCATATAAAAAGTAGTATACCTAAAATAAATAAAAAGTTGTATACCAAAACCTGAAAACTTATTTATATAACTTTTTAGCGACAAAAAGACCAAAACCATGAAAAATTATTTAATTTAATATTTTTCAACGAAAACGTTCAATAATTCTACAAAAAGTTTCAGAAAACAAATTAATTCAAATTTAAAAAAATCTCATAACCTAAAAATCAATTATTTTTGACATGAAAAAATTTGGATAAATTTCTGCAAATTTTGCGTATTATTACTTTTGTTTGCCAAAGAGAACATTTTAACTATTCTCAGAGAATTTTATGATCACGTGATTTTTCCTCTCATTTGCAAATTTTTGCAAATAAAAGTAAACATACAGACCTATTAAATTAGTATAAGAGATTTTGTGTTAATTCGATTCGATTTTCTTTTGAGTAAAATTTTTTTTTAATTATTTGGATCATTGCATTTGATTTTTTGGAAGAAAAGTAGCATTGGAGTTTAGCAAGATTTCTCTCAGACTCAGAGCGAAATTAAGAAAACACGGGTTAGATATCGTATATAGCAGCAGAACTAAACAACTCAAGTCTATTCTAGGTTCAACTAAAGACCCAATCGAACAAATGGAAAATCAGGTGTATATCAGGTAACTTGCAGTCATTGCAACAAAGTTTATATTGGGCAAACTAGGAGAAACATGCAAACCCGACTCAATGAACACCTGAAAGAAGCAGAACTGGCTAAAAAGAAGAACATAACAGAGTTACGATCCAAAGTAGCAGAACACATCATCCAGGAGAATCATAGCATTTCGAAAGAAGACATTGTAATGGTAAATTACATCAGCGATTCTAGGAAACTAGATTCAGCTGAAAGCATCGAAATCTACAAAACTAAAAATGACTGACTCCTAAATAAAGATCAAGGCAACGGGTATTCTTCTTTATTTAAATTTTTAGTGAAATATAATAAAACGAATAACACCACCCCTACCTGTCACTCTAACGTCGGAAATATTATTTCAAATACCAACAATAAACTAAATAAAAATATTTTTATTCAACCCCCAACCTGTGCTATTTCATTGGATAATAAACAACCATGCAGCTGCTAAAAACATCAAATTGTTACCTGTGCGGAAAAAATAAATAAGACAATTTTAGATTTCTTTCCTCAGTCGAGTACAAAACACTGAAGAAGTCTGCAAGTAGTAGACGAAATACGCGTATCTGTATGATAAGCATATCAGTAAAATTAAAAGGAAAATATTCGACTATTTTCACTATTATACCAAAACTTTTCTCTAACGCTATAAAAATTAATGTAGGTTTTAAAGGAAAATTTATTAAAGATAAGTATTTCCTTTTCAGATACACGGAATTTATATAATTTTACAGATTAACCCATTTTAAGGAAACATCAACACCAATGCAACAAAGAGATAACTGAAATGATGTGATATTTTATTGTGTGTATCGATTAAAATTTTATTGTTAACATTTATTTTACAGATTTTATAATAGTTAATTTTAATAAAAAACAAAGACTAAAAAGTAAATAATAAAAAAAAAACTTTTTAAAAACTTGCTTTTTCCAAGGGTTATACAGTTTTGGTAGCAACTTTAAATGCACTAAAAAGAAGAAAATAAATTAGCTAGTTCAAGGTCTGTTGAAAAATGTTATGTGTGTAATTCTAACATTTGACTTCAGGCTGGAGAAAATAATAAAATGTTTAGATAAAATGTTTGTATGAAAAAAGCAAATATATGAACTTGCCATGAATAAAAGCTATTGCTTGACAATAACCAGCAGTGTTTCACATATGAAGACCTAAAGTTTTCTATTGATATTCGAAAATCTTGTAATTAGAAATTATAAAGAAACTTATAGTACTTATTAATAAAAATATAAAGAAGATAAATTTTGAGTTTCAGCATATTTAAAATGTGAGAAATGTTATATGTATTTACATTTTTCTATGCTCTAAGAGACAGTTTTTCATTAAGTACTCTAATTGATTTTAAAAGCTGGGTTAAATTAATGGTTCGTATTCTTACTAAACAAATAAAACTTTGCTAGGAATTATTTAATATTAACCTATTTAATGCAACAAAGCACAAATACCGGTGTTTTGATTCTGAAATAGCGAGGGAAATTTTGAGCATACTAAACCATCAATTCAATGAAACTTTTCTACGGCTTATATTACATTTTTCTTAAAATTATTTTTCGATTTTTCAATGTCTCTTAATGAGCTCATCGAATTTGTTTACAGATCATCTGAATTTAAAGTAAAGAAAGATATATATGTGTATTTTCATGCTAAGTCATCTCTGAGTTAAAAAATATTTTAATTTCAAGATATGATAGGGTGTTTCTATACGATGGTTTACTTTTCACATATTGATAGTTTTGATCGAATTGAGCAAACAATGTTGTCTGAGAGTTAAAGTTATGCTCATTAGTTGGGGTTTGGGAATTTTGTTAATTTTTATTGCCTTAACTTGTTTCAATCAAATTACAATATCTCCAATAGAGGAAATTAATATATAATTTGTTTTTCATTCAAAATACAGCATACAATTATGCAGCATACTATATTTATCATGTACTCATGAGTACCATATATAATGAGTCCTTATATCTTGAATCCAAAAAAACCTTGTACATAATTTGTCGTTCCCGTAATTTGAAATGTACATGTACATAATTATAATATTGTCTATAATATTTATTTGTGGTCATCTAGTTTAAAGACGAATTTCTGAATTAAAAACTACAAATTTAGTATACAATAATGCGCCATCAATGAAAAGTATACTAAATAAAAAGTCTAAACTAAAAAATAAAAAGACATGTTAACATCCTAATTTTTTTAAGTTTCCCTATTAAAATTTGTTCTTTTCGACTCAATTTTATTTTTATTATAAAAATAATATTTTTGTGTAAAGCGTCGATCATAGCAACAGCGAACATTTAAATGAATACTCAAAACTTTTGTTTACGATTGTACAAGCACTGTAGACACAAAATTTTAGTAAAAAGCCATAGGAATGCTAAAGAATGTTTTAATAAACGAATTCTGTTTAAAATTTTAACATCTTAAGTTAAAAATTTAGTAAAATTTAATAAGTTTATCATTTTACGGCTCAGAAAAATATATACATACGTATTCAAACATTGTGTCTACAGTGGTTGTAAAATCGAAAACAAAAATTGAACGTATTCATTTCAATGATCGCTATAACCGCCGCCTTAGAAGCACTCTGTGCATAGGTATATGTAATAAATATGGACTTAACATTTTGAGCTTTGTTATACAACAAAAAAAAAATAAAAAAAAATTTTTAAATTTTTTATTGCACCCATATAAACGAAATACACACTGATACAGTCATGTGAAAATATTTTTACATATTTACATATATATTTATTACTCAGTGTAATTAAAAGATACAAACAATATGAATTTTAATGTTTTGTATTGTACTAACTGCATTCAGAATATATTCAACTAGTCATTATCCATAACACAGTATTGATTCATCTTGATTTTCTAACTGAACACAAACACATGATATTTATTTATATTCAATGTAATAATTTAATTACGTTAAGGCACTAGAATAAAAAGTGAATACTATACATCTGCTGTTTAACGTTTTCTTGATTTATCGAAAGTAGTTAACACCATCAAGTATTTCAGATTTTTAAAAATTTTGAATATTATCAGTCAGTGTCTGTGGAAAAATTTGTTTGGTTGTAAATATTAATTTAACAACTTTTCATTTATGAATTTTCAATGCATTTTTATTTATACATATACTTAGTTGGATTGGTAAATTTTTCAGTTATTTAGATTTTAATAGTACCCATTAAATTTAGACATATACCAATTAAATTCATGGTTTAATAGAATGCACGCATTACTTACTCATAAACTATTGAATTTTTAAATAAGTATCGAGTTAGTTAATTTATTATTTAATATTAAAGTGGGTAGGTATTTTTTTGTTAAAATAAATCTAAGATAGTTAGTATAGGAACAGAATGTTGATATAATTGCACACAGCGTTCGTTTATTTGACTTTTTCTAATTCACCAAACAAGGAAATCTAAAAACAACGTTCTCTGCATTATATCCGAATATAACCGATGATTACTTCAATTTTGAAAAAATTTAAAATTAATTAAATTTAATGGGTACTATTAACAATTTGGTTAGTTAGTATTAATGACATTATTGAAGGTAAATTATTGAATTAATTTGAAATTATTTAGGTTAAGTGTATAAATTTCTATATGCATGAAACTTTTTTTTAAATTTTTTTTTCAATTTGATAGAAACGCTGTTTTTGTTAAATTGTAATTATTATTCAATTTTATGAAATTGAGTAACTTATTTTTGATAACTACAGAAAAGAAGAATTTAAAATTAGGAAGTGTTAAATTGATTGTGATCTGGAAAGTATAACAGCACCCTTTTTATCACCTAAACCTTTTTTAATAAAATCTCATTAATAAATCAAACAATATTTAATTATTTGCTTGAATAACTTAATGTTCAAAGACAAAAGTGCTTTTCAAAATATATATATAAACGTTTATCAAATTAAAAATAATTTTTGGTTCTAGAATTGAAGAAGTTAGTATAGTTAAGGTTTAATGATATTAGGGATAGAATCAAATAGTCGTTGTCTGGGTCCAAAACAAAATGCATAACACTTACTTAGTATACTTAAAAACTTAAACTTAAATTTTACTTTACTTAGTTGCTGATGTTACTATCGTTTCAATTTTCTAATTTTCACCCGCATATAAGCCGGGTTTCTATGGTGTTGGTGTATTAAGAGAAAAAAAAACAAAAAGAAATACAAAAAACAGTATACTGCAATGCAATCAAACATAAATTGTTTTCTGGCTTTCTATAGTTCTGTAAGGCAATGCGGCACATTACTTTTACACATTCATATCTCATCAGATCATAAACTCAGTTTCCTATACAGGTTTCTCAGTCAGAAAATTGCAAACTATGTTATTGATGTTCACTTTGAATTTTTGTAAATCAAACAAGTAAAAACTACCCCTTCTTGGCAAGATATCCAAAAAATAGAGTTAGGGCTCCGGCGGTACGACGATGACCAATTGGAGCAAGTGTTGATATTTTGTATTGTATGTAGATTTTATAGATATTAAGCAGATTTTTAGGTGAAAAAAGTTCTTTAAGCCGATTTAAAAAAACCCAAAACTTTTGCGGCGCTTTTCGTAATATCGAAAATATGGTCATTCCAGATCATTATTCGCATTCCGAGAATATGCAAGTCTTCTAGTCGCTGTAAATCTTTATCTTGAAATTTGAGAATAAGTTCGAATGACTTTAGTTTTTGCGTAACTACACAGCTTTGAGTTTTGGAAGTGTTAAGCTCAAAGTCTGTTAGCTTTACCCCAATCGGAAATGTTGACTAAATAATGGTTTACCATGCCGCTCAATATTATTCTTCGTCAACTGGGATAGTTGTAGCATTACATTTTTTAAGGAAATCGTACGACGCTACAAGAGAGCTGTCATCTGCGAAACTATGGATCGGGCTTAAATTTGTTTGGAGAAGATTATCTATACTTATAAAAGGGAAAGTTTGTTTGTTTGTTCGCTATGCACTACCACAGTTTTAAAGATAGAGTTCTGAAACTATGAACAGTTATTCATGATCAAAAACGGAACCGGACGCGGTACTTTACAAAGCTATCAAATGAGAGGTTTGGCTAGCTACCGTACAACTCTAATCACCTATCAGGAATTAAAACTATAGACTACTCAGATTCAGTTTAAACTTTATATAGATATTATATTTCCTGTTTTTTTTTTTTTGTAAATTTAACAAATAATTTATACACGTGTTTGATACTCTATGAAAAATAAACAAACACGTATTTTTCTGAAAAAGTATTTGTGAATTTTAGGAATCAGTATAAACATTTTACATGGCTATGTGACATAGCCACACAGAATGTGACAATTCGTTTTATTAACCCTTCTGTCTATACCTATACATACCCGGGTATGTTTTCCTATTTTCGTCTTGAATATTTCCACCTTTATCCATTCAAATTAACCGAAGTTTCATGATTCTTCAAATAGGACTATTATTATTTAGAGTTTTGAAAAATAAGTTAAAAAAAAAATACATAGGTCTTACTTTAGGAGCCTTAAAAAAATTAGTCATAATTCCACACCTAACATACCCGGATATGTATCAACTTCAAAATAATGCTGGTGTTTCACAGGGCTTTGTTCTTTCTCCAATTCTTTTTCTTATATTTATTAACTAGCAAAGTTACTTGACGTTGTCCGGGTCGAACACTAAATGTATAGAATTTACTTCAATGAAGTTTGATTTATGAATCGAATTGAAAAAATCATTAGTTTATCATCAGTTTATCAAAAATATTCTAATATATTTTTTTGACTACAGTAACAAAATCAACAATACTACAACTTAAACTATACTTATATTAAAATTATTTCTTTGTAAACAATATTTCGGTTTTTTTCTGATGGAGCATAAACAAACACGTTCCTTGCTATTGCGGTATTCTTGAAATATTATTATAGAAAGGACATTTTTCAGACGAAATTATCCCTGTTAATTTACATCATCCTTGGACAACAAAGGTATCAACGTTTCATAATCTAATATATAGACAATTAAGTATGCCTTTATAGTCACTAGAAGGTATACTTAATTGTCTATATATTAGATTGAAAAGAGTTAAAAACAATTATTAGTATAACAACAACAAAGTATGTAAAAAAACAATATGCAAGAAAAATCAAATAGTATTGGATTGGAACATATCTCCCTGGATAAAAATTGAATTAAATTAATATTTCAACTTTTTTTAAGAGATGATTAAGTGAAATAAACATAGAACCAATAAAACCATTTCTAACTAAAGCAGCCTAAAATAATTTATAGTTAATAATAAATTGAGAACCCCAAAAATAAATAATAAATTGATAAAAATATATAAAGTTCAATGTGGAGGTTGTTATATGGAGTGTATGTAGGGGACACTAAACAATCACTGCTAATAAGAGTTAAAGTTAAACAAAATTTAAAATTAGTGGTATATAGAGACGTCATTAGGGTTCAACAACAATCAAGTTTTGTTTTGAACAACAATTAAGTTTTTTTCAAATATTATTAAATAATGTTTTTTTAATTAAAAATTAAGGTTTTTATAACTTAAAACTGTTTCTGATCTTATTGTTTGTCAATTACAGCACCTCTCCAATACAAAAATTTAGATTAATTAAAATTTTTTTAATTTATTTAAATTTTTTTTAATCCTTATATTTATGTTGTTACGGTCTGATTTATTTTAACAGTTAAATTGCTTGATAATTTAGTGTTAAAAAACATAAAAAGCTGCCTTCGTCGGATCATTATTTTATAATTAAAAAATATAAATATACAATAAATAAGTCTTTAAAAAATATAAAACATTAATTTTGTTTCAATTTAATTTTATAATTAAAAACTGACATTTGGGATTAAAATATTTAAAATTAGGTGAGTAATATCTCACCATCCGTCTCCAGATTTTGCAGAATTTTTACTACTATTTTTTTAATAATATTAGAATAAAAACTCAATTACATTTACATGTGGATTTGTTTTTATGTATAGAAATATTTAGAAATATATATATGTACACTATGTATATATGTATAATATGTCTGATATAACTGATTAATTTAGATTTTCTTTAAAAATTTAAATAAACAAATTTAATTTGTTCTCAATTGCAATTTGTTGAGAAAATAAATATAGGTAATGCAAATTAAATTTTATTTTAACGATTACTTCACCCAAGTATACTATGGTAAATATATACTATATGTATTTACTTTTATTGCAATATCATTTAGCTTAATCGCTTCAATATTAATTTTTACTTCAAATGTTTTTCTCTCAAGATTTTTCATGACAATATTGAAATTTTAATTTCTTTGAAACTTCAATTTGTGACAATTACATCTTATAGATGTTGTTTTCCGATATTTAAAATTATTGTTTTGTAGTCGGATTGTTGGAAATTTCAATAAAAACAAAAAGATAAAATATTATAATTTTTTTTTTGTATGAGTTGGTTGGTTTAATAGATTGGTCTTTATGGATTCAAAAGTGGGTTTTGCGGTTAAACTATTTTCATCCATTATTGTTATAGATGAATAAAAAAATTTTACTGGAAGTTTATTTGAACTAATTTGTAAATAGTATATACATACAGGTAATCATGAGGAAATATTACCTGAGACATCATAATAATATGTGGTATATTGAATTTACATTACTCTGCCTGAAAATATTATATATTATGTACTATGATGATTACATAATTTTATAATTTTTTTTTATCTTATGTTTAAAAGAAATCTCTTTTTTGCTATTACCAAAAGTATTTTAATAAATAATGTCTGAAGAATATATTTTTACGATTTTTTATTGTAAAATAAGCTCATACTTCAAGTTTTGTCTTAAAACTTGGGGATAAACAAGTCTTGGTCTAACAGAGTTTTAACCCTAAATTTATTTTGTGGTACTTAATTATAAAATCAGATTAGAAATTTGCAATGATATTTTTTATAAAATAATAAGATTTGATAAATTTTTAGGATTTTAATGTTAAAATATTTTCTGAACCTTTCACTGTAAGAATCATGGTATAATAGAATAGTAATAAGTATAGGTTTGAAAGAAAAAACAAATTAAGTAAATTATTGTAAAAGTTTATTATTATTGAAAAACGTTTAAAAATCTTTATAAAATCATAATTAGAAAGAAAAAATCATTATAAAAATAATGACAATAACAAAAAAAAATAATTAAATCAAAGAAAATTTAGAGTTTAGAATGTGTAATTATTATATCCAACCATTCATTTTAATGAAATCTTTTATTGTTAAAAAATTTAATAATTTTTATATAAAACTTTTTTTTTTATTTTTTGAAATATAAAAAAGATAATCACATATACGTATTTATGGATAATTATTTGAATTTTTACAAAAAACAAAACAAAAGAAGTTAGACATCACATGACAAACTGATGTCAATATGACAATAATGTTCAACGTTTTACCTCTATTAAGAAAAAAAAGCCCTGTAGTGTACCTTGGATAACTGTCAAAAAAAAATTTTTTTTTGTAAATAAAAAAAAATATTTATCTGTTTAATAATTTTAATTTCTACTAAATTCGAATTTGAAAATGATAAAATTTAAAAAAAAACAAGTAAAAACACCAATAGCATAGACAGCATTGATAAACATTACTGTGGTATAATCGTTATCCATAACGTAATATTTTTTTGTTTTGTTTGTAACGTGTAGTTTAATGATCCAAAGATAGTTAGCAACCATTTTTTGTTTTTTGCTAGTAAATATTGCCGGTTAACTTAAAATTATTATTTTTTATTTTTGTTTTTTTTTTTTTTGGTGTGGCAAAGGGCGTACAGCAATGCATTATTTAGGAAACGTGAACCTGTTTTATGTTAGGTATATTAAAACAGAAAAAAAAATCAAGTTAAATAAATTGCTGCTAGGTATACCTAAATATTTAATAAAAATACATTTTGTATGTCGTATGTGAACAAATTTGTAGAGTGCCAAAAATTTTGTAATAATTAGTACATAATAACTCTGATAAGTGTATGACATATTAGTAAATTTAATCGTAAATTGATGCTAATCATTTATCGTTATTGTTACATCATTAAAAATTTTAATATTACTTTCACTTATAATCAAATTTAACATTACTGTATTATGTCAATATTAATGCATCAAGAAGTATGTATACAAAAACCAAAGGATTCGTAATTTTTCGTATCCATTGTTTCTTTTTCATTAGTTCATTGATTATGGAATAAGCGAGGAAAACATTTTCAATAATCGTGTTGATATTATAGCCAGATACTTTATTGAAGAAATGATACATTAATCAAACAGGGATCTAAATCGAGTTGGAGTAAAGACTTAGAAAATTTATTCAAAAATCAATAATGTTAATAAAAACGAAAAGGCTTAAGTAGCGATGAGTAAAATAAAATTAAAATAGCTTAAGTAGGTACGAGCAATAAAAAAAGTATATCTAAAAAAACAATTTCTTTATTAAAAAAATCATCAGATACAAGACTTGGAAGCACAACGAACTAATTTGATATTCGATTAATTTGATATACAGATAAATTTGGTTTTTTCCTTTTGCTTCCCTCATCCAAGAAGTAAATAGAATTGTTTTTTTTTTGTTTTGTTTTCAAACTAGTCATAACGTTGATTGAGATTTTTCTGTATTTCGTTTAAAAAATAGATGAGTGATGGCTAGATAGATCTTTACTCAAAAACAAAATAACCGAATTAGAGATTTTAAAACATTATTTTGAAAAAAGTGCATTTGAACAATATTTGGTAACATAATCTAATACATTATTGGAAACAAATAAAATAAAAAAAATAACTTAAAACAGCCCAATCACACATGTTTAACAAGGTTAGGAAATTTTTTTTACTTCAAAACTTAAAACAAAAATAGGAAATCGAAAAAATAAAAGAAATAAGAAATTTTTGATTGCAAGCGTCAGTGTTCTTCCGGATTGTTAATTGGCACAGTCTAAGTAGGAAAATGGGTAAGTAAGTACACACATAAATAAATGTATATAAAAAATATTAAAATTAATGGTTTTTATTTTTATGTAATATAAATGAGCTGTAAAAGAGGAAAGCTTGCAGTTTTCTATTATAAATCAAAATTATGTATTACTTGGTGTGATTTCTTGGATTTTTGTATGTTCATCTTGAACACAATATTGATGTTGTTGTTGTTGTTCTTGTTGGCTTAATTACTTTATACAAGGTTTGTGTCATAATGTCAAATAAAACTGAAAAAATTAATAAAAATCTCGATTTTCCTCTAAAACTTGTTTTTTTTTGCAAAAGTGCAAAACAAATAATTTACATAAGATTTTCAATATTCCAGTAGAAAGTAAAAAAATTGTTACTAAAAGTTGTTAATTTGTTCTTTTCTCTAAATTTAAAATTCATTATTTCTCATTGTTGAAATTTTAGTGGTGGTACACGACTGCGATTATATTACTATATTATCCTTTGTGGTGTTAGTTTAAAGCGTGAATTTATGAATTTATTATGTATTCTGACTGAATCAAGTGTTAGCTTAAATGTCTTAAATGAGATTAATGTGTTTTTTTATTATTAATTATGGTCAGTTTATTAATAAAACATTGAAGAATTTATATATGTATACTGTAAGATATCAGATTTGATAATAAAAATAAAAAAAATTATTTATTCGAAATTAATTGCTATTACGTGTCGGAAAATATCAAATCAGTGTCCGACGTTCTTCGGGTTCAACACAAAATGCATAAAATTTACTTCAATAAAGTTTTATTACGTTTTATTTGATGCATTACTTTTATATTTGCATTATTTTATTAATCTGTTATGGTATAGTTTTCACTGACTGGAGCTCTTTCTTTTAATTCCGACTGGTGATGAAGAAATGTCAAAAATCTTATCAAATCCAACAAATTTAGAAATTCCGTTGGCTAGCTAACAGCTTCATTGTTTTTGGACTGTATCGTTGCTATTTCAATTTTACCATTATAGTCTTCAGAAATTCTTCTTTCACTAAGGTAAAATAAGTTCCTGTCAAATATATATAAGAGTTACTTTGACTACGAATTCTTCTGAGCCAATCAAAATTTCAGGAAACGGTAAGAGACATGTTTATTTATTTTTGAGAGAGTACACCTTTAGTTTTTGAAATATTCAGTTAGAATTTTGGAAAACAGTAAAAAACTTTATGTTTGAGAAAGTACCTAATAGCAAATTTTCAGTACGTAACACCTTTAGCTTTTAAAATATTCCCGGTGTGTGCTAAAAGGTGTATCGCAATTACCCAAACCATTTTTGGATTTTTGGAAAACGATAAAAAATGTGTATATGTATCTAAATTCAAATTAATTTTTAGGTCTGTTACTCGTTTAATACTTAAAATATTCTTAATGAGTGCTAGGAGTTGAGTTGTATGGCAGCTACTCGATCCTGTCATTTGAAAGCATTATAAAGTACTACTTTAATTCTGCTTGATCATGACCGACTTTTCAACATTTCAGAAACCTTTAAAACCGTGGACATGCATAGCGAACAGACAAACAAATAAACTTTCCTTTTCATCAGTATAAAGAAGAAGATATAAGATTAACGAATAGATACTGCCATGTTATTCTGGTAAATCTCTTCTCCGAAATTTATTACGATACTATAAAAATTTATAAATTTTTATTTCAGATGTGATGTCTTTAGTTAAATGTTGTATCGTTTTTGTATAAATGTTTTAAGCCTTGAGAAGTATGGGAGAAGCATAAAATATAAGCGTAGTCACAACTCGAAAATAGGTTACATTTTTTAAATTTCATATTCCTATACCTATATACGAATACATAAATATGGTATTATGATTTTCGAATTCAGTTTCTAATATTAATAATTCCTTAAAAATTAGTTTTGCTTTATTTAATGATCCTATTTGTAGCAAAACGATTTATTTAGAATTGTAATTTTTTTTTTTAATTTTTGAAACGTGAAATATTTGTCCATATTTTGACTGGTTTATCTAGATTCTAGAATATTATTTTTATTTTAATGAGAGATTATGATTGTTTACGACGAGTTTCTGATTTTAATTATTTGTAGTATCGCTGTTTTATTAATTTTTTATTTAATGATATAATAAAATAATAAGAAAAAGAATAATAACGGTAATATAATTTTATTTCAGAAAAGTTTTAGATTTTCACGTTTATTTAATATAACTTTTCAATCGTAAAATGAAGATATTTCAAATAAAAATCTAATAAATTACATTTTACAATTTATTATAAATATTGTTTTTTGTTTTGAATTTATTATTATAAATTATTATTCAAGAAAATCTATTTACCTTTATATTAAAAAACTTTAACACTATAAATAGTGTATTTATTTCCAAAATTTGTAAACTTATGGGCTCTATTCAGAGCGGCGTAATGTGGTAGTTGCAACTTGCAAGTAGATTACTAAAAATAATATTGTGTATGTGACTGTAGAAACAGCAGAATTAGCTATAAAAATTCTATTTTTAAAAAATTATTTCTTGTTTTCTTTAGACAAAATTAATTACATATTTCAAATAGCTAGAGACTTAAAACTGATATATTAAAATGTATGTACCAAAGAAAAAAGTTAAAAAGTTAAGTGTTAAACTATAGCGCTGAGTACTGCAGGAAAACAATATGATATGTATTTAAATATTTTCCGTAATTGTAATATTTAAATACGTATTAGTTCAAATGCTTTTGGAACTATTTCTTTCAGAGGAGAAGAGGTTTTTATATCGAATAATATAATAAATAATGAAAACATTTATCGTCAGTGGTTGAATTTTCGTTATATTTCATTTTGAATGAAAAGGATTACGTCATCAAATTGTTAAAGTATTAAAATGATAATATGTAAGTCTAAAGAATACGGTATTCCTACCTAATGAATGAGATAGTTCTGAATAAACTTTTGAAGAAACGTTTATTGTAATGCAATATGTAGTGTTTATAATTTTTCGATTTTTGGTAATGATGAGCCTATCTTTCGTTAATTAAATCTTGGAGCTATGTGATTACTACTTATTAGGAGTAACTACTTATATGTATATAATAAATTATAATTTCATTGTGGTCATTAGCTCTAAGTCCTCTACCTCTATGATCAAACAACTAAAATTTAAAAATTGGTGGTATATTATATTGCAAACACAAGTTATTAACATTGAAACTTTTGCAAATTTCAAATAAAATATAATATTATATGCAAAGCTTGTTAAAGTATAAAGTTGTCCACAGATTATTTTAATAGTAAGCGCAGTAAGAGACTTGTGCTTGTGTCTACATAAAGTTTGTGTGTGAGAATATTTGTTATATATATCTTTTTTAAAATTTCCTATTTCGATTTGAAAACATTTTATCGGAATTAAAATTTACTGGCATAAGATCATATCATATCATAGGATTATATCTTGTGTGACATAAAATTTTTATTACATAATTTCCAAAATAAAACAAATAAAAATTAAAATAAAAAACAAATATTATTTAGTATGAATAATGTAAGTAAAATGTAAACATACCAAAAAATGCAAATTGATTTTCTAAAGCTGGAAGTGTTACTCTTAAGTGTTTCTTTTTTTCTTTCGTGATTATTGTTGATATTGATTCTTTTTGGTAACTTCGGTAAATGTTAAATATATAAACTTCGTTGTAGTAAAAAAATGCTTACACCTTCGCAAAAACTTAATTTTCGAATTTATTTTTGTTTTTTTTTTTTTTTATTTTTTTTTTGTTTTTAAAATTCCTATTTTTAGCTGAAAATAGTAAACAGCATTCTTCTTATTTTTTATTTATTAATTTCCAATGTTAAATTTTAATCTAAAATATATATGTTAGTTTTCTTATTTATTATTTTTCTTTTGAAATTTACATACTAAAAATAAGAATTTTTCACGTATAAACTTTTTTGTGTTTCTTTTATATTTGTTTTTAGAAGAAAAATGTAATTTCTCGTATTACTAGAATAAAATTAAAAGAAAAACAAAAAATGCTAATAATAACAAAAAAGAACAACAAATAATCTAAAATTTTTAAAATATTTGGTTCGAAAATAAATATTACAAAATTGAGCTGCTCCCATATATTGAGCGCTGATTTTATCTTCGGTTTTTTTTCACTAAAAAAAATACAACAAAAGAATAGAAAAATGAACAAGCTAAGTTCCAATACTAAAATTGAAGATGAAAAAAAAAACACTAGGTTTACTACATCAGATAAAATTAACAAAACTCTTTTTCTTCTATTTCATCTCCCCGAATGATGTACTCGCTTCACAAATAACGATGCACCTATGACTGATTTTATTTTTGTAATAAAAAGATCATCATCAGAATTTATATGTGGTATATCCAATTATATAGAAAGTTAAAGTTTTTAATGAGTGCAATAATACGAATTCTTCTGTATTTAATTAAATTTCAATAGTTTTTTTATGAAATTTTCATTATTCGACTGTTGAAAATATAAGACATTTGCACAATTTTGATTTTGGAAATTCTAAAATGTTCTAGAAAAGCTAAGACCATCTAAGACATTGACAATAATCCTGAGAGATAACTTAAAATAATATGGTCAACTTTGTTATAAATCTATAAATCTATAATGAGATATATCTAATACCTCATTATCATATTAGCATTAGTTAATTTTTGGTGTAGTACGGCATGGAAAACGATGGATAAAACCATTGTATTGAATGAATCTAGGTTTTAATTTTTTCAAGCTAATTAAAACTAAATTTTTCAGAGTAATAATTAACCATTTTTAATTAATGTTAAGTTATTTAACTATAAAAATAATATCATACTGAAATTAACATAATTATTTTGTGCCTTAGCTTCTAAACTGAACACAGTCTTCGGATATTAAAAGATTCCAGAAAAACAAATCGAAAACTTAGAAAATGTACTTAACCCCTTAGTTTCGTTTGTAAAAAAAAACTGAAAACTTTTACAATGTTTTACATTTCATATTATACGTTAAGAATATTTTACAATGTCACAAGTTCGAAATTGTATAAAATTGGTTTTTGAAACGAAGGAAAAAGTAAATCGTACCGTCAAAAAATTCTGGATGCTTGTCTTCAATTTTTGTAATAGATCTTTTTTTAATAATTTCAATGTGTCACTTGCAAAGAGCTTTTTTTTCCGCAATTTTTATTTTATTTAAACAAATTTTATAGAATTTAAGTTACATTGTGATTCACAAAATGTGTCTAATAAGTTGTTTAAAATTATATTAACTTTTACGAAAAGTTGGCATTATATGTGGTAATTTTTGTATAATTTAAAATCTTTATATTTTACATAATATAAAAATAGTCAGTTTAAAATAAAATTTTTTAATAAAAAATGTAACATAATTTATATACGGTAAACATAATAAGTCAAAAAGAAAAATTAAAAGATAAAACGATGAAATTTGACTTGAAATGCTACAACAGTTGACACCGAAGGTTTTTTTCCTATAATATATAATATATGTATAATAATATGTATGTTATAAAAATTTTATGGAGCCTTAAAAATTTGGTCACTGCCGAAATACTTTGGTTTAGTTTTTTGGCTATAAGATAACAGCTAGATCAGATGAAATAAAAGTTTATTAAAGATGAACAAGATTTCAGTTGCATCAGTTCCACCTAACTTAAGGACGTCTTGTTTTAAAAAATTATCAAAAACTTAAAGTTTTATACTATAACTTCTGTCTTTTGGACTACAACGATGATTATATTCATATATTCAAAAATATAAGCTAGAGGTAGTTTGATGAAATAGATATGCGTGAGATGGTATTTCCCATCAGAATTTAAACTGAAAATGAATGTACAACTCTAATTTCAATCATGTTCTTTTTTTTCTGATTTCATTTAGAAAATTTTATGAAATAACTCTTGTTATCAGTAAATGAAGAAAATAAATAAACAAAAATACTTTTGGTTTTCGAAAAATTTTAATTTTAATCAAGAGTTAATTAAATCTGTATTTAAGGCCAGAATATATATACATGTATATATATGTATATATATATATATATATATATATATTTTGTTTTGAGTATAGATTAGAATATTTCTGTTTATAAATTATGTAATCTATTTTCCATACGAAATTACTGAGATTCTAACGTTAAAATATTTTCGCATTATTGTATAATAAAACCGTTTTAATTTTGTAAATCCTATAGTTTTATTCTGATTTTACACATCTTTCCACGAAATATTAAATTGTATGATATACAACATTAGTCTTTATTTGAATAAACAAATGTTTTTTTTTCATAATTATGTAAGCAAAAAATTATTTAAGTAAAAAAAAGCACCAACGATTATAATGAAAACACAAACTGAATGAGCATAAAAAACAAAGCTAAAAGTTAAACCTGTATGCAGGTGAATTAACAGTTATTTTAGCATTTATAAAATACTTTGTGTATTTTATTTTATTATTTTTTATTTTGCACAAATGTTAGAATAAAAATTATTTATGTATTCAATACAATTTATTATTTTAATTATATTTAAAATTAATTAATTATGTTTATTCACTAAAATATAAAATTTAATCTTTATACATAATTGAAATACCTTTGAAATTTCATTCAATTTAATTATTATTTTAAATTTATTGTAAACTTTGAATTAAATCCCATTCTCATATTACACTACCAATTAATTTAATTAATTTTATAAAAATTTATTATTTTTAAAAAGAATTGATTTTTGGAAAAAAACATACAGATTTTAATAAGTAACGTGAAAATCACAAACAAAATTTGAAAAATGAAAAACTAATATTACACAAAACAAATTTGTTTTAATAATGTGATAATCTAAGTTTTTCTTTTTAATTTATTTCAAAGATGCGACTGATTCATTCGGTGATCTATTAAGAACTGAATTTCGAAAAATTGAAATATTTTTTAACTCAAAAAAGTTTACTTAAAATTTTTTTTTTCAACAATATTCACAAAAAACATCCAAAACAAAAAACAAACAACGAAGTCTTAAAAGATATACGGTGGGTAAAACAGTGATCGCCCGCACTTTAGCAAGCCAAGTATTAGTAAAGTTGTGATATTTTTTTTTGTGATGATCAAATTGATACTGTGAAGAAGATGGTTGGTTCAATAAACGTGAGTAAATAGTTACGTATCTAACCTGTGTTATTTGTATTGTTGTCTGTGGCTGTGTATTTACTGAAATTTCTGTTGTGTTTTGATTTTAATTTGTATTATGTTTTCTTTCTCTTTTTCGAAATTTGTGCAGTTAATGATGGTAAGTTTTCAATAATGATATTATGAATATTTTCATGAAAATAAAAAGATTACAAAAATAAATATAAGAGAATTTGATTTTTTTGAAGATTAATTAAAAAAAATTAAGAGAATTTGATTTGTTAATTTTTATGCTATGCTATGCTCGTATTTATTGTTTATTGTGTGTGAGAATTCGGCTAATAGTTAATTTTTTGGTGAATGAAAATTAATACAATGAAGAAGAGAAGATAATCGTGTACTTTTATTTCCGGTTTTGCTTATTACTTATAAGTAGAAATATACGTTTATGTGTTTTTATATTATTTGTTTGAATTAGAAAACTAACGACTATTTGTTATATAACCTCATTCATAAATTATATGTAACATAACTAGTACTGAATAAATTGATTTGTTATGTAAGACTATATTTTAGACTTATTATTTTATTACTAAGACGTTGACGGAAATTTCTACATTTACTTTCAAATAAACATTGTATTGTAGTATTAAAAATCTTTTTTAACATCACTCATCAGTTAGAAATGTTAAAGACAGGCCACAACAAGACTCTCTAACAAGAGAGCTTAGACCTCAAGCGCAGATGATTAAAAATGAGGAGAACAAAAAGATGTGTAAAATCAGAATAAAACTATAGGATTTACAAAATTACAACGGTTTTATTATACAATAATGCGAAAATATTTTAACGGTATAATGGTGGTAAAGGGTGTAGCAGAAATTGGGAGAAATGTGAAGATCTGTCCAAAACTATTAATATTATCAGTATCTACAACCTAAGAGCTAATGTTGAAATAGAAGTGGTCATTTTAGAGTCAGCGGTTATTCAAAAATTTTTGGGTAGAAGTAATAGGAGGAATGTGAGATGAAGTAATAACAAATTTGCTAACGTTATGCAACAACTTTTGCCGTACAAAAATTTGGTCAAAAAATTCGGTACACTCAATTTTTATTCCGATTTATGAAAAAAGTTCACCCACGCTATGTTCGAATTACCGTACAGTAGCACTGATCCCCCATGCAAATAAAGTATTCCTTAACATCATATATGAAAGATCAAAACACTTCTTAACACCACAAATACCGGAAGCATCCTATGGATTCGTCTCAGGACAAAGGATGAGAGAACAAGTTCTGAATGTGCAAGCAATTGTAGAGAAAGTAAAGGAATTTAATACATATTAATGCTTCTGAACTATAAGAAAGCTTTTGGTAATGGCATTAATGGTTAGTATTATGGAAAATCTTTTCAAATATGGGAGTTCCAGTGCATTTGGTTCAAATAATTTACTATATACAAATTCAACCACATTTAGAGTGAACCAGGTGTGTGTTGGATGTGTATAGAGTGAACCAAGTGTTATCAGGGGGTCTAATGGGGTGGTGATACGTTTTATGGTCGTTGTATCCAATTTATTACCTTCACGTGGTGACCCTTTTAACCCGAGCAACCCTTAGGTCGGACCGGTGTAGTAGAATGAGTAGGAAACAAATGAGAGAAGAAGCATGGCATGTATCGGACAACGGTGGAGCTAGCAACCAAAGGTGGAAGATCCATACCTGGATTTGAGTCACTTTCACATTTTGAATTCAAGGGTCATTTCCGTGACCATGTATACAGCGTCTGCATCTCGTTGGAGCGGCTGAAACTCAAAGCGTACATCAATAGATGTCTCCGACGCATCCTAAACATTCGTTGGCCACAAACTATTTCTAACAGAACGCTGTGGCAAAAAATTAAGCAAAAACAAATAAACATGGAAATCCGAAAGAGGAAATGACGTTGGATCGAGCATACTCTGAGGAAACCTGACAACAACATCGCGAAACAATGTTTCGAATGAAATCCTCAGGGTACACGTCCCGTCTGAAGGCCGAGAAAAACATGCAGAGCAACTGACGTAGCCGAAGCAAGTCTCCAGCAAAGAACGTGGCCACATTTAAAGAGGTTAGCCGCAAATAGGAGCCGATGAAAATATTTTATTTCCGCCCTATGCCCCACGGATAGAGTAAGAGGGCATTGATGGTGATGAAGTGTTGTCAGATAATATCAAAGTACATACTGGAATAAGAGAAGATTGCATTCTCTCTTCGATATTTCTTACTTTTTATACAAAGCATATCATGAGGAAGTGCTAGATGAATGAGACTGCGAAATAACAGTTGGCGATAAGAAAATGAATAACCTTAAATTTGCAGATCCTAATTATTGTTGCTGCACATAACCACGAGTTACAAATAGTTATGGAAAAATCAGTACGTATCGGTAAAAAATACGGTCTTGAAATAAATGCAAACAAAACAAAAGTAATGATAATTGATAGAGCGGATGATAATCAGCAGAACAATCTATTGCTGATTATCAAGCAGTAAAAAAATATGATTACCTTGGGTAAATGATATCGAACAAGGAAGCTAAGCCGACGAAATAAAAAGAAGATTGACAATTACAAAAGTACAAACGACCAAACTAACAAAAATATGGAAATAAGGTAAACTTAGGTATATAGAAGAATAATGAGAGTTTCGTGGACCCAAGCCCAACATCGGACAAACGTTTCAATGTTAAACAATTTGAATGTGAAATACAGATTCCAAAAAAAAAAAATTAGCAAATCTTATTTGGCATATTTTAGGCATATTGCCAGGCAGTTATGAGAAATGAAAAAACTGATAGTTGAAGATAGAACGGTAGAAGAGTAGGTGCGATATGCCATATGTTTGACAGACCAACTTCTTCCTGAAGGGAAGAACGACCACAAGAAAAGCGAAATATTATGGAAGAAAAAAATTATTGTTAATATGCCCTAAGTAAATAAATCGGAGAGAAGAACACTTATTAACCTAACCAATTATTTCTATACATAAGTTATGATATTATGAAGTTGTAGCGTTTAGCTTATACATAGTTATTAATTTTTATTTTGCTCATTTAATTAGTATTTGGTAACTAGGTATTTTCATTTAAAGGTCCTATAAAAATCAAGAAAATCTCTTAAAACTTTTGAATTCAAAATATTTTTAAAAATATTATTCAAAATTTAATTCTCTTACGAGCTGAGCGGTGTTGTTTCTTAAGATCTGATTTGAATAAAACTTTTACAAAATTGCAACAACAACAAAAGTAAACAATTGCAGTATAATGGATTTCAGTGGTGTAAGTTACAAAAATTAAACTACTTTACTAAACTTGGTTCATCCGAACATAGAAAAAAAAATTAATAATATAATAATAATAACACAAAAAAAAGAGAAAGATAAAATAAGACGAGATTAAAACTTATGCGAAGATATTTGTAAAAAATATAGGTTATATTTTTCATTGAGATAATTATTGCACTTTGTTTTTTAATAACAAATATTAAAAGCGTATTTTTTTAAAATAAAAGTCAAAAATACAATAAAAATATTTAAATTTTTTTTGATTACATTGTTGTCATGATTTGAAATCAGATTTTCCAAGTTAATAATACAGACGAAATTGCATATGAAATTGCATATTACATAATGTGCCATTATCAGTATAAACAGAATATAACATAATGTAAGAGCTTGACTGTAATAATTTACAGTAGAAAAAAAGATTATTTGTAATTAAAGAAAAGCCTTTTCATTATTTTTGGTAAATGTAGTGTTTTTTATTTGATCCAAATCATATTGCACAGTATAAGAATGATAAACGTGTAAGTACAAGTATATAACTTAGTAAGTAAATGAGAGGATATTTTTAATTCTTTAATTATTGCAAAGTTAATTATTAATGCGATTCAGTAAAAAGGAAAAATAGTAGATCAGGATATCTGTTAGTATTATTGTGGGATAGTTTGAGTGAAGGTTGACATTTTGATTAATTTGTTTTTAAAAAAGCAGTCGCACGTTATGATCTTTACTGAAATAGGCATAACTCGCGACTGATGGATGGAAAGCAGAAAAGTGTTATATAAATCGAATGGGAATTGAAGCAAAAACGATTAATGTTTTGTCTTGAATTTCTGAAAATGATGTATAAAAAAACGGTAGATCGAAATTTCTCATATTTTAATAAAACAAATTATTCAGATAAATTCAATGAAATTATGACTGTTTGAAAACATAGTAAATACTTTAAGGAAATTGTTTTTACCTAAAACACGATTAAAGGTTAACTATCCTTTATCTTTAGTTTGTTTAAAAATATAAATAATCATGTTGAAAACAATAAAATATTGTATGATATAAAATTACGTACAATCCGAGTATATTTGAAGAGTATTAAATAATTAAAAAAAATAATTTTAAAGTGATGACAAATTTTTCAAAAACTTCTTGAAAACAATTTTTAAAATACACCTCTCACCTTGAAAACAATTGTATTTTTATTTTTTGAATATTCTTAAGAATTCAATGATAAATATTTAAATTGTGAAATAATTCATATTATCAAAAACAGAAGTCGAGGGTGTCATTGCAGATCAAGGTTGAAATAATTCTTTTTTTTTTTTTTGAAATTTTGGGCTTAAAATTGTTTTTTTTTTTAATTGGCTTTCAATTTACAATTGAAGTAATTTAGTTAAAAATCAAGTTGAGTAGTCAATTGTTATTAAAATAGAATGACGATGGTGCTTTATGTATTGGTAGTTGGAATTGATTTATTACGCGTATATAACTAGAAGAGAAAAGTATGTGTTGGTAGAGGAAATTAATGAGTACATTTAAATACTAATTATTAAAATATAACAATTTTACAGTTATAAATAACAATATTAAGTAACTGTCTTGTAAATATTAATTACGCAATTCTTTTTTTGAGCCAATATTTTTGGAACAGCCGTTGGAAAAACCTTACGAAACTAATTTTATTTTGAAAAATTAGTTTGCTGACAAGGAAGCAAAAAAAAACATAATAATATTTTAGGAGTTTCTTTTCTATACTGAATTTATTCTTGTTGATGTATTATTTCTTTATATAGTTAATCATTTATTGTATGGCATTTCAAATTATAATAATAAGAAATTTTTTTATATCTGTAAAAAAAAAACATGCTTACAATACCATTACTACAAATCAAAATATAAAACGTAGGCAACCCTAAGAGTTGTGTTTTATGTTTAATTAGATTTTATATAATATTTTAATAAAAAGATTTTATATAATATTTTAATAAAAAGTAGCTATTCTTATGTAATATCCTTCACAAAATTAAAATAATTATAACAATGTTTTACACGCTGGGTGGCGCAGTAGGTAGAGCGCCTGCCTTTCAACCGAAAGGTCCCGGGTTCGATTCCCGATGAAGCCAAAAAAAAAATGCTTCATTGGTTTTTCGAGCTGGTCTAGTACACTTTGTCATTGGGATATAATAAATAAATGACAAAAAATAATTGAGAGTATATAATATAATCTGGTAACAAATTAAATAAAATGAAACTATTCTATTTAAGAAGACTTAGTTCCTGACAATAGTAGTAGTTTTCCACATTTAATGAGTAGATAAGCCAGTAATTTGTTAAAATAAATACTCAAATTATTGTAGATATTGTAGTGTAAAATTGCAGTACCGTACTTAATTAAGCACGAAAAGAAAATATTAATTACGCAATTCTTTTTTTGAGCCAATATTTTTGGAACAGCCGTTGGAAAAACCTTACGAAACTAATTTTATTTTGAAAAATTAGTTTGCTGACAAGGAAGCAAAAAAAAACCATAATAATATTTTAGGAGTTTCTTTTCTATACTGGATTTATTCTTGTTGATGTATTATTTCTTTATATAGTTAATCATTTATTGTATGGCATTTCAAATTATAATAATAAGAAATTTTTTTATATCTGTAAAAAAAAAACATGCTTACAATACCATTACTACAAATCAAAATATAAAACGTAGGCAACCCTAAGAGTTGTGTTTTATGTTTAATTAGATTTTATATAATATTTTAATAAAAAGATTTTATATAATATTTTAATAAAAAGTAGCTATTCTTATGTAATATCCTTCACAAAATTAAAATAATTATAACAATGTTTTACACGCTGGGTGGCGCAGTAGGTAGAGCGCCTGCCTTTCAACCGAAAGGTCCCGGGTTCGATTCCCGATGAAGCCAAAAAAAAAATGCTTCATTGGTTTTTCGAGCTGGTCTAGTACACTTTGTCATTGGGATATAATAAATAAATGACAAAAAATAATTGAGAGTATATAATATAATCAACAAATTAAATAAAATGAAACTATTCTATTTAAGAAGACTTAGTTCCTGACAATAGTAGTAGTTTTCCACATTTAATGAGTAGATAAGCCAGTAATTTGTTAAAATAAATACTCAAATTAATGTAGATATTGTAGTGTAAAATTGCAGTACCGTACTTAATTAAGCACGAAAAGGTAATTCTACCTAAGTTACTGTCAAGATCATAAAAAAAAAAAAATTTCCTGAACATATACATAGTTTCCTTTAAGACAAGATATACATATTTTTTTTTTAATTGTGTTAAGTTGAAGCATTTATACTATATATATTATAGCTATAGGGTATAATATTTACTGGAACTAATAAATTTAAAATTCAATAATTAAATAAGTGGAGCTGATAGTTTTGTGTCAGTTTCTGCATAGCATAAATTTAAATAATTCGTACTTTCACACTTCATCCATTATATTTTATACTGGCAGATCTTTATATGTATCTAGATCATGTTAACATACAATGGGTCTCGTAATATTTGAAAAGTTTGAAACCTCAAAACAGATTTAGTTCAATAAGAAGTTTACTGTAAAATTAAGCTTTATAATTGAATTGTTTTATAAAATAAAATTGTTTTTATGAATAATATGTAAATTTTCAATTGAACTTTTTAATATAAAAACACTTACATACATTTGTAGTTTTAGCAAATAGAAACACCTTGTATATAAATTTAAGTTATCCATAAATTTCAGAATATTTTTCTATCACCTATAATATCAATGGTTAGCATCTAAATAACGTAAAAACAAATAAATAAAAATTATATTCTTATATTTATTTATTGTATATATATATATGTATAATAAATCTAAAATAACGAAAGAAAGTCCATTATATTTTTGAATTAAATTTCAAAAGACATTTTGAAAAAAAAATTTTGAATGAAGGAAAGTCCCATATATTTTTGTATTAAATTACAAAAAAAAAATAGACATTTTAAAAAAATTTATCAATAATTAAGAAAATGTTTTTCAGTGATGTCTTGCTTTTTATCCAAAAATTACTTAAATATAATTTTCTCTCTCAGATTATGTCAACTGGTGCGATCATCTGGTGTCTGTATAACTGAGTTAATCTTATGATTTATATTTGGTTAAAATCTTTATATGAACACATTGAAGGATGTATAATAAACTCATTTGAAATTTAAATATCGTAAGATCAGAAATGAATTTAATCTTTTAGGAAATCTCTTCGACTATTATTCATTTAATTTTGAAATATTCATATTTGGAGGAAGACAGTTGAACAACAGGTAATTTTTGTTTTAGTAATATTTTTGTTATTTTTGCGTCAATTTGTGAGCACTTTTTTATTATGTGAACGGTACTCATGTATATTAATCAGCGCTATCAATGAATGGTCTTGAATGTCTTTAATTGTAGTGTTTAATTTCTTTTTATTTTTTTTCTTCTTTCTTTGAATCGTTAGTTCAATATGTGTGCAGTGTACATATATGATATTTGTTTTACTATTTCGACTCATAAAATCGTATTTAGACTAAAGTAGATAAATATATTTAAGTACATTTGTATATAATATATAGATATGTAAGTTTTGCAATTACGTGTGCCACTTCATTTGTATATCAAAACTTCATTTGTATATCAAAACTTCATTTGTATATGAAAAATGTTTTATTAATAGTATATTAATATAACATTTATAAAGTATATCAAAGTTATTTTAAATGGGGAGTTATATAATATATTTTCATTTTTAATATAGTTAGGATTTAAAAGTGAATAATATATAAGAATTTTATACGAATGTAAATAATACATCTTGAATACTACTTAATACTTTGAAAAATATAAATTAGACTATGGTTGGAGAATTTTGTACAAAAATTACAGCAATAACAATTTTTTCAATATTTATAACAAATTTATTTTTACAGTACAGTACCCTTTTAGTTCAGAATTTGCAAATTAACAAGTTTCTGTTATAGACTTTTGATAATTTTTTTTTAGTTCCGTTTAGCTCAAATTTTCAAGCAGGAAATGACTTTTATTATAATATGTATTTATTACATACTTATGTATATCAGTTTTTGTAAATATTTAGTATTTGCTATTTTGATTAGGAGTTATTAACTAGATTAATATTAAATTTGGTAGATTTTCAGTATTTTAAGTTTGATACTGTAATTTATTACATAACGTTCAACGCGTGTTTATCTTTTGTATTTATTTATTTATAAATACTTTAGTACATTGTGCGGTTTACGAACTCGAAACCTTCTGATTAGTATTTAGATGATATAACCACTGCACCATGCCTATCCTATATAAAATGGTATTTAAAATGTATTCTATTTAAAATGTTATTTAATTAAATTACCACATAAAATAACAATATTCAGGAGATTGTTCGTGGTCATTCAATTCAAACATATTGTAGGAATTAGGTAATTTATATTAAGAACGAATCAAAATCGAATTATCTACTAAAATTTACTTTACAAAATTTTCTTATTTTTTGTCGTAGAATCCGTACCCCTAGTACCCCTTCCCATTTGAAAATCTCGATTTTGGCCAATTCTGCAATTCTTGATGGGCTTAAAAAACATTTTTCCGGTCCGGAACTTGAAAATATCACCAATTGATAGAGCATTATCGATTTAGTTAATATTTTTTTTTAAATTGTAAAATAACGGCTCCTCCCCCTCGTAAAAAGCTGATACGCATGCTCTGAAACACCCGGTATACAAGCATGAAATAAATCAAGTAGGTGCATTACAGATCGTAGAAATTAATTACATAATCCAAAATTTGGAAAGGAATAAGGATGCAATTCTGACGAAATATGATATAGAATATTGGAATAGCTATAATTCTAGTTCTGTAGGATCTAATAATTAGTTAATACGGAATACGCAAGGAAATATCGTCGTCCGACCTCTTTATTTAAAAATGACGTTTGAAAATTTTGTAAATCCAAAAAAATTAAAATTGAGAATGTTATTTGAAGAATGATTCTTCCAAAACAAAAAAAAAAATTGTTGTCATAATGGAAAATTATCCAGTTTACCCGTAACCGTGGACAATTTACCAAACGGTAATAAAATTTATTTACGGAATTAAGAGTTCGAAATTTACTTCAATATTATTTTCCATATGCTGTGTCTTTTTTTATCAATAAGATATGTAATACTTACATCATCAGAAACACAAGAAATAACAGAAACTTCAAAATGAAAAAATAAAACGACGAAACGTGAAAAAAAAAATTTGAACGAAAAACTAAAATTTAAAAAAATTTTAAGTCATAATTTTAACATTCAATTTTTCATTCCAGCTTTTTAACATTTTCTTTTTTTCTTAAATAAGAAAATGGGATGGCAACATAAATGTCAGCAAATTGAATGATCAATAGAATGTCAGGGGAGGGTGTAAGATTCATATTAAATTATATGAATCAATAATAATGTTGTTAACAAAGAATTCTAAATAAAACCACTACTGTACAGTGGTCCACTACTGCATTAAATATTAAGTTAAGGTTAGCACTTTTAATAGTGCAATGATGCTAATTGAAGAGTAAACTACATCACAGTCAAAGAAATATGGTAAAATGAGTGATTTTATTAACTTACACTTGGTAAGAAAAGATACCAGGTAGGCTAGTTTTCAGAGTCTGCGAAGTGTAGGATACGCTCTATTGGCGATTTGTTTAATTTGCTCCACCCACGTAAGCCTAATATGAAAAACAACACCAGGCATTTAGCATGCTTGACATATGAAAAAACATTGCAATTTATTCTGAGTTCAGGTAGGTTGTTAGTTGAAATTGTTTTTGGAATAAATAAAAAGAGCTTGGGATTTAGCTGAGTTTAATTAGTTATTAATTATTGTCCAGTGTGATATGGCATCAGGCTCATCATTCATTTTTGCAGTGCACGATGAAAACTGCGAGTAATGGTAGCTCATAAGTGAAAGAAAATAAAAATTTATGTATATAAAAATAATTGAAAGTTAAATTTATTGTCTTAAAATGGCTGTTTACGGGCCCCCACATATAACTAGTAATATAAACAACACTTTGAAACACAATAACATACGGTAAAGCGATTTAAACGATTACTCAATATGGTGCTGGGAATTCAAAATTATGCTCCAATTATAAAAGTATCAAATAACATTACCTTATTAAATTTATTTTACCGCACTGCACGAGTTCAACGGTAATAGAAGCAACAGTAGCAAAAATTAATGACAATATTTTTTTTTTATTTTGCTTATTTAGATGAAACATCTCTGAGACATTATTCAAAGAAAATGTTTTATTCATAGTATTCAGGTGAATTGATTGTCAATACGTTGTTGTTGTTGCATTGTAAATGTAGTTGATCTACATTTTATTTAGGTATATATGGGAATTTTTTCATTTAAAACTGTAATTTTGACTTAATAACTTCCCATTAAAATGTTAGTTGTTATCATAATGATGATATTAATGATCATGATGATGATACCTTTTCGGTGATTAAAATATTATTGGACAAAGACTTTTATTTTTGTTTTTATAAAAGATGGGAACTTTAGTTTGATCCAAAATATGAAAACTAGGGGTACTTTTACGAGTATTACTGGATAACTATAATTTTTTTTACTTTTGTTACTAAATATATATTCAATTTGACTTGTGACTGACAATGTCGACAGATAATTATAAGGTTGCAAGATTTATTTAAATTAAATTAATTGCTATGATGTTTGCTGTTTGAATAAAGAGTGTGAAGCAAAAAAATTTAAAAAAAATGTAAAGATTTGTTATGATTTTTCTAATTAAGTAATTTTGTGCGTGCAAATTTAAAAAGTTTTAACTGTAGAGATATTATTAAATTATTTAATAATTATATTTTTGTTTTTGTTTTCAAATTAGAAATAATGAAATTTTCAAATAAGAAAAAAGCGCTTTTTATTTTGATTTTATTTTATTTATTAAAAGGAAGTTGGCACATTTTTAAAGATTTGCTAATTACTAATTATTATTTTTTTTTTAATTGTTAATTGAAGAATGTATTAGGTAATGAAATTTTCTAAGATAATTTTGAAGTTAACGGTTAAAATAATCATGCAATAATGGTTATTGTAATTGAATGTGAAAATATCTAAATTTCAATAAGAATTTTAAGAATCTTTTTTTTATTACATTTAACCATATTTTATAGTATTTAAATATAACTGTAACAAAACTTAATACTGAATATAACAAATAATACAGCACTAAAATTTATATGAGTAAAGAAATCTTAACTACATTCTCATTGAATTTATACTTAAGATGTTGCAAAATCTCAGATCTAACAAATAATCTTAAAATAATCTAAAGAAAAAATTAGTTCTAATTTATTGTTGTCACAAATTAGTCGCATTGATTTGTTGATAAGATTCCCAAAATCTAAAACTTACAACCAGATAAACTTGAGAGTTTCTTTTGCGACTATCTGTATTACATAGTTTGGAAGGTATTCTTCTATGTAATAATTATTATGTAACAATTATATACTTGTGTCAAATGTTCAATAAATATTTATTTTTAAGTGTATTATTCTTATTAAGATAATGTTCCTGCTTTTATGAAAATCTTTATTAATTTTATTTAATTACATAGTTTAACATGACTTGAGAACATCCATATTTCAAAAAGTTCAACAAATAGTTGACTTAGTAAAAATGATTTTCAAGGATTTTAGTTTTATTTCAAAAGTTTTCAACTTCAATTGAAATTTTTAAGCTCAGTTATAGATCATTGGTTGGAATGTGCTTTCTTTTTTTTCAAATAATTTCAAAAGTTGTTACTCTTTGTACATTACTTTTCCAAAAAATAAGATTTCCAAAATGGGATTGACAATATATATTCAGAGACCTTCATTGTTGGTCAATTTATCATCGTGCTAAAACTAAAAAAATATAATATAAAAATTTTCAATTAATCATCTTGTCTTGAAATGAAAAATTTAACTTCAATCATAATTTTTTGAAAGTTAAAAATAAAAATTTAAAAATTAGAACCAAAAATTGTCACCTTAAGATGTATATTTTTTTAATCCAACTTTTAAAAAATGTTAGACCTAATTAAACCTGAATTAAAAAGTGAATATTTTTTTTTCAGAAGGTCGACCAAAATCAACTATTAAGTTAAATCAATTTAAACTTAGAAAGTAAAAACTGAATTTCAATTAAAAATATAAATAATGGATACATCACAGATATACGCAATATTGTCTTAAAAATAATTTTAATAAATTAAATTGCGTGTGGTCTTAAATAAACGATTATTTTCGAGTAAAAGCAAATATATTACCGTAAAAAGTTTTTTTGTAACCAAATTAATTTCCGTTTGTCGGAAATTAGAAATATTAATTTTAATGGTATGGTAATAAATTTCAAAATATATTTTTTTCCTATCACGAATAAACCTACACATTTTGATTTTGAAAATTTAATTGACTTTTTTTTTAATAAAAATTAAATTCATAATTATTGAACATTGCTGTATTTTTTAAACAATCTGCGATATTGTAGATATAAATTAATTCTCGATAAATTTTAAAATTAATGTTTAATTTGAGATCCATTTTAAGGCTTCCTCGGACTAGGGTTCCCCTTCGTCCTCGTTTCCGAAGACATTTTTTTAGTTTTGAGGTCGTCCTCGGACGTAATCGCGGATTTTTGACCAAAGTCCTATTTCCTGGTGTCGGATTCTCTCGGGAAATAGTTGCAATACAAACTTTGGAGTTGTTAAAAGAGCAAAAATTCGAACTTTTTGCAAACTTTGTTATCAAAAACTGGTAACAAAGATAGGTACTAAATGTGATTTACTTTTTAATTTTTATTTGTAATTAAGTTTACGTTCAATGAATTCTTTTTTATTTTGTACCAATTTTTAAGTTGATTTTCTTAAAATGATTTTTGTTATTTTGTATGATTTTTTATTTTGTACGTAAAATAATAATAAAAATTAATTTTTTAATTGTCCTACTTTTGTCCTCTTTTTAAAAAAGCCAAATTTCCTCGTTTTTACTTATACTGTCCTCGTTGGTATATTTTAAATCTGATTACCCTACCTCAGACCGGTGGGATGTTTTTATGCGAAAGTGACGCGCAAAAATCTTCGGGGAGATCGCGCGAGATTCGTTTAGATGAACACACCGAAACTAAGATTCGTTATAAAACGTCAAAAATTGTAAATAAATTTAAAAAATATTTGTATTTGTATGTATATTTGTTTTTTTTTGTTTTTTTAAAAAGCAAAAATAAATAATAACCCAACAAACCATGAGAATTGCAAAGTTATCGCCGAAGTATCCCCTAGAAGAATGTATTGGTTCGACGCGAATTTATTTTTTTTTCTTCTGCGATTCATTGGTATTATGAAAAGGTTGAGATCGCCGCGACAATCGTAAATTGAATCGCATTAGCTTTCCCGGGAAGAAGAAAATATAAATGTTTTGAAGAATAAATAGCGATTTTTAAGAAGAAGATAATATGAGTTCATATAACGAAATGCGAATGTTTAGTAGAATAAAAATAGAATTTGTTCCATGGACTTATAATAATTTCCAATAAAATTAATCAAAATTTAATTATTAATTTATTTATTTATTATAAATATTTCAGGCTATTTTATTTTATTTTTTTTTATGTAGGACATACATTAAAAAATTTTAAGTTTATACTTAACGCGTGCACTTAAAAAAAATAACTGAAAATATTTTCATATACATATATGAAAAATAGATACAAAATGTAGAAAACAAAAATAAACATTCTTTTAATGAAACGTAATTAATTCACTTCTAATTCTTCCAGGCGAACATTCGTCTAATGTAGAAAACAAAAATAAACATTCTCTTAATGAAACGTAATTAATTCACTTTTAATTCTTCCAGGCGAACATTCGTTTAAAGTTCTCTAAAACTTTAAAAAATTAAAATTTTTTTAAAAAAATAAAATAAATTAGCCGATAGTTGCCGGTAGAAAAATTCTTATTGGTTCAATTTATATTACAATTTATTGGTCAAGAAAATATATTTTTACAAGAAGAATTCAAATCATTAAATTGCATTGAATTTATTTTACACAGTACCAATGAACATTTTCTAAAGAGTATAAATCATTAACAATTTTACATAAACAAAATTAAACTATATAGTAAGTTTATTAGTCCTACTACATTTTAATTTAATTCAAGTATTAAAATTAATACTAGTGTAGTTACATATACGTATTTATTTGCAATTAATCACATTGTAGGTAACAATGTACATTAGAAACCTATTTTAGTAGCTTTATTAAATAGATATGTATTATATATCCTTTCATAAAGTGGGTACATAATATATACAAACTAATTAAAAATCATAGAGCTTGCTATATTTTTAAAAATGTGGTAATGTGATTTAAAATATATATTTGTTAATTTGAATTAGCATAAAAATTTTTATAACTATCAACTATATAATTAATATTTTAGTATATTACAAGAGAAAACTCATCCCATTTCTAATTTATTCTTCCAAAAAGAACTTGTTTTATAATCTACTTTGGTTGAAGTTCCGAGATTATTATTAATTTTACTCAATAAATCACAAATTTACTATGTATCTATATATCTATTTGATGCAAATATATCAACTTAAAAAATCTTCAAAACTCATCTCGTTTTATACTAGCTTTTATATTTCATTAATATTAGAAAGATTAGAGAAAAAGCTGAAAATATTGTATAGAACAATCTATCCATTTCCCTTTAATATTTTAATTAAATTACTTGAAAATGTGATTTTCACAATCAACTATAAGTTTCTTCCTTAAGTCTTTTGTAAAACTAAATTTTTTTTCTCAAGAATGAGTGAATTACCATCATCATTCTTTCGGAAATATTCTAGGTTATAAAATTTTCATTGTCGTCGTGTTTCACTTATTATATTGAAATCATATTTATCAGATTTAATAATTAATTCGTTATGAAAGAATTTATAGATTATTATGCTATCTAAAGTTAAAATTTGCGTTAAGCTGATTTAATGAATGGTGCAGTATTGTAAAGTAAAAACGCAAAAAATTAACAGAATAGCAAAGATTTGTGGCATCATTACGATTTCCTTTATTACATTATTTTGTGATGATAATATTGTTTTGCGTGATAATTTTGATTGTTTACGTTATGGATTTTTTCTCACACAAAGCGATGTTTATTGTTTAATAGATGAAGAGAATATTATATTATCTGAATTTCCAGTTAATGTTTATTAAACACACTTGTTATTTGCAATCAAATATATGATACTTTACAGACTTAAGTTGACAGTTAATAGGTAGTTTTCCATTGTGGGGCGACTTATACTCGTGTTATTTACCAATGACTGAGGTTGGGTTGTTCAGATTTCTTCTTAAATTTCAAAACCTCGCAGGATAGCTATTTAATTCAAACTTGACTGACATCTTATCATAATAATATGACACTACTAAAGTAGTAGTATCCAAAAAACTTAAGATGCCATATAATCACAAAGTTGAATTATATTTTTTATTACAGGTAGTTAACCATATTATGTTTAATTATAAAAGAGAAAATTCTTATTGGCTTATTAGCGTTTTTCAATATATACTTAGATAATGTTTATACTTAATTCATTGTCATGATAATGAAATAATTAATTATACTGATACTGATATAAAAATAATTTTGAAAAATTTACAAATTTTTATTTTAAGATTTTGTAGAGATTATTTAAAAGGGAACTTTAAATTGAAGTTAATTTTAATTCAGCCATGGAAAAATAAAATATTTTGCATCAAAATAAAATTTAATAAATGTCACTTATTTTCTTCTATATTAAAATTATTATTCATTTGAATTCATCAGGAATAACTATATATATAATTTATTTACAAAACTTGAAATGTATTTATAAACTTACTTATTGGCATTAAAATACAAGGACGCTGGTTGTAAATGGATTGTTATCTTCTAATTTCCCAAATTTTAATTTACAAATCCAAGGAAAATTTATACACATTTTTTTTAATAATAAATAAAATACATCATATTATTAATTTTACACTCTTGTATCTTAATAAATCTGCCTATTGCACCATTAGGAATAGGAATATTCTTCTGTTCCTTTTGTCGAAACAACTAAATTCACAGTTCCTGATTAAACTTTAAAACACTAATATGGAGTGGTACTAAAAAAAATCCTATTCTATACATCTAATGGTATTTGTAATAATTATTGATTTCTGTGGTTTGTTAGAGTCCATTTACAAAATCTTGGAAAAATATTTTATAACTATTAATTAAAAAATATTTTATATAGGTACAAAAAATTAATTTGATGCTTGAATAACATTTACATTAAAAAACAATTTTAAATTTAAATTAAAAAAAACTTTATTGTATCTGATTTATATAATCAAAAAGAGAACGGAACCTTATAAGAAAATTGATTTTATTGTTACAACAAATTGTTTATCAGAAATCTCCGTTTAGGAAAGAAATTAAGAAATTTTTTAAAATGCTTTTGATTTCGCGTCAAGTCTTGATATCAATTACTTTTTAGTTGGAAATGTAATTGAAAAAGAAATAGTTGCAGTAAATATTCTGGATGTATCAAATGATTTCTGTAAGACATTTGAAAATGAAGAAGTTGTCTACATTTAGAATTAGATTTAAATGAGCATTTTAAAATTTATAATTAATAGTCATATGTTTTATAAATTTTTATTTATTCCGAATAAAATAAGCAAAACATTAATTTTAAAATTTACTACCATTAACTCTCTAATTTTTAAAACAATATTTACTTTAAATACATTTTATCCCATATTATATAACTAATATGGATCGAAATTTTCCTTTCTAAAATGAAATTATTTACGAAAATTGGAAATTGGACTAAATTAACTTGGAAAGTTAACGAAACTACACAAAATATAAATTGTATATGAATTACCTAATTAAGTATTTCATTCCCATAACTGAAAAAAAGAGTTAAAATAAAAAAGTATAAAATAAAAAATAAATACTGTTTTAGTAAAGATGGAAAATGGAAACATTAATGATATCATTACGATCCATCAACGAAAAATAAAATATATAAAAATACAAACAACAGATGGCCGTATATTGTATTGTATTTCCTCCATTCATATGACTGAATTTTTAGCTACCATATAAAGGCACCAGGAAGAAAAAAAATATTCAACTAAAGAGGAAAAATTTACAATAATAACCTAAAAACGTACTCATATGATTGCACTTACATAATTATACAGATATGTACTATCAGTTGATGAAGAGTCACACTAAAGTTAAATGTTCGACTTGAAAAGCTTTTACTTTTTTTTATTTTAACGATTTTTCTAATCTTATTTTGAAAAATATTCCCTTCTATTTTTGTTAAAATTTTCATTATAAATAATGTAAAACTGAAAATAAAGATAGATATGATTAATGGTTTTTCATCTTAAAGCCAAGACGAAAAATGTATCTAAAATAGAGTTGCAGTTTTAAGTTAAATAATTAATTCATAATTGTTAGCAAAAATAGTTTTATAAATATAGGGAAAAAAATAAAGTGATTTTTCAGATCATTCAGAGTAGGAGCACAGCAGCAAAATTAGATTCAAACATTCCATATAAAACACGTTCTTAAATTCTCAGTGGCTTGAATGGTTATCATACAACTCCTAAACTCTTTGTACCCGTCAAGCATATTTCAAAAACCCAAGGTGATACAGATCTGAACATTGATACCTAGGTACTTTCTCAATTCAGGTAGGTACCAGAATCAGTCTGTATTTTAGTTTTTAAAACCCCGTTCTTATTAAAAATCCCGCAAAATCGGAGCAGACTCTTTGTTTGTGCGTCACATTGGTTTAATTTTTATTTTTCTTTTACAAATTATTATTTTTAAAAGTTTTAAACTTCTTTTCTTTTTTCTACTATGATTAAAATCTTCTTTTTAAAAACTGAAAAGGTTTGAATTCTGATTGTTGTATTTTATTTCCAATTTAATTTATTACATAGTGTTGGGAGAGTAGTTAACGATTGACTAGAGTGGTGAGTGAATAAGTGAACGATCGACTCGAGTCATGAGTTAAGAATATATAGAGCTTACTTATGTATAGAGCTTAGTGAAAGCAGAATACAGTCACCAAAGCAAATTAATAGGTCAGTTACAATTATCATAGTGTAGAGGCCGTGAAAATGTCGCGTCCTGACAGAACTCCACATCCCCACCGTCAAAACAGTAAAAAAATAATTTAAATGCAAAAGTTTAGAATAAAAAAATGAATTTCGATCAATAGCTGTGTTTTTTCATCGGGATCAATATCTGGGTCTTAATAATTAATTACATTACATGTTAACACAGCAACAAATTATACTCATATAATTATACGGTGCAGGGTCAGTGTCTCATTATTTGGTACTTATTTATAGTACTAAAACTATTTTCGTTTAAAGTTGTGGCTCAGTGAGAAATATTATATGTTCAATATACAATTTATGTAATAAATATCATAGGTTTAAAAATTTAAAGTATGATAAAAAAGTAAATTCGTAGAAAGAAAGATGGGTTACACATCTTAGTGTTATAATATTCATTATTCTATTCGTCAGTTAATTTTGCCTAATTTAAACCATATAACCATATGGACCATTATGTTTGCCTAATAATATCATTAAATCTAAATAGTAAGAAAATTCATCTTGCTTATAGTTAAAGATCGGTACACACTGCCTAAAGCTGTCGACAAATAAGTTTGCTTTAATTTTATGTGGGATTCATTGTTTTGTATTTTACGAATTAATAAATTAAGAAGTGGGAACAAGCATTACACTTTTATTATTTAATCATTTTTTAAAAAATAAAACACTGTATGCTATTGTATTCAATTTAAATACCTTAACTAATACTATTTTTATTATTGTTAATATTTTATATAATTTATTGTTAAAACTAAACTTGAAAATGTGTTCATGGTTATTTTCTTTTACAGCGTACGACAACTTATTAGATATAAAAATTAGTTGAAAATATTAAAAACACAAAAACAAAAAATGATCTGGAAAATAAAGATATTTTTTCAAAAATGTTTTAAATAAAATTAAATAAATATATTATTTCCTAATGTAAAATAAAAATGGTAA
The DNA here is from genome assembly GCA_963942445.1 of Argyra leucocephala. NCBI lineage: Eukaryota > Metazoa > Arthropoda > Insecta > Diptera > Dolichopodidae > Argyra > Argyra leucocephala. The sequence continues at coordinate 212,563,643 of OZ012677.1, read as the reverse complement.
AATATGATTTCTATAATTTCATATGAGTAATGTTATTTTCAAAATACATACATCTATTTATATACGAATATATCGGACTGATTTTCGAATTGATTTCCTATTTATTACTAACTTGTACAAGCTTACAAAAAAGTATAGCGGAACGGAATAAACTATTCTAACTTGAAAATTAAATAATGTACATATTTTCATTATTATAGTGAATGAAATATATTTCTTTTGTCTTTAAATTAAAACAAATTTCCTTTATTTTTATTTTATAATCTTTTCAAATAAACTCCAAGCAAAAAAAAATAATAAATATAGTATAAAGCTAAGTGTTAAGTGATCTTGATGATTTACAAAAAATATATTTAAAAATTTGAGTTACAGCCTGAATTTTGATATGTTATAGAAAAGATTTCAAATTTTATTTTACTGAAATTTCGGCTTTTTTTTACTAATTATATTAAGGGTTAATATTTCATAACGAAAACTTCCGTGCATTTTTTTTTGTTTTTTTTTTGCATAGTAGTATTTCTGCGTGGTGGGTTCGTTCATTCTATTTGAGGTATTACGGCTTTTACGATTCCAATGCGAACCATAAGCGACTGCGGTTTCATCAATACTCATGTTTTCTATATACAGGGTGAGTAAAAAGTCACCATGGAGTTGCAAAATGTAATAAACTTTTCATTTATATATTTTTTTAATCTTTTTTTCAGATTGTATAAATAATATCTGAAGAAAATATAACGGACAGATTAACAACTGAAGAAAGAACCAGATTAATAGATGAATGAGTTGATAAGCCAGTAATTTGATAAATAAATGCTCGAAAAACATTGTAGATATTATAGTATAAACTTGCAGTACCGTATTTAATTAAACATGAAAAGGTGATTCCTAAGTTACTGTCAAGAGTGTAAAAAAAAGAAGGCGTTTTGATCAGCTAGGAATGTCTCTACGTATGTCACTGCAACGCAAAAGTATTTATTCCTTTTCCATATAAGGTGCAATTGGTGCAATAATTAAAACCTACAGATTGTCGACAAATTGTCTAAATGTAAATGAAAAGAACTTTATTCAAAATTTGATTATGAGCGATGAAACTCATTTTTATTTGAATGGTTTTGTTAATAACCAGAACAGTAGGTTCTGGGTCCGGAAAATCAGAAAGCCATTCATCAACGCCAATTGCACCCTGTTAGGTGTATAGTATGGTGTGGAATTTCATCTTGGGTGGGTTATTTGAAGGAGCGCGTATATGTGAGAAAGCCTGAGACAATTCTCAAACTCAAAGCCAACATTGTCGCAGAAATTAGAACGCTACAGCCACAATTTTTAAAGAATATTATGGAAAATGTTCTAAAACGAGCCTATCATTGTTTTACGGATATCTTGACACCATAATCGCAGGTCATTCGGATGACATTATTTTACAAACATAGTGTAAATAAATTTTCATTTTGAATATTTTATAAAAAAATAAAAAAAATATATAAATGAAAGAGTCATTAAATTTTTACACCCAATCTATCTTCATATTTATTTATTTATGGCTTTTATAATAAAATGCAGTGCGCATCGAGCAGATATTCATTTAAAATAATAAAAAATTGAATTAATATTTAGACAAAAATAAATTTGTTAAATTTTTTTTTTAATTTGAAATATTAATAATTAAAATGTGGAATTGTATCTAAATATTGTCATAAACGTAAGGAATTCAGCAGAACAAACATGAATCAATCGGATTAGAGTTGCATAAACGAACTACTTTTGCAAGGTCTTGGTATTATATCTTTTATTTCACTCTTCTTATTCTAACATTTACGTTTGCAGTTCGTTTGCGACCCACAAAAGCAGTTCGAAAGCGAAATCTTGTATGAAGGCTTTTTAACTCCTCTCATTCTTTTCATTAATTTTATGTTTCCCAAACAATTTTTTTTATTCACAATTTTGGTAATATTTTCTTTTTTTTGAATTGACCTTGAAAAAAAAAATAAATTTCTTTTATGTTATTAATAATCATGTATTTTATTAGCAGAAATCTGAGTACAAGTATTTTGAATACATCACACTATTTATTTTATGAGGATCTAGAAATGAGGATCTATCGAGTGATCTAAAAACAGTAGAAATGTTTTTATTGTTATATTTTTTATTATATGTAAATAAGGTTGAAAGGTTTTTTACTCGCTTTTCTTTAGCTTGCATTGTTATTTATTTGTTTTATTGGGCGATGTAAGGGTCAAAATAAATTTTTATTTTATATCTCTATTTTGGAGAAATAATTTTAAGTGATTGCTAGCTCAATTGGTTAAGGTGTCATGTTAATGTCACAAGGTTTGTGAGTTCAATTCATCTTTTAGTCAAATTATTATTATAAAAACAAAAAAAAAGTAATTTTTAATTGTTATTCTCTTCTCAATTATTTCAACACACGAAAACCTTAATTTAGAATAAATGCAAGCAACTCTTCTAAGCATACAAATTATGTACATATATCGTATACTTATTACTTATACATGTATTGACAATTGACAGTGCAGTTGACACTATAATAAAATTAGGTCTGTATTGTATGTTTACTTTTATTTGCAAAAATTTGCAAATAAGAAGAAAAATCACGTGATCATAAAATTCTGCGAGAATAGTTAAAATGTTCTCTTTTGCAAACAAAAGTAATAATACGCAAAATTTGCATAAATTTGTCCAAATTTTTTTAATGCAAAAATAATTTGTTTTTAGGTTATGAGATTTTTTGAAATTTGAATTAATTTAGTAATTTTTTGTAAAGTTATTGAATGATTGAAAATTATTTTGTTGAAAAAAATTAAATTGAATAATTTCGTGGTTTTGGTCTTTTTGTCGGTAAAAAGTTATATAAATAAGTTTTCAGGTTAGGTATACAACTTTTTATTTATTTTAGGTATTTCACTTTTTATATGAAAAATATTTTATTGACATTTAAAACAACAACAAGAAATTGACAGTAAATTTTTACAAATTTTTGCAAATAGAAATTTCTTTTGAAAAAATTTATTTAAGAGAGACCTCTGACGTCACGTTTAAAACATAAAATTCTTTTAAATTTCTCAAAAATTTGTATAATGAATTAGTACGATAATAACATTAATATAGGTTTTGAAGGAAAATTTATTAAAGACAAGTATTTCCTTTTCAAATACATTTTTACAAATTTTTGCAAATAGAAATTTCTTTTGAAAAAATTTATTTAAGAGAGACCTCTGACGTCACGTTTAAAACATAAAATTCTTTTAAATTTCTCAAAAATTTGTATAATGAATTAGTACGATAATAACATTAATATAGGTTTTGAAGGAAAATTTATTAAAGACAAGTATTTCCTTTTCAAATACACGGAATTTATAGGAATTTATATAATTTTACAGATCCCATTTTAAAGAAACATCAACACCAATGCAACAAAGAGATAACTGAGATGATGTGATATGTATTTTATTGTGTATCGATTAAAATTTTATTCTTAAAATTTATTTTACAGATTTTATAATAGTTAATTTTAATAAAAAAGGAAGATTTTTTAATTAATGACTAAAAAGTAAATAATAAAAAAAAAAAACTTTTTAAAAACTTGCTTTTTCTAAGAGTTACACAGTTTTGGTAGCAACTTTAAATGCACTAAAAAGGAGAAACTAAATTAGGTAGTTCAAGGTCTGTTAAAAAATGTTATGTGTGTAATTCTAACATTTGACTTCAGGCAGGAGAAAATAATGTTAGATAAAATGTTTGTATAAAAAAAGCAAATATATGAACTTGCCATGCATAAAAGCAAGGAGCGGAATCCTGATAACTGTTTAAAATATGAGCACATAGTTTAAATTTAAGCTTTAAATTATTAATCAATGGTACTATTCATTTGAGCTAATATTTTGTATATTACCAATGCAATTAGATATTTTAAAATACGATCAGATAGGACCAATTTATAATATTGATAAAAACACACGATAAAGAGCTAAAATATAAACTCTAAACAGCTAATAAATACGTAAAATGCTTATTGGATAATGGAAAATTGTTACAAAATAATAAACATGAGAACTCTTGAAATTCTATTGCATTTGGGTAACGGAAAATTTAACAAGCGTAACTAGAATATATCCTACAATTGCTTAGAAAAACTAAATTTTCAATTGTTTTTCATTTTGAATTAGTTTTGGTTTAATTTTCGATTGATTGTGGGTGAAATAATTTGGTAGTACAAATTGTGTTTTGATTTTTTTGTTTATATTTTGTAATAATTATTTACTTTTGCTTTTAGCTTTCTTGAAAATAATCATAAAATTTTTAATATTTTATTTACAAAAAAAGTAAAAAAAAATACAAAAGATTTAATTACATTTTATTGAGTTCATGTGACTTTTTCTATTCAAAATTAAACCGTCAGAAATTAACTTATACACATGTATTATTTAAAAGTCTCCTGATTGTTGTTATGATTTATTAAAATTTAATTGCTTTCTTTTAAAATGAGAATATGAAAACGAGTTAAAACCAAATTAGTTTTTAAATTAGTTATATTTCTTATAACTAATAATATTTCTTATAAGTAATAAATTACTTATATGCAGGTTCTATAACGTACCCGTCAATCATTAAAAATTTCAACGACTACATTTATTAGGTAATTTTAATAAAAATAAAAATAATCGAAAAGGTTTTTTTCTCCAATTTTCCTTTTGTCCAAGTAAAACTATTTTGTTATCCATAATTAGGCAGGCAATGTAATAATATGTAAAAAAAATGTAAATTGTAATTGATAAGATGATTTAATCTAAGCTCTAAATTAATATAAGTCGATAATGTCAGTATATATCAACTATATTTTGGAATAAATAAAAAAAAAAAAATTATTGGGTAATTTTTATGAAATTTATTTATTGCTTTAATAGTTGAAAATCAAATGTTAAATATTTAAAAAAAATTTAAAAGTATACTTTGATGTTATAAATTTTTATTATTTAAAATATCAAAGTATTACTTTTAATTATTATGCAGAGTTATTTTCTTAGAGCAAGGTCATAGGAACCATCCACAGAAATTTTGAAATTCCATTGTCAGCGAAAAAATAGTTAGATACAGTGGAAGCATACGAAAATTGGAAGATCATCCAAACTAACATACTTACAAAAAGATTAAGAGCAATCTGGGTTAATAAATGTTATAAATAAATTTACTTGTTTAAATAAACCTGAAAAGTAGAATATGGGCAAAATGGAAAAATCAATGCAATGGCAAAGATATTTCAATATAATTTTAGGTATAAAATTTGATTTGTTACTCTCAGCAAATTATAAAGATTCAATAAAATAAAAAAATAATAATAACTATTCCTAAGACCTCCATTCCTTCACCTTCTTATCTTATCTCGCACCTTCTCATTTTATCTCGCTTCTCTTTAATGAACTCTTAATAAGTTGTATATACAACAGAAATACGCATACGGGTTGACAAAAATTCTATTTGGTTTTATAATATTCAAACTTTTAAATAAAATATATCCATTTCGTGTCATTCAACATCTTATTGTTTTTATACATAATTAAAGAAGGATTTATTCTATTATTTTTTTTAAATAACTGTCTCAAATTGTTGTTTTTATTATACGTAAATTGCTGCTCTTTTAAGAACTTTAAATTTGGCTTCAACTTGAATTATAATTACCCAACAAGGGTCCCTAGTATATATTGCAGTTTGATATTTAATAGCAAATGCAATTCCTTTAATTACTTATCAAAAACTTCATGATATTAAATTTTTTTTTTAAATATGTAATTATAAAAAAATATATAGCTACCTCAAATTTTTCATTAATGAACTAAATCTAAAAAATAAAATAATAAAATATATTTAAAAAAATTTCCAAAGTGATTCCAAAAATATTTCAAGATGCCCACAAAGAAAACACTATTTTTCAAGGTCAAATATGATTTCTAATTAATTTTTTTCAAATTGTAATTTTTGTGATAAAGTTTTGTTGCTACTTTTAACGTAACGATTTCAAGATAATATATCTAATTATATTTTTAATTTCTGTTTCCCTTCTATATTGCACAAATCAAAAAGGGAATCAAATTAAAAATATGAAAATTTAATATAAAAAATTCAATTATAATTATTGCGTGAAGAGCTACAAATTACAAGATTATGATATTTTTGTTTGAAATTTTTCAATTTTATTATCTAAAATCTAAAATAAAGCTAGGTATATACGTATATTACTAAATGGATTATGTAATTTTCACACCATTTAAGCACTTTTTAATTTTAAAGAGACTCTTCATCGCAATTTTAAACAGATTGTTTATTTGAATTTTTTATTGAAATTTCAACTGATATGATAGTATCACAGTGATTGACACAGATTGATGATGATTATGATGACGATGATGATGTCCATTATATTTTGGATAAAAGTAGACGACCCACGTCTTAAAATATTAAGAAAGTCATCGACTTTGTAATATTGGTTTGGTATGCAATTTCGTTTTTTTTATTTATATTTTGCTTTTTAATTTTGTTAAACAGAAAAATATAAATTTATGTTGTTTTTAAACTTTTTATAATAAAAAACATGATTTAAAATCTAAAAATAAGTGAAACAAAATATGAAATTATTTGTAATTTTCCTCACATTACTATTTTGTGGTCGATTTGAAATAGTTTTCATTAATAGTAACTTATGATCGATAGCACACAATAAGTTGTTGGTGTTACAACATATTAATTATGCGCTTAATTATATAGCAAGTTAAATCATGGTACATATCTATTCCTGTTAATTCAGTTAGGTATACCAAAACAACGTTTTATGTTACTGACAGTAATTGAATCTAACCTGTAACAATTCATATATAAAATTATGTGAAGTTAATAGGAACAAAAGTCACAGGAGATAAGAAAATAGTTGGTCTCTAGGTTGTTCCACTGTTGGGAAATCTGCTTCTGTGAATAAGGCATCTATTCTGGTAGCTCTCAGAGATCCAATAGCCATTCTGCCTGCCTGGTTTTTTGGATGGCCTTAATGTTGCCTCTTTAGTGAATTCAAAAATTGGTAGGCAGTAGTCACTTTTTCCAATCTTTTTCCAAGGATTTCGCTGGGTCTGACATTTTTCGGGCAATTTATTTTTAGGACATTATTTGTTATTTTTATTTTGTGGACCACCTTCTTAACATGTTCGTTAAACTTAAGATTATAGCTCAGTGTTTGTCCTAGAATTTTCAGTGACTTCCTCATCAATTTTTTTTTTTTTTTTTACTATATAGGTTTTGTTGAAAATGTCAAACTACTCTGACAGTTCTTAGTTAAAAATGAAACATTTCCAATGGCACTACTGGAATAAAGTTCTTAAAGGGCAATATAATCTTATAGTTAAAAAAGTTTTTATGACATATCGAAAAAGTTTTTTCTAGACATCTCTAAAAAAAATTACGCGTTCAGCACCGTTAGTGATGGAAGTAAAACTAAAAGTATTTCTTATTTAATAATAAAAAGCGAAATCGACAAATGTTAATTTTAAAATATATTAAGAAACAAAAATACAAAATTCATACCAAAGTTTCAAATTACATGAAAGTAATTCACTTGATCCCGAACAGGGTTGCCAGGTGTCCCGATTTCGGCGGGAATTTCCCGATATTGAAACTCTATTCCCGATTCCCGATATGTAATCGCTAATTCCCGATTGTCCAAAAATCACCCACTAAATTTGTTTTTAACAGAAAAAAAAATTATTTTCATAATTAAAAAAAAATCGTTTTTCATTTTAACCTCAAATGAATACATATTCCAATTCCAATGTTTATAAATATTTTGTTTCACTTGTCATGTCAGTATTGCGAATTGCAGTTGTCGCTTAAGATATTAATATGAAAGTGGTCGCAACAAGTTAATATTGAAATCTTAATAGTTTTTTTCTTATTAATTATGGACATTTTTGGTCAACACACTTACGGTTCGTTTTTAAAATTTGTAACTCGGATATTTTATAAATTTCGGTGCTTGCAAATATTTTAGGTAAATATATTATATATATAAGTTAATTATTATAATTGTAAAATATTTAATTAAGTTTAATATAGCCACTTTAGTTGAGTACTCCTTTTAAATAAGTATTTTTTTAAATTTTAAGTGTAAAATGTCAGAATATGAAAGTGAAGAAAACAGTAATAGGAGAAAAAAAGTAAAACAAATGGTCAAATTTAATCAGAAATGGAGGAAATATGAGTAGGTGCAACAATGTGGAGAACATCACATTACATGCACAATTTGCAATAATTTAAAAATTTCAATTGGACATGGCAGTGAAATGATTTAATAAAACATATGAGAACTGTTGGCCATAAATCGAATATGCAATCTTCATCTAGTTCAACAAAACTTACAAAATTCTTCAGCAGTACAACAAGTAAAGATGATGAGCAAGTTATCGTATCTGAGGTTGCTTTTACATATCACACCGTTATGCACTCCCATAGTTATATTCCTAGTGATTGCGCAGGATCATTATTTCCTTCGATGTTCGGTGATTCAAATGTAGCACAAAAATATAGATGCGGTAGGACAAAAATGTCTAAAATCGTTTCTAATGTGCTCGCGCCAAAATCAATAAAATTTATTTTAGAACATTTAAGTGGCAACGTTCCATTTTCTATTTGTACTGATGCCTCAAACAAAGGAAATATTAAAACTTTTCCTATTATTCTGAGATACTTTACTAAGCAAAAAGGAGTACAAAATGTACTACTTGCATTTTATGCTTTAGATAATGAATTATCTCGGAATATTGCTGAGTCAATCAAAATAAAAATTGAACAGAATGGCCTGAATATGAAAAATGTTTCGTCGTTTTGTGCTGATAATGCGGCAGTAAATTTTGGGAAACACCAAAGTGTTTTTACGGAACTAAAAAAAATAAATAGTAACATAATACCGGTTGGATGTAACAGCCATATCCTGCATTTTTTTTTTCTTTTACTAAAATTCCGATATGCCTTTTGGAAAAACTGGCAACCCTGATACCGAATCATATATTTTTTTCACATTTCAGATTGGATAAGTACATTTCAGATTGTTCTTCATTTTTCTTAAACAAACTTTCCACAATGTTCTTTTTTCCTTTTTTTGTCTTGGAATTCACTTTCATCTTCTAGTCCTGTTTGTATTAAAAGTTTAGTTCTCCCACAATCCCAAAAACAGAAGCCGCTGTATATATGATGGTCTTTGTCAAAATAGCTTTCTATTAATGCTTCACCAAAGCATTTTGTTGGAGAAATTCATCCTTTTCTTTGACAAAAACGTTCCCGTCGGCGAAAGATTCTTTGAATTTCCTGGTGTGTTTATTGACTGAAAGTTGCGTTTTTTCATCGTCAATGAATATCGGGGGGTGGTCTTGGCCTTTAAGATTTTCGCAAAACCTTTCAGCTTAGCAAATGTATAGGTGCTAAGCTATACTATGGAGGCCGAAGGATAATGCACGTATTTATTCCTCTGTTACTGAAGAAAATTGGTGATCCATCATTCAGTAGGCATAAATACATTCGGTCATATACGGCTCACCATATCTGACTTCGGGCGTTCATTTCACCTACGGGAATGTAGGGTGGCGCTAGTTGATTGACTAGCTGATCCAAGTGGGTGTCTTCCTAATTCTAGTTCATGTTCCAAGTTAACATTTACTATTGAAATTTTGCTTTGAAAGCCTGGAAAATTTATTAATAAGTTCTAGATATGCTTTATTAGTGAGATCTCCCTGGACGTTGTACTGTATTATTGAAAATTTATAAAAAAATTATTTAAAAAAATAACCAAAATAACGTACATACATACAAACATACATATGATACATATATTATGTTACAATACAATTATTACTTTTTTTTTGTTGATTTTTATAGTATATATACATTTACTATTGAAATTTTGCTTTGAAAGCCTGGAAAATTTATTAATACGTTGTACTGTATTATTGATTTGTTATAATTTAGAGTTGCGGAGTTTGAATTTAAAGTATTCGGTGTGAGGGTGCTATCTTTTTAGCTCATTAATATTTTTGGTTGGCATACCGCTGACAACTTTAGAGCTGATGCTTGAATTCTGGAATCAAATTTCCTTGATCTTGTCTTCTGAATTCTTCGGCTCTGGATTATGTTCAATCGCGGAAGCAGGTTGAATGTTTGGGTTGTGTTGAGTGTTTTTGTTTGTGTTTTTTGATGAAGTGTTGGTGGAACTCTAGTTCCAATAATTTGCGGGACTAGTGTTTTCTGCATCAAAGGTGATTAGTGTGAACGATTTGCTTGCTGGACTCCTTATCCTTTGTAACCTATAAAGTTTGAGGATTGATGCATTTTTAGTTTTTAGACCCTTAAGAACCTTTTCATCGAAGCGGTCATCTCTAGCAACTCTGTTGTTAAGTTATTATTAAATGTAATTTTAATGTAAATTTTTATTTAAAATTGTAATAATTATAATAATAATTTATTTTTTCATTTACTTTTATACCTTTATTAACAAATTTATTAAAATTAAGCTAAATTAACACAGAATAATATTTCCTCTTTCAGAAAAATATTGATTTGGATATTTTGCATATTTCTTTCTATGTACTTTTGGGTAAATATTTTAATATGTGTAGATTCAGTTTTAATAAACTAAATTGAGAGGTGCAATATAAGCTTCTAAAAAATGCAATATAAGCTTCAAATTTCAGGTGGTCAGGTAGATCAGACTGCAGAATCACCAAGCAAATCTGGCTTATGCTGAACTTGAAGCGCTTCCTTAACTTGTTGAAATTGACGAGCACTATAATAGGAGTCTTTACGAGTCATTATCTTATTGGTAAATATGCTAGAAGAGGGAAGGGCAAAAAACTTTTGCAGAACGTGTAGAGAGGAGGAAGAAGATGAACATGTCTAACACCTACTCTGTACCTGCTCTGGTCTTTTTCATAAAAGGAAAACCCATTTACGAGCCTTCTTTCTGAACTCGCTGGTGATCTAAGCTCGAAGTTACTAAAATTAAAGGCCTCTACCGCTTTGTAAAAAGCTCGAAATGGTTTAACGAGACAGGGTCCATTATCTAAGTGTGTCGGCGTACTGTCGGCAGCCAATACTACCTACCTAACAACCAATCTAAATATTAATTCATAAGTTAATTACATTTCTCAATTTCTTACCGGTAATCCACAAAATCAATGCTCTCCTAAAAGATTTTTCTTTAAGAAACTGTTTTTAGTAGTTTTAGCTATCTTAAAATGTTGTTTTTGATGGTTGAAATTCGTAATTCTTCTTAAAATACTTTCTTATCGAATTGTAACTAATATTCAGATTCGTTCTCAGAAGCGTATTGATACATTGACACATTGATTTGAGATCGTTTTTGTTTTGCTTACATCTTTTATTACATGACTAATTAGTTTGTTAGATTTAATTGATAAAACAGTCATCAGTAACAGGCACAAACTTCGATCCTTCTTATCTCAATATAATGAGTTAAAATCCCATTCAATCAAAGGCTGTCTATTTTAAATTTCCAGACGTGGGTTTGGAACTGTGAAATATATTATTATTGGATTGTTTAAATGAAATTCAAAACTTTATATTTTATATATACGTTTGTATATAATTTTATATAATTTTATTATATGGAAATATTTTTTTTTAATTAATTATTATAACATTGATTTATTGTCTGGATGACACTCAATTTATTTTTACTTTTTCTAATTTTAATAATATTTTTAAAAATTTCCTAAAGTTTTTCCATGTATTGGTTTTTTGTCTTTCTTTAAAAGGTTTTTATCTAAAGTTGATTATTTCGTATAATTATATAACTAAATATATATGTATCTATACGTATGTGTTGAATTATATATATATATATATATATACACATATATCTAATTTTTACTATTTGTTTATTTTGTATAATATAATGTATTATTCTAGTTTGGTTTTCAAAAAGCTTTTTTTCTTGCAAAAATAAAAATAATTTTTTATTTTTTTTTTGTATTTTCCTATTGGTTTTTTTTGGCGAATGTTCCGAGAAATTAAAAAAAAAATTGAAATATGATAATTTTCCGAATATTTTCCTAATTGTTTTGCGTAATTTTTGAAAGTAAATCATATTTCAAAGTCTTTCCTGTAATATTGACAGCGCTCTCGGAGATTTTTCTTTTGTGTTTTGAATAATTTTTTATATTGTTTTTTGGTGTATTTTTTTTATGAAAATATCATTTTTTTTTTTTTTTTTTTATATAAAACTTCATACAGAATAAATCCTTTAAGACGCGAAATTTAACAGGGTAGGGTACACAATATATGAAATAATTTTATGTATAATTATTTGTATTATGAATGTGGCAAAATTCGTTTTCACAACTATATTAAAGTCTGCTCTTAAGGTTTGCTAATGGAATATCAATTAATCTAATTTGCTTAATTTTAAGAGAGAATAGTGAAACGAAATAACATACTTAAAACTTTTCACTCAAACGAAAAAAAGTTTTATTTTTCACTCAACTTAATTAATTGAAATTTCATATATGTAGATACAATATATGTATATTATTAAAAAGAAAATAAATGAATTACTATATTGGTTAAATCATTTGATTACTTGATTTAAGTTTAAGGTTTAAGTAAATATTTTTTTTGAATACTTTCTAATCTAATTTATGAAATCACACTATATTAACCATTTTTTGAAACACTTTTTAAGATTTCGTTTAAATGTTTAAGAACATTAATAATATTCCAATTCTAAATTACTAAGGTTTCATCGCTTCATGCTACACTATTGAAAATATGCTGGAGAAAAATTAGAATATATACTTTTTTATTTTATTACAATATGCCTAGTGACAGTGAAAGGAATCATTTTTCCATGTAACATAATTTTCTGCTTCCAGCATTGCTTTAACTTTGTTTAATTGTTTAATTGCTTAATAACGGAGCGGATTTATTCTGTAGCCGTTAATAAATTTTTAGTAGAGCATTTTATTGAATAGTTAGCTACTTTTTATTTTAAATTTGCAAAATAATAATATAGTATATCATATATGTATGTATTATATAAATAAAAGAGTATTTTAGTACAAAATTATTTTTTTAATTTTTTTTTGTCTAGACAAAGTGCTATTCAACTACTAATCTACGTACAGTACAAATGTATTTTTAAATTTAACTGATATTGTTTTGTACATTTATTTATAACAATTTAAGCTCTTTTTTTGACGGATTTAAGAAAAAATGTTTTACGGATTTTGGATAAGTTTTGGGTTTTGTGTTATATTTAAATTTATTATTTAATTCTAATTAATTTTAATCTAAGTATTGCCCCAATAAATATGTACTTCTAAAACTTGTGGAAAAAATTTTTTTGTAATAATAAAATGTTTTGTATAATTTGTAAATATTTGATAGATTTACTTTAAAACAATTTCTAAAAAACGAAGTCTATTTAGTTTATAAAACGAAAAAATTTCCATCAAATGTACCAATGTACCAATGTACCTAAATATTTTAAAAAAGTTAACTCACTCTTCAATTTTTTTGAAAAGTTTTTTTTTCTTCACATCTTCAGATTTTAAATGGAATTAATTATATTGGACTATGTCCAAATTAAGTTGAACAAAATCTTAAGGACAGACTAATATTTGAACTTTACCCAATTTAAAAAAAAAAAAAAATGTTTTGAAATATGAATATTTTTAACAAATCCAAAACCCATAATTACAAAGGTATCTATAAAATAATAATTTGAATAATTTCATGTTGAAATTATTTAATTAGTTTTTTTTTTAAATTTCTATAAATCCAATTGAAACAGTTCCATTAATTTAATTCGAATAGAACCATAATTAATTTTATTTTATTATTAATTTGGTATAATTATTTTTCAAACCTTTTATTACAATTTTTTATTAAATTAATTAGTATGTATTGCTATGCTATATAATTTAGTTTATACTAAATTTTTTTTTGTTTTGATTAATTTAAAATGTTTATATAATTTATTTTTAATATTACTTACGAATATTATAATATTATGTGTACATGCATGCATGTATGTTGGTGTAATATTGCTGTCGGATTTTCCTTATGCTTTTAAATATTTTAATCTTTTTTTGTTTTTGCAATTTTGAATTTTGGACGAAACATTATTTTTAATGTAAAATTTCAGAAATTCACAAAATAAGGTACAACTTGTCTCTTGTGTTTTTTTGGTTGCTGTTATTTTGTTTAATGATTAGTATTTTCCATAAACGTCAATGATTTTATAATCAGATTATATCTCAATTTTTATACTAAACGTAAAATTTACGCCGGACCTATAATTCTGTTGAAAATAAAAACTTTTTTGAATAACAACATTTTCTGTTAAACTAATGAAGATACTCGAAATATTCTAGAATTTTTGATTTTAATTTTGAATCATAAAAGTTAATAGGCTTTTATTCTTAAAAAACTCGAAAGCTATTTTTTGAACACATACTTTTTACACTTTTATGTAATGCCGCTTATAATAAATTTTTAAATACATCTAGTTGCTTCTGCTTTCTGCAATATAATTAGCGAAGCGATGGTTAATTGCGTTGATTGGTATAAATCATTTTACGAATAATGGTCGAATTATTTGAACATGTAATCGTCAAATAATTTGAGAGTATAATTAATTTAAATTTTATGAAATAAATTAGTTAAATCTGACAATCAATTGACTGTTATGAAAAATTGTTTACTCGAAGAATTCATATAAATGTATTTATGTAATTTAATTTAAGTTTTTATAATTTACTTTAATTGATTTTTTTTTGTAAGGGCTAAAAAATTAAATTTTTATTGTTATTTTTTTTTTTTAATTTACAAATTTTTATATGTATCTATTAAGATTACGTATTTTTTTTTATAATACTAAACTGCACTTTTATGGTGTTTTTATGGTTTATTATTTTTTTATTTATTTTATTTTAATTTTTTTTTAGTTTTCTTTTTTTGCTTTTTGTTTTGCTGTTAAAAAAGTTATGTAAAATTTTTATTTTTAAATTCGTAAATATGTACTTCATGAGAATTATTAGTATTAAAATTAAAATAGTAATAAAAAAATGTCCCTAAATTGGATTCGAATTCATAGTTTCATTTTTTTAAAATTTATTTAATTTTTTTTTTAATATTTAAAACCAAGGTGATCATACTTCGGGTAATTTTAATTTACTTATTCATTTCTGTAATTTTTTGAAAGAAAATTGTCGTATATGTTCATTAGAATATTAGTAGAAAAATTTCAGAATTTTGTAAATATACATAATGTATATATAAGAATTGATATTCCGTGTGTGAATTTATTGGATACTTGATTTGATTATGTAATCAAATAATTTTGTTTTCCGGTATGAACAATATTCAGATGTATATTTTTCAAGTATATTTCATGAAAGTTTTCAAATTTCTGTTATTTTACACAATTTTTGTGTACATACATATGTACATATGCATATATTCATAAACTATATATTCTTAGTTGTGTATTATTTACTAAATTTTTAAATCAGTGCAAATTTTCGCAAAGTGATTTCACTCTTGGTTTATAATATCGAGTTTAATTGTATATTTATAAATGATAAAAAAATAATTTTGAAAATTAAAAACAGTTAGCGATTACAGTATAGCGATAACATTATAAGCGATTTTGTTGAAGTAATTTTTTTCTTTTTTGTTAATTTAATAAATGTTAGTTAAATAAAATTAATTAATTATTAAGTTAATTTTTATTTTGGACGTAATTGGAGTTGTTGACATATATATATTAAAAATAATTTTAAAACGAAGTATACATATTTACAAACTCCATTATTGATTACAATAGAATAAAAAATAGATTTCGAAAAAAAAATAGAATCTTGCAAAATAAAGCAATTATTTTTAATTAATAAGGCAGTATTAAAATTTTAGATTAACCGTTTTTTTATTACGAATTCTTAAAATGTTTTATGTATCATAAATATAATTTTGAAAATGTTAACATTAAAAAATTTAATATTTTTGGTTTTTTTTTTCTGTATAACATATAAAATATAAAGTCAACTTAATTTTGGTTTTATTTCAACAATTTTTCTTGGTGTTGTTAATAAGCATACGTTAGAGTTAAAATTTTATATATGCATTAAAATAATTAAATCTATAAAAAGTAAATATAATATAAATAAAAAGGCAACAGTAGTAATTTTTAAATAATTTGTATATTTTTTTCTTTCAAATATTATATTAAAATAATTGTACAAAAAAATAAAATAAAAATAAAAAATTTAAAAAATAAAAAAATTATAATCTAAATAAAAAAAATATACTAATTAATTTTTGAATTTCTATCATTTAATATAGACTTATGCATTTAAACAATGCATATATCTATTTCTTCACTAGCGTTTCATATTTTGACTTTATAACAATACAGTGGTCGTATTTTTCTAAAATATTTTTTAACAAAATTTTCTAATAACTTTATTTTAATACAAATTCGAATACGCTGACTGAAAAAATCAATGATATTGGATATCAAATAACAGTAATACTATAAAGTTTATATTAAAGTATTCGAAAATTAAGTACCACCGGCTGTATTTCTATATGTTAAAGCATATATCGTTTTTAAAGTCATTATTCTTTAAAAAAAAAAATAAGTTGTCAACCAATTTAATATTACTGTAAAAATATATGTTGATAAATAATTTTACTGAGCCAAAATAATTTAAAACGTTAATATAATTAAAGTTTAAAATTGTTTTCAGCTTTTTTGTAATATGTTATTAAAAAGTTTTAACATACTGCAAAATAAATGTAATGATATAATAGAAATTTTGTTTTTTATTTTTAAATGTAAACATATTTAACTAAATATAATAAAATTTTAAAATTAATTCTAAATAATATTTAACTTAACTCTTAGTATTTTTTTTTTTGTTTAATAATGCGCTTATCATGCATTTTTTTAAGCACTATTATTTTATATCTCCTTGAAATATTTTCTCTTATGTCTCCTTTTTTCTTTCATAATATTTTATATGATTGCTATTTAAATATTCAGCATATAAATAATTAATGAATATAATTAAAACCAAAGTATAACTTAAATTTAAAGGCTGATAACCAGAAATAATGTTTTTTTAATACATATTTTTGTCAAAAATTGAGTAATTTTTTTTTTTTTTTTTTTTTTTTTTTTTTTTTTTTTTTTTTTTACTTTAGCCATAATATAACTTATTCCTGGCAGATAATGGGTGTATCTAAGGCAAGTTAAAAATAAATATAGCATTATGTATATGTTTAAAATTTATTTTCTGAGGAGTTAAACCAAAACATTTAATAGAGTAATCAAAGTAATTTACTAAATTTAATAGATGTATTAAGTATGTATATGGTTTAATAATTGTACATATTTTTAATTTTAGATAAATTTTACATGTACTTAATATACATATATGACTCGTATATGGAAATATATTTACTGAAGTATATTAGATAATAATTTGAAATAATTCAGAATATAGTATTAAAGTTTGAAATTCGAAACATTAGAAATATATTTGATTAAAATTGTATATATGTATTAAATATATCACATGTATAATATTTATATACATATGTACTTTAAAATAATTGCTGAAATTTTTATCAAAAAGAGTATTTTCTTTATTGATTTTGTAGAATTTGGAATTTAATAATTATCTATTTTTTTATTCTTAAGACGAAAGTTATTGATTTTTTTTATTTTAATAAGCAATTAACTAAAATTGATCACAGATATTAAGCAGTTCTATCATGGTGATGGATTAAGAATAATAGATTTATGAATTATGAAATAAACTGCTGGGAAAAATGTGTTCAGTCAGCATATTTGAATTTAAATTTTATATAGATAAAATAGTATATTTTTATATATGTATGTAAATAATAATAATATAATTTTATATAAAATTTTACTCTGATACCTATTTAAATGTTTTAATCATCTACATTTTTTTAAATTTTTTTTGTTTTGTTTCTTCAACATATTTGTTTTTTTATTTAAATTATATTTTCAATTAATGTATGTATTTTATATCAATCAATGAAAATATTTAAAAAATATATGTTATTAACTTTCAGCTGGTTGATTTGTTGTGAATTGGGTTATACCGTCCATTTCCATAGATTCTAACACATCTGTAACATAAGCAGATACATCGGTATGACTCCGTTCACCACGTTGAATAAATGGCATTTGTAATAATTTACTATATTTAGGACGTTCGCTTTCATCTTTAATTAAACTTCAAACAAAAAAAAAAATAAGTTGACATCGCAGTAAATAAATTTGATAGCCGATTTGAAATATCGAATATAAAATAAAAGCCAAAACATATGAAAGTAAATAAAACATAAAACATATTTTAACAAACACACTATAAAACCTAAGTGAAATATTTTTAAATAATAAAAAAAATCACTAGTCTTTTGATGACGGTGTAGTACGGTAATTGATAAAAATGAGATCGGGTTGAAAAGAGTAAATGTCTGCATTTTTGACGATTCCATGAAAAAACAGAACATGAAAAAACAGAACAGAAAAACAGAACATGAAAAATTAGAATAGTAAAAAAACAGAACATGGAAAATTTTCTTAAACGATTTATTAGTTATTATTATTTAGTTATACATATATATAAAAAATTTATTGCAGATTGGGCATTCGGCGTAAAAACTTCAATTTATCCTCTCGATTTTCGTAATCCAGAACAACTATTGCCACTTGATTAGAAAGAACCGAATACTTTTTTCTTGGAATTTCTAGGGGGCCTGTCAATATCACATGTTTAAATTGTATTTTTCTGTATAAAATTATATTATTTTTGAAGTCGCTACTCATTCATTGGAACCCTGTTTTTGCAGACGGCAAGTAAACGCATACACTTCAACTTTCAACTTTCTGTTCTGTTTTTTTATTGTTCTGTTTTTTCATGTTCTGTTTTTTCAGTTCTGTTTTTTTATGTTCTGTTTTTTCATGTTCTGTTTTATCCGGTTACCGATAAAAAAGTTGAATTTAAAGTTTTAGCAAAAAATATAAGAAAAAATCTGTTTCGTCCACAACAAATTTAAATATATATTTTTGTCAGGGTTGTTGTCCTCAAACCAGCCAGTAGAAAAATGTATACAAGACAAAAAAATTTAAATTCTCTAGATTAAAATTATAATCTTGTAATTTTGCCGATATAAATTAACAGGTTTTTGCTTTTGGAGATCTTTGTGAAATTTTTAAAAATCTGGGGATTTTGATTTTGGAGATTTAGAGTAACTCCTATAAAAAATAAAAATGGAATTTAAAATAAAAAAAAATTGTATTTGGTTGAAACCCTCAAATTATTATCCGGTAGGAATAACTTCCGGATTTTAAAATTTCGAAATTTTTCAGTGATTTCGTGGTAATCTCCATTAGTAAGTGTATTATAAAAAAAAATTGAAACCTTTCTTTTATTTTATTAATATATTTACCAGTTATAACTATCTCAATTACTTTTTTAAAAACGAATTACGATTCATCAATTCATTCTCGTATAAATAAAATATTTTGTATATATTGTACATAGTTCGATCTAGATATTGTGCATAATTTCTTAAAATATTTATATCCCATATTGTCTAGTGGCTAGGATATCTGGCTTTCACCCAGAAGGCCCGGGTTCGATTCCCGGTATGGGAATTTTTTTTTTCATACTCAATATGGGAAATTAATTTTTTTCATATATATTTTATACTTTACGGAAAAAATTACTTACCAAGTATTTACAAATTCAACAAATTCTTCGGAAAACTGTAAAGTATCATTATGAGAAGCAGTAAGTCGTGGTGGATCTCCTTGAACAACCTAAAAAAATAAGTAAAAAATTGTGAAAAGTTTTAATTATAAATTTTTCTTAACCTACTTGACACAATTGTTCAAATACAGAATCCCACTTTTTATAAGGAAAGGTTCCAGTAGCAACCTCCATTAGAGTAATTCCCAATGACCATACATCGCTTCGAACATCATAACCTTTAGCTCTTTCAGGATCAATTCGTTCAGGCTAAAATATGAATTATTAATTTATGATTTTTAAGGGATATAAATAAACTCACGGCCATATAAGGTCTACAGCCAGCATCTTTTGTTTTAGCTATTGAATCAACTAGCTGGCCTGAAATACCAAAATCACATAATTTAATATCGCCTCGTTTATGTAGAAGAATATTGCTAGGTTTGACATCCCTATGTATTATTTTGAGTTTTTCCTTTAAATAATTTAAAGCATTTACTGTAGCAACAGTAATTTTTGCTAAAATTGATTCCGGTATACGCTGTTGTTTTCTTTCGTATATGTATTTATAAAATTTATCCAAAGAAGTGTCCATTAGTTCCATACAAATCCAACAGTCTCCTTCTTTGAACAGAGCTCCATAAAATTGAACTATATAATTGCAATCATTAGATTTCATTACAACTTCTAAGTCCATCAGAAGTTGTTTTTGTTCTTTCTCATCTACAGTTGAACGTATTCGTTTAACTGCCATTACAGTACCAGTGGTACGAAAAACCATTTTGTTAACTGCACCAAATCCACCTCGTCCAATTTCACCCAAATCTTCCATGTCATCAGATGTAAAATGATATATTTCTTTTTGATTATCGCCAAGTTGAAGTTTACCACTTGCTTGAATTTTAATTCGTTCTCTTGTTCTTTCACTTAATTGAACAACAGCAGGTGCAGAAATGGCAGCCTGTGGTATCAGCGCTGACTCACCTGTGCCATCTTGTAAGCTCAATGCTAATAAACGTTTACTTCTTGTCGGTGAAGATAAATTTAAACTATTAAATCCTAAATCACTAGGTGGAGGACGAGATCTGCTTCCTAAATGATGTTTAAATTAATTAAAAAAAAAATTCAATTATAAAATTTAAAGTATAACATACCTGGTTGTTTTGACATATCGTCAGCCATATTTTCTTCTGCACAGCAGCAAATTAATCACAATTAATATTTAAAAAGCGTTTTGTGTTATACGCACATTACACATGATAAAATAATTATAACTTAAGATTAATTAATAATAAATCAAAAACAATTATCTTGATATAAATGCTTTTAAGTGCTTTGTTCGGAAAATATCTTTCTATAGTTGCAAAGCAATAGTTTAGTTATTAGTTAAAATGTGTCACAGTGAAGTTCGCTGTCAAAATTTCATTATATTTCAATTCGAAATCGAAACTCAATTTCAACTCGAATTCAAGTTATTTTCTTTAGTTGAATTCGTAAATCTGTACACCTTAAATAATTATGATAAATAATAATAATATACATATTTATAAATAATTATGATTTAGTTTATTTAGTAAAAAAAATTGCTAATTTATATTATTTATGTTATTATTTCTTTGTATTATATTTTGTTTACAAACATTTTTGAAAAAACTAAACTTTTAATAAAAGGTAATAGAGGTAGGTAAATTGGGTAAAACTTATAATCTAAAACGTGCCGTGCCATGGTACGAAAGAAAATTCCGAAATTTTGACATTTTATTTTTAGTCCATTAATATTAATCCATATTTTACAAAATACAAACTACTAAATTTGTTTTTCATAAAAAAAAATTTAATCAAAAATAAATGTAACATTAAAATTAAATAAAAAATAGTTTTTAAAAGAATAATTATGAATGATATATTTACGTTGTCGAGTTATTTCGATTACACATCTTTAATAAATGAACCCCTAAGGCATACTCAGAGAATTAAGGTATGTACATAAATAGAATTTAATGAAATACTTTTTTATATAAATACATTATTTGCATCATTACAATTTTTAGTATACTTGTTTTGATACATCACAAAAATACTTTATATTTGGAGCTACATCAGGAAGTTTATATTTGTTTAATCGCAAACCAGAAAGTTGTAAATTTTTGCATTTAATTCCAACTAAATATGGACCAATCAGTCATGTTTTGATTTCACCAGGAGAAAAATTAGTAGCATTTGCTACTTCGAAGGGTGTTATTTGTGTGTATGTTATTAACTTATCAGCTAACTCGCCACCACAAATCATTACAACTGGGTTTAGTTCAGAAATAACACAAATAACAAGTTTGCATTGGCACTCGGATGAAAGACAATTTTATTTTGGTGATAAAAAGGGTCAAGTAAATTTAGTAACACTTACTTATTTTATGGTAAGTTATACTTTTGTACTTTTCTATTTTGTACATTCTTATTATTAATTTCACTAATTGTACATGTACTGCGTAATTTGTTTTGTTTATTTTTACAATTGTTTACTTGTTATTTATGTTATGCATATTTCTAAATTTATACATTTTTGAAAATTTATAATGTGTCAAAATATTTTTGAATTTATATATTTAATTGTTTTCGTATTTTGTTTAAGGGTCGAACACTTCTTAATTTATCAGTTCATCCAATATTGTTTTTGGATACACCAATCATTCAGATAAGCGATTTTGAATCTTTACTTTTAGTTTCAAATAATGTTAAATGCATTTTATGTAATACGGAATATGAAGAATACAAACAAATTGGAAACAGACCAAGAGATGGTGAATACGGAGCATGTTTTACAATATCATCCAATGAGAATGTATTTCCATCTCGTATATATTGTGCTAGACCTGGATCTAGGATATGGGAAGTGGATTTAGAGGGAAATGTTTTGAAAACACATCAGTTTAAGGAAGCATTAGCTTGTCCGCCAATTAACTTTCCAAAAATTTATTCAACATGTTCAACAAATGTAATTATGCCATCTCAAAATATTCTGTTAGATGAATCAATAGACAACGATAATGACTACCAAAATAAAGAAATTGTGGACTCTGGAGATGAAGTGCAGAATGTAGATGCTGTAGAGTATTATCCACAAAGCTTACAATTCCCAAAACTTCAAACGATACGTGGGTATTTTATTTTCACATTTACTGATAATGGTTTATATATATTTGACATGAACCATTCAAAAGTAATTCTTTGGTCAAATCGTTTTGAAAGAATAGTGGATTGTCGTGTTGTTGGCTTAGAAGAGATTCTTGTTTTTACAGCAAGTGGTTCAATTTATTCCATACGATTACAAATTTTACAGACATTAGCTTTAGAATTAGTTCAGCAATCAAAATATTTGGAATGCAGTTGGCTCTTAAAAAAGAATTTAAAATATTTTGCAGAGAAAGCAAAAGAAGATTACGATTTAGTATTATTAAATGATATAAAAAGCTATTTGATAAATACAAGTCAGTATGAATTACTGAATGATTTGTCAGTAATATTCGATAGTATAACGCAGGCTGAAAATGAATTAAGTAGTGGAAGTGGAAGTGGTAGCATTCCAACTGATCGAAGAAGTAATAGTAGTAAAAAAAGTGGAGGTAGTAATAATAAAAGGTATGTAACAAAAATTCAACACATATTTATTTAGCAAAATATTAAATATGAAAAATTAAAACTTAAATTTGACAGCTTCACACAACGCAACAACTTGTTTTTCAATAAAGATACTGACTAGATAAAAAAAAACTATTCCAAATTGAACACAATCTGAAAGCTTTCGCAAAAACATTTAATGAACTTGAAAACATCTAAAAATAGTTTCTTAATTTTTTTGACTATGCGCCGTTGCTTATGTTCTATTTCTGATCTATTTTTATGTTATTGTAATAATTGAAAATTTGTTTTTAAGGCCTTTTTACTTATTAAAGTTTACCTTTTTACTTTAGTGATCTAGATCAACAAAGTATTAATAGTACATTGAATGGTGGTGAAAATGGTGTTTATGTTTTGGAAAATGCATTTTGTGATAATTTGAAACTTAATTCAGATCGTGAAAAACATTTTAAAGATACACTTTTAACAGTAACAGGAAAATTTGGAAAGAATATAATTAAATATAAATTTAATATATTTAGTGAAGAACAGAAGAAATTAGTTAATGATTTGATTCCATCATCAGTTTCTGCAGTTAAAACGGCTGTAACAGCAGCAGCTGGACAATCATCAACTTTAAAACAATATAATTCAGAAACAGTTTTAGCCGAAGAAAGAGAATTACCATTTCAAAATATTAATTTTTCAATGGATCCAAAGGACGATGAAGAAATTGTTGTAAGGAGATCATCTCGTAATGCAACTACGTCGACTGATAATGATATGATGAATTCTGTAACAATATCTAATGAAGAAAAAACAATTTATAATTTATTTTTAATATGTCGATCTTCAAAAATAAGTAATACAAATTTTTTGGATAGATACAGTTGTGTATTTGATTTGTATACATCAACTGAAATAATTAATATTCTTAATAAATTGGAGAACGTAATGCGTGAGAATGGTGATAGCGAATTAGAAGCAAGAGCAAATTGCTCTGAAATGTATTTTAATTATTTAAAACCTGAACTAATATATGAATTTGATAAAGAATCACTTGAATATATTATAAATGGATTTTGTCTTTTAAATACACAAACAACTACACCCACTGGATCATCACAAAATCAAACAATAATAAGATGTGATGAATGTGATTTTCCTGTACGTTTTAGTAATAGTTGTCGTTATCATGAACTTGGTGATGTATTATTCAAATTTTTGTGGTCCCGCGATGATCAACAACGTTGTTACGAAATTTTAAAACAAGTTCCAGCCATGTTTGATGTTATATGTCGCTTTTATATAACTGACATGAATTTGACAAAAGTAATACCAATTTCACTTAATTATTGCTCAGCATCTGTTTTTGAAGAAGCGGCTAAATACTATGATATTACAGCATGGAATAAATGCTTTGAAATATTTGCAATGATTCAAAAAGGACAATTTAATTGTATTAATTGCAATAAAATTGTTAATATAAATGTTGATAGACATTTTTTCTACACATGGAATTGTTTTTTGAATTTAGCTTTACAATTTTTAGATTCAGAAATAATTTTAGATTATATTGAAAATTATGCTCATCTTATACCAAATGATGCTATCGATAAAGATTTTTATCTTAAATGTTTAGCAAATGCTTCTAGTTGTGTTGATTATGATAATGAATATAGTCATGATTTATTCTATTGAATAATTTCAAATAATATTAAGCTATAATAATAGTATAAGTTTTCTTAATTTGTTAACGTGTTATTTGTCTTTTGATGAAAAATATAGAAAAATTAAACACCGAAAAGTATTTAAACATAACATTATAGTTTGTGTTTATTAAAATAACTATTATTTGATCATGAATAGAAATGTAAAATAAAATTGGATTTATATTGAAGATTTTATATTTTAAATACGTTATTATTGAAAATACTAATTTTTAGTTTTTATTTTTAATAGTTGTTTAAGTTAAAAATATCTAAAACTTTTTCTAAATATCTAACACTTTTAACTATTGTTTTGCAAATACTTAATTTTTTTATGTTTTATTTTTGTAATATTTTATTATTTACAAAAAATAATAATTATACAAGTGGGGTAAACTTTTAAACGACCAAAAAACTCAATTATTTTAAAATAGTGTATGTATTTTGAAATAGTTTTAAGTAAATAACAACTTCTAAGCAATTTATTTTAAAATTACTTAAATATGTATATTTAATCGTATTCAATAGTAAAATTGAAAAAGCTTTAATTTTAAAAATACTAATTTAAAAGTAAATAAAAAAGTATGACAAATATTATTCTATTCTATTACATTACAATATTATTTTATTTTTAAAATAAATCCTTTCTTAAAAATGTATCAATTGAACATGTAATAATGAATATAATCTCCGAAGATCTATATAAAAGTGTAATTTTTAGAGTTTATTAAAAATTGTTATATAATTGAAATGTATATGTATGTAGGAATGTATACAAAATTTATTGATTATTTTAAATACGTTTAATTTGATCTAAAAATAAATTTTTAAATCCCTTATTTGCTATAACTATATCTTTGAATGCTATCCAGTCTTAAATTATCTCATAAATAAACTCATACTAACATGTGTATATAGTAATGATAACTATAAAAATGTGAATGAACTCGACTGATATTTATATACAAAAACCTTATAAAATATTTTTTGAATTTAAATTCATTTAAAATATTTTGCATATTATAATCCTTTGAAATACTACAAATACATATTAGCTATATTATATCAATTTAATAATAAAATTATGCCAAAAATTGTAAATTTTTACTCTAACTGAAGTAAATGTATAATAATAAAAAAGTAATTAATATTCAAAAAAAAAAAAATAATATTTTTTTAGAATTGTTTTGAAATACATATTAACAGATGTAGGAATATTACATAAATATTAGTATTATATATAATGTAAAAATAAAATATTCGTATACATACATATATCATAATATCAATAAACAACTGTAATAAAGAAAAAACAAAAAGTCTTAAATTTAAACAATAAATATTCTCACAATTCACTTTAAAATTAAATTAAAAAAAAAACTTCAATAAAAAATAATATCAATAATGCAGAAAATTAAATTTTTATTTATGAATTTATTGATTTTTAATCTTTGGCTTTTTGATTTCCAGCCGGCTGTATTTAATTTTTATATAATATCACTAGCTGTCTTAAAAATGTATTCTTTAAAGCTATTTTCTTCAACAAAATTTACTGTGACATATGGTAAGAGTTCATGAAATTCAACATCCTGTAAGTATAATAAAAACAAAATTTAAAAACATTTTTTAAAACAAAAAATTTTTTTAAAATTTAAAAGAATAAAAATGTATTACCTTTTGAATAATTTTATTCTCAATATTAGCTTTAATTTTTAAATTTAACATAATATTTTCTTTAGCTGCCTTCATGATATTTAATAAGTATTGTTCATCAAATAATCCAAATATATGAATATTTTTTATATTTGTTAGTTTTAAAAAATCTAAAAATTTTATTGAATTTGTTTCAAAATTACAAAAATAACCAGAATAATTTAATATAAAGCTAATTTGCAAAATGTTTAATAATTTTAAATTAGTAAGACATATCCAATCAATATTCCAAAAATCATAAAATGAAATTAAATGCAATTCTTTTAAGTTTGAAAATTCTTTAAGATTATTCAAAATTTGTAAATCATAGTAAGATGTAACATTAGTCTTATGTAATTTTAAAATTTTGATTGATGATTTAGAACATTTATTAATATCAGTAATTTGATAAAAATTTTCCTTTATTGTTAATTTTTTTAAATTTATAGCATTTTTAATAAATGTTTTATAAAAAATTTTGTTCTCTGTACTTAAAGCTAAATTTTCTATTTTTATCATTATTGTTTTTGAAATTTTATTAAAATTTATTAATTTATTATTATTTGGATCAAATATTGAACGTATATCAAGTGTATGAAGATTAATTAAATTTTGACTGATTTGATAAAAATATTTAGGCTTAATTGATATGTTTTTGAATAAAATTAAGATTTTTAATTTTTTAAAATTTTTAATATATTTTCCAGTAATATAATTACAATCAGATAAATCTAAATGTACTAATTGTTTACATTTAATTGAAAATGATTTTAAAAATATATTTGGTTTTTCTTTATTTCTTATTAAAATTTGCAATTTTTGTAAATTTTCTATACAATGTGATTTTAAAATTAATTTATGTATTGTCTTATAATAATTTATTTCTAGTTCTTGTTCTTGATCAAATTTTAAAATTAATGTTACCATATTTTTACAATGTTTCATTATGAATTTAAATATTCTTATATTATCAATATCGTTATTAATTATGTTAAATTCAATATGTTGAATAAATTTCCCAATTAATTTAAATGTATATTCAATATCATTAATGCGCCAATTTTTAAACATTTCAATAGAAATTTTTCGAAAATTTTTTTCAAAAGTTTTTATTGCAACTATATTAGCTAATAAAAAATGAATTTGGTTTTTCAGATCTAAATAGGAGAATATTTCATTTAAACAATATTCATTCAATCTTAACTTTTTAGTATTGAAATTCATTTTAATTTAACGGAAAGAATTCGTTTTAAATTAAATTATAAATAATTAAGTCTTTACATTTCTTGAACTGTTTTTAAACTGTGAAGACAAAAAAAGATGGAAAAGAATTGAAAAATATTTTCATTGCTGAACAATGGAGCAAGTAATTAATTGGATTGATAGGAGAAATTAGATTTGATAACACTACTTACTTTGTTCAGTCAGCTAAGAGGCTTTTGATTAAATTCTGTGTTTATAAGTTTTTGTAGTTAAGATGATAAGAAATTAAAAGCAACAACGTTATAACAAATAATTATCATTTTAATTGTTTTTATTTTTATACTTTTTTATTTTCATTGCTTTTTTACATTTTTAAAGTTTTTGATACAGTATAAGTTATAATTACAATAATGTATGTGTGTAAATATATATATATATATATCCAATCCACAAATTATTTGCACAAAACTCACTTTTGTTTTATTTTATTTTCAAACATACATATGTATCTACATATTATATTTGTTTATAAGTTTTACTATTAACTTAAATTAAAAGCGATAATAAAAATATTATTTTTTGTTTCAATAAGAAAACTAGAAATAAAATTATAATACGAAATTAATAAGAATGATAATTCTGTTCATTTTTTTCAAAAACTTATCAACTTTAATTCATTAAAAAAAATACCAAATTAAATTTGAAAATTGTTACTATAATGATAATTCGAAATTTTTATAATAATATTTTAATGTTTACATTCAATGTTAATATAAAAAAAGAGAAAAAAGAAAAGATTAAAAATATTATCAGTAAGAATTTATACTGTACAATACATCTATGTAAAGCGTTAATAGGCTGACCATATGCCTCGAATAGGTATTATAAGTCACAATTCTGATATTTGTACTCATCTAGAGTTAATAAAGATTATTAATGCTTTTTTAACCTTTAAAATACACAAACTGAAAGTAAAAGATTTAAGCAGTCTTTAGATTTGGAAAGTAGTTTCTGATGAATCTAACTATAACTAAAATTAAATAAATTTATATTTCTACTTGACGAAAAAATGCTGCAAAATATCCACCAGCCCATTTTAACAATTGACAATATCTTTATTTAATACCGATCGTGCACTCAGCTTCACTTAGAAAAAAAATAAGATTTAAAAAAAAAAATAAGATTTTCATAAATAAGATTTCGTCATTATCCGCGAAAATACACTAAATAATTCTCATTCACTTTTAATAATATCAGTTAATAATACCATTATTTTTAAATGTTAACTTTTTGCTATAACTCAAGAGCATAGAAAATATAATAGCACATATAAAAAACTAGTTTTACTAATAAATTAATCCTTTTTAGATTATTTTTGTGTTTTTATTCTTTTATTGAGAATTTAATTTATTTGGTGAGTATTCAATTTTTTTACTGTGAATTTCAATTATTTACTGAGATGGTTTTATTGTATTTGTATTGCGTTTAATATTTTACTGATCAAAAAAATATTTTAATGTGAATATAAATTATTAGCTGCGAAAAGTTTTTACCCAACTGAATTTGGATTGCTGTGTTTTTAGTTCTTTACTGTGCGTTTAATTTTCGGCGTTTATTATGTATACAATTTTTTTTATGTTTTTGACAGTAACTTAAGTAGAAATGCTAGATAGAAACGTCTTTCGGGTACGATACGGTACGGTGCAGCATTTTTTTTTTTACATGTGGGAACTACGTTATTTAAATTTCGATATTGTGTTACAGGGAGGGAATAAAAAATCCAATTTTAATAATTTATATGCATTTGCATTTGATATACATACATATATAGTTATTAATATTATATTACAATATTGCATACAAATTTAATTATTTATTTATTTATTTATTCTTTCTTTATTTTTTCTTAAAGGTACGATTATAACTTAATACAATATATGAATACAAAACTTCTTTTTATAGATTTCAAACGTATCTTATAGATAAAAAAAGAGATAGGATACTTTAAATTAAAAAAATGTAATGTATTGCAAATCATTTTAATATATGTATGTATGTAAAAAAATTTGAGCGATCTGCTTTATATCTGCCTGCATACATACAAGTATAAAACTTAGAGCTTACATAATTATTTATTATTATTATTACATTTATTTATATTTCTCTCATTAATATAAGAAGAGTATAGTGAGAATTTACATACATTACATAACATATTACATGTATATCAAATATACACACACGCGCATTGTTATGTATATCATATGACGGCAGAAAAAAAGGAACTATAGTTATTCTTCTTTTGCTAACATTCAATAATAATAATAACATTTTTCAGACATTCAGTCAGATAACGAAAACAAAATTTGAAGAAATTTAACTAATGGTGGATTTCCTCTTCATGGACGAACGTCTAAGAGGAGAAGGCCTTATATGGAGCGAGTAACTGATAAGATGCATCAAATTCATCTGACTACTAACAAAAAAATTTGGGTAAATGCAATTTCAAAAAATAATAGGCTGGGGACCGACCAAATGTAGTAATATTTACATTTCACAATAATGCAAGTTTCAGTAGAACAAGTTCTAAAAGGCGGCGTTTACTAACTAATGCGATTTCTAATTGCATTTTCCCAAATTCTTCGATAGATAATTTTATTTTTTAGCAATTATATAATATATAATAAATTAAATATACTTATATGAGTTTTATAAAAATTCATTTTGTAAATTCAAATTGAAATGCTTCTTAAAATTTTATTAACAACATTTTTTGTGCCTTACTCTAGCTTATTTTTACAAATTCTTACGCTTTTTCATGAGCTTTTACTGAGAGAAAAAAAATTATGAATTTTAATGTTTCTTAGAACAAATTTTGAAGAAATGGCTAGTTTGAGAGTTATTACTGGATTTTAACCGGTACACTATTTTTGTACTATAAGAAGACGTGTAGGTTAAAATTTGGAATTTTATTTTTCATACAAAAAAGAGTTTTTTAGTACACTATTATAGCTTTCACTCTCTCAGCATACCGTCCTGATATATTGTACTTCCTGCCAGAAACTATCATCTGTGTTACTGTGTATCTTAAAATTTCTATTAGTATAGCTTTCACTTAATGCTAGTTTCTATATCAATATATGATAACTGTCAAAATGGTTAAATCAAATCAAATCGTTGCTACAATTTTTGAATTATTTTATATTTTATTTTTGAATTTTTAATAAAGTTACGAAATCTCAAGATTCAAAGCAAATGCTTCCGTGAGAACAATTCTTTCACGAGGAGTCATGTAAATTTAATATGTACTCCAAATTTTGTGGAAAAACAACAAGAATTAGTAGATCAATTCTGTTGATTGCCCAATAATTCTAAGTGAAATTACAGGATAAAAATATAAAGGTTTATTTTTTTAAAAGTCCCGAATTATATTTTTTAAAATATGTGCACTCTATCCGATTATAATTATCAGCACAAAAAAAAAAATAAATAAATCTTAATTTAACATTTTCGATTTGAATCTAAAAAAATTTCTCAATTCAGTTTCGATTTAATATTTTGCTGTTGTATTAAATAAAATATAATATAATTTTAATAATATAATTGATAAAAAAAAAACTTAATTAATGAAAATGAATATTTTTTTAATATTATTTTTCATAATAATTTGTATTAATTTTGTAAGAGGGTATGATTTAAATGAATTTCAAGGTGATTTAAACGTATTGGAAACGTTTGGATTTATGCCACAAATTAAATCGAAATCTAATGTTTTTATACGTTTACAAAAAAGTTATAATAATTCAAATGAACATTATTGGAGAACTTCACATGATATGAAAATATTAAAATCATTTGTTTTTGAATGTATATTTCGTGTTGATGAGAGCATATCGAAAAATGTGAATAAAAATCAATTTATTTTATTTTCTTTGGAAAATATTGGAAATTCGAAAAATATTTTTGAAATTGGTATAAATCATGATCGCTTATTAAAATTTAGTTTACAATCAGTAGATCATAATGATAGTACAGTAACATATGATAAAATTATGCCAGATACCTGGCATAAGCTATTATTATCATATGAGCATGGTAATATTGAATATTGGTTTGATTGTATGTCTAAGCAATCTTCAACGAAAATCTATCCGATTAATTTGATAGTAAGTTATTTTCAACCAGAAGGATATTTTCGTGTTGGTGTTGGTTATTTTAAGAATGCAGGTAACGATGATAGTAGATCTTTTGGAAATGTAAGTTTATTCATAAAATTTCTTTTAGTAATTTATTAATTGTTTTTTTTTCATTTTAGTTGGACATTGTAAAAATGAATTTCTATAGTGGATATTTAAGACCATCTGAATTTGATTGTTGTGATGTTCCGAAAGTTTGTCGCTAATTAAAACATACAAGTTACATACTTACTTATTATAGAGAAAAAGAAAGTGTTGTCGAATTTTTTTTATGAATAAAAATATATTTTCATATTGATTATTTAAATAAATTTTTAATTTTGTTCTGTAATTGTACTACGGGCTTAAATTTTATATTAAGTCTATTAGCATTCTAATTTAAAGTGATATATCTAAAATAATTATTGTTATGAAAACCTGATGTAAAATAGCTTTTAATAAAGTTGTTGTATTAAATTTATACATATTCTAATATGAGTGGTTTTTTGCTAGATGGAACTTACGAAACGACTAACTCACACACCGGCTGTCATACTGTATTAACTTTTTGACAGTTATGATCAGTGTAATTTGGCAAACCATTATGAATAGAAATAGACTCACACTTTAACAACGCTATACTAAACTATCCAAATTTAGATTGAAAATCGGTTATCGATACGCCTAATTTATAATCATCCATCTGAGCAAGTAATCCGTCAAGCTGTAGGTATATTTAATACCACAAGCTTTTTAAATGATTCAATAACACGAACATGTCTAAGAAATGCTCGTACTGGAGAGAATATTCCCGCTGAAACGTAAGTGTGGAAAAAATTCGTTTCGTTTAGTCGTCGGTCGCAAAAACTGTAGCTGTAGTAGAAATATTTAATCAATAATAATCATAATCTCAAGTGACTTAAAGTCATGCTTTAAATTCATGTTAACAGAGAAATTCAATTAGATGGCTTCGCTAATTATTAAATTACTAAATATTTTCTATATTCAAAATGCTTTCTTGTTCTAAATGTAGTACCATTTATTTTTTGTTTTAAATAAATGCAATACAATCTCGAATATAATAAAATTCATAATTTATGACCCACACTTGTAATATTTGGGTTATTAACCTTTCAAGTCACTTGAGATTATTATTTAACCTAATGTACCTAATAAGAATCGTAAAGAATGTAACAAAGACTTTAGTAAGTAAGAATTTGTAAAATTACAAAATACATGAAAATTTTTGCGCAAATAACTTGGTGTACACTTGTATAAGATCCAG
Source organism: Argyra leucocephala (assembly GCA_963942445.1). NCBI lineage: Eukaryota > Metazoa > Arthropoda > Insecta > Diptera > Dolichopodidae > Argyra > Argyra leucocephala. The sequence goes on along the minus strand of OZ012677.1, from coordinate 212,530,105 downwards.
CTGGTACAGGAATTAAAGCCACGATATCATCATATTCATCCTTCTTCCGCTGACTTCCATATTGTAAAAAAAACATTTCTTAAACCGCCTTTAAACTGTTTTTAATTCATTTTTAAAACTTACTTTCTACATAGTAAAAAATTTGCTATAATATTTTTACATTATGGCACACAATATAAAACTTTTGACGCTTATTTTGTTGTCATTTTCTGTTATTACCAAAGTTTAGCAGAAAAAGTCCAGAATTTATCGAAAAACTTTCATGGACACCTAAACTTTTCGAATTAATAGTTTTTGATTCAATTTATGATATTTGCTCTGAACTCTGATCAATTAATCACCATGGTTTTGTAAAGAAAAAATCTACTGTTACAAATTTAGTTGAGTCTTGCTCACACTTCCTGAACACTATGGAGGCTGGCTTTCAGACTGATGTCATTTACACAGATTTAAGTAAGGCATTCGATTTATTGCCTCATAGTGTTATTTTATTAAAACTAAAAAAAACTAGGATTTCCTGAATTCTTTATAATGTGGATTAAATCATTTTTATCCAATAGATCGTATAGTGTAATGTTTAGATCAACTTTTTCTGAATCATTTTCTGCCACCTCTGGTGTACCACAAGGCAGCCATCTAGGTCCCTTACTATTCATTATCTCAATTAATGATGTAAACATCAAGCTCATTAACAATAGTAACGTGATCATATATGCTGATGATATGAAAATTTATAAAAAAATATCTTCATATAATGATTGTACTGTTCTACAGAATGATCTTGATTTGTTTTTTAAGTGCTGTGGCTATAATAATCTTCTCCTTAATATTGATAAATGCGCTGTTATTTCCTATACTCGTAGATTCATTCCATTAATAACTGATTATACTTTTAATTCTAAACTAATCAACCGAGTTTCTCATTTTAAAGATCTTGGCGTACTTTTTGGCGATAAACTCACATTTAAACTTCACTTTAATAGCATAATAAACAAGGCAAATTCTATGTTAGGTTTTATTAAAAGATGGTCTAAGGAATTTGATGATCCATATATTACTAAATCTTTATTAACTACTCTTGTTCGCCCCCACCTTGAGTACGCAAGCTCTGTCTGGTCACCTCACTATTCCACTCATATTAATAGAATTGAATCTATTCAAAAAAATTTTTCCTTTCCATAGAACTAATTATGGTAAATTTGAGCCAATTAATAGAATGTTAATGGCAGTTAATCAATACAAAAACAGTGTTGACTTTTCTTTGATCAAAACCAGTTTAAAGAAAACCTTGTTTCACTTGCTCCCTTAGTCCTTCTACTAATCTTGTTTTTCCGCTACTAATATTAACTAATTTGTAGTGATATAATTAATCTTTAATACTTCTAATAACTTTTTATTTTCTCTTTTTTTTTTTGATGAAATTTGTTTTATTTAATTTTTTTTTTGTTGTAAAATCTATGTTGTTTTAAATTTCAAGTGTCGCAACCGCAAACCTTGAAATTTTTTTTTTGTCATCTGTGCAATGTTCCTTAAATGTGATGAAGATAATAGGTCTGAGATTAAAAAAAGAAAAAGAAAAATTAAGGTCTTCGGTCCCGAAACTTCGGACGCCGGACCTCTTTTTTGCATCGTGCTTAAGAACCATTGTACTAAAGACAAGTTAAGAAACAAAAAACTAATTTTTGCGAGGGTTTATATCCTAGTATCCACTCAAATAAAAAACTGTATACCAAAAGTTTTTAAAAAGCATCGTTGTTGTTCGATGCGTACTCTGTTTTCTTTTGCGCATTTGAAACTTATATTAAACAATATGGAATAGATTGTAAGATTTTTTTTGTGTACAATATGGAATATGATGCATTTTAGAAAAAACGTTTTTTTTACAATATGGAAGTCACGGAATTTTTGAGTAAATGGTTTCGCTAACAAACAAAATATGAAAGGGAACCAATCCACAAGAGCCGTACATACTCCATTACATTTAACAGTAAGTTGATTTCGAAAATGAACCTCACGATTATTTCCTGTGGGGCTGGCTAAGAGACTGATAAACCAGCGACAGTCGAAGTTTTGGGGGCCAATATTATACGTATTTGTGACATATGTAAGTAGTGCTCTAGAAAGTGGCTCAGAATTGAACATCTTGACTAGAATGCACTTCTTCAAAAATAATCGCGGTGGCCATATTTCCGAAATCATGTTCGAATGTTAATGCCATGTATTGATTTTTCTGATACATAAAAACTTAGGAACAACTGGAATAAACTTTTTAGACTAAAATTTCATTTTTTGCGTTTTTGTTTTACAGTTTTAAGTTTTATCGCCCTTAAAATACCCGATACGTGCCTTTATGGTTTCTTTCACCACGGTATTATACTGCATCATAAATATTCATTTGATTTTATGGTTTTATACTATATAAGTTACAAGCTTTTTAGTTTAAAAATTTCGAATTGTACCATTTTTTTGTAAAATGATAACTATGTATATCTTTTCTATGAAAAATCGGCGATATTAATAATTAATATGTCATTTTTTGCACCCAAAACCTTAACAGCTTATGACATTGTACAAGTTTAAACTTTTTGTGATTCAAATTTTTTCAATACAATTTAAAGAATATGCTGTAGGCTCTAGGTGAAACATTATTAAAATTAAATAAATATTAAAACTCTAGGTATGTTTAACAATTTTATTAAATTCAATATTTATTTAATTAAATTTTTTGGCAATTGTTTTTCGTTTCCCTTCGCTTTCGTTCATAAAAGTATATCAAGTGTAATTTGTTTTCAATTTTCATGATAAGCGAGATGTAACATGCAACGATGATAACATTAAATAAGAAACTTAACTTGACTATTCTTCAATACAAAAGTTTGTACATGAACATGAAACTATATTTCAAAAGTATTTTATTTCAAAAAAATTCTAATTTGTTTTGTTTCCTTTTTTGTTTGTTTTTAATTAAAAAATATTGTCTTAGCTTAACTTAAACTAATTGAATATCCTTGTATTTTTTTGGTGTAACTACGAAAGTTAATATAATCTAAGGACATATTCTTACTTTATATATTTGTATTTTGTACTTTTCTGTGTAATTTTTTAATCTTCTTCAAAGTAACAGCTATTTTTATAGATATTTTATGTCAGGTATGTACAATATATAGAAAATTTACGTATATATTCATAGCATCCTGAATTTGTCAAGAGAATTTCATCAACAAATCCTGAACTGACCATAGACTAATAAAATTATTTGAATTTTCATTAGCAAAATCTTTCAAGTTTTTCTTTATAATTCTGTTTTTATATAACAATAAATTAATTTTTTTATTCTTCTTTAGAATAATTTGATAGTTTTATAAATAAAAATTAAACATAAGAAGAAATCAGTAACTTTTCAAAGCTTTTATTCTAAATCAAGAAGAAAAGTAGAAAACCATTGTGGTCAGTAAAATTCAAAACAACAAAAAATAGGAAAAAAAAACAAAAAACAAGTGTAAATATTTTTAAAATAAAGAGTAGGTATCTATGCTGATAAAAAAAATCGTTGAAAAATAAGTGAAAAACTTTCTAACAAAATATTTTTGTTATAAGAAAAGTTTCTATCAGCCTTATAAAAAACTCTAGTTATAGAAAATTCTAAAAAGTTTTCTACATAAATACAAATTTTAAAATTTTTTTTTTGAAACATTTTTTTCTTAAAATTTTCCTTTTTGTCTTCCTTATAAAAACTTAAGTTTTATGTATACATACAAATATTTGTTTAGATAATATTTGAAATTTTAGGATAAATAGTTTTACAAAAATTAATAATAAAATGAGTGAAAATAAATAATTTGTATATATTATAGTTTTTTCATTCAACTGTAAGATATCTGAGAATTAAATACATAATTTCCTATTTTTTGTTCCAGAAAATGTTTTATGAAATCCGAAAACTTTAAACCCTACTTTTTTATATTTTTTCATATTATATTGTATTGTAGTCTTGTTTTTACTATTTAAGCATTATAGTTTACTTTTCTATTACTAAACCATTTTTTTAACTTATTTTGTAATTTATTATGATCATCTTAGCATTATTATAAGTATATATATTTTTAATTAATAAAATATGAAAATATTATTTTGCAATCCTTTGTTTAACAGTATTATTTGAAATTTTAATGTAATAGATGTGTGTAAAATATGTATGTACATTTAACTGTAGGCATAGACATAATATTTTTTTTAGAAGTAAAAAGATTTAAGCTGGTGGGCCTGATTTTTATATTAATTTTTTGTGTATTTTCTAACTTTTTCAACAGCATAGTTCCATTTTTTTATGTTAATACCAATACACCTCTTATCAACAATTTTTATAAAATTTAATTATTTTAAGAATAATAAAAGAAGAAAAAATCAATTTAACATTCATGCCCTGTTCGACTTTCGAACTCGAGACCCTCTGGTTAATATAGTTCGATGTCATAATTACTACACCATATATAGGTAATAAAAGCTTGGACATAACTGATTTAGTGCATTGATTAGAAAACTCAAAAACATATTTAAAAAAAAAAAAATGGTATTAGGCTCTTTAGTATATCAGGACTTTATGATAGATTATTGTTTGAACATCCTGTATAATAATAGTACACGCTCAAACTTAAAAGCAATTTTATAATATACTATTTTATAATATGTTTTCCTGTTGTTAGGTTGATTGCGTATACAATATGATGGATGTAAGGTTTTCATCATGCATATTATCTTTTTAAGGTATAATGGGTTTAACTGTATACATACGATACTACATGAAATTAAACAAATTTATTTAATTAAAATTTTTTTAAAGTTTTCATTGAGTTTTTTTGTAAGTATCTTTTTGTAATATAATTAGGCAATATTTTCTAGAAGTTTTGATAATATTCATAAAACTATGAGCTTGTTGATTAAGTGGTTTGCATAGTATAGCTTGTACAAAATACATTATATTATTAGAATTTTGAAGATTAAATATTAAAATGAAATAAAAAAATTAAAAATTATTTTGTTTGTTTTTTAGATGACGCTCATATACATAAACATAAATACACATAAATATAAATTAATATAAAACCAATTTTTGACATTGTTTTTTTTGGAAGGTTTAAATATAGTTGATTTGGATTATGTTTACATGAAATGCTTTTAAACTGTTTAAATTCTAGAATACTGTTCTTTTGGTTTTGTTATAGTTTCAGTAAGTATATGTATTTTTATATTAACTTAACTTCGAAAGTTTAGTTTGTTTATTTAATATTTATCACTCATTCTCTTTGACGCATCACTGACGCGATTAAAAATTGATCATGACACGTTTAGTTGAATGAATATGCATTTTTCTTAGGCGCTGAAACGGGAGATGAAAATTCCATTATGTAGTAATGGTGTAGTATAAAGTTAAATTTTTTTATCTGTCAAATATACTGTAACTTGCACGACCGTTTTAACTAAAAATTTATTGACCTCATTGCTTGTTCAATGTGGTAAAGTAGTTAATTTACAACTGCAATAATAACTAACTATGAAAATCATAAAAAAAAAACAAGAATAGTTTTTATTAAAATACATTTTCTTAGTTCTTTATTTTTTGAATGGTTATTTTTGAGTATGATTTGATAGATGTATTTTATATGTCAAATTTTTGTATACGTAAAATTTTTAATAGTTTATTTTTAACTGTTCCAAATTCATTTGAACTATAATAATTGGTTCCCAATTTGTTTTATGAAACTTAGCAAAAGTTATTAAATTTATTAAAAAATATTTTTTTATATATTTTAATAATAAAGTAAATTTAAAATAAAATTTCGTTAACTTCAAAGTTAGCCTATAGGTCTGGTTTTGTAATTCTGGAAATCATGGATATTGAGATGGATGGATAGATATTAAGCTAATTAACTGTGAGTAGACGATTTTTTCGAAAAAAATTTTGTTTTAAGATTTTTTGCAAAATTATTGGACTCTTCCGAGGGAGATGTTATATCCGCGTAGGACCTAATGACTATATTGCAAGGATACCTGGTGTTCCTAGCTTCCAAAAAAAAATATATCTTTAATGGCGCATCTTATCCTTTAAGGACGAAAGGACATTTGAAAGTATACACATTTTAAATTACACCCAGGTATCCTTGGGACGTAATCATTAAGTCCTACGCGGATACAACATCTCCCTCAGAATCCCCAAATACTGTTTTGTTTTTAGATTTTTTCGAAATATATTTTTTAAATTCGTGAATATACCGACATTACCAATCTTTGATTAATTAATAGCGTATATTATTATAATCTTACCAAGAGTAATTGTTTAATTTCTTTAAATGCGTATATATATTTCAGTTTATGAATAAAGTATTATAATAAATTAGTAATTTTAATACCAAAAATAAGGAAATATAAAAAAACAAGAATCTGTATTATTAAAAAAAAACTTCACTGGAAGTCAAAAAGAAAATGTAGAAAATCTCATGTCGAGCTACGATTCTTAAGTTTATTTTTGTAGTTTTAGCACACTTAAATGGAAGGAAAACATTTCTAACAATAGTTTTTTTTATAAAACTTTGTGCTTTAATGCTTGCCGAATATAGGAAGGATTAATTGCTAACTTTATTTAAAATAATTTTTTTTATATCGAATAATTTTTTTATATAATAATTTTTTTTTATATAAAACCTGTCAAAGTCGTAAGCTTTATTTTTATTTTGTGTATTATTATTATATAACAGGAGTACATTTATGATTATAAAATTTTCATAAATTATGTATGTATTACAAAAGCTGATTTTATTACAAAAATTTGCGAGCTGTTTAAAAGTGTATTAGTTTTATTTTATTAAGTAAACTTACCTTAACATTTTTCATAATTATTTTTCATTATTTTGAACAAAAATATGTAAAATTAATGTTACATAAAATATTTTTACTGTTTTCTACACATTTTAAATTTACTTTTATAAAGATATAACAATAGTCATAATAAGTGATTTTTTTATGTGTACCAGTATATTAACTCGTAGGCAATATAATTATAATCTTTAAATATTATCAGAATCAGAAAATTTATAATGACAAAAGAAGGACTATTGCCTTTATTATGTTAATTAAAACATTACTAGATATTTATTTCTAGTTTATTTTGGTTTTATTTCAACGAAATAGGTACCGGTATCTATCTATTTTTATTAATTAAATACGTTAGATTATTAGTGGTTACTTTTGTAATTTTGATATGAAAAATAAGATGAAATGATAAACCTATGTTACGCTGAAATTTGTTAAGTCTGTTAAATGCGAATTACTTGAGCTCATTAGTCCATTGATAAACACTTTCTTTTATGTTTCAATTTCGAATTTTCTTTAATGAAAAAATTATTTATTGTAATTAAGGTGAAGAAGTGTATATCATAACAATTAGGGTTAAATAAAAGAAAAAAAGAAAAACACTAATTTAATAGTTTCAAATTGATTTCGACATCAGTGTTTTATCTAAATATATTTTTCTTATGTAAATATAATTCTATAAGTATGTAAATATTGGAAGGACTCTTAATTCTATAAGTATGTAAATATTGGAAGGACTCTTAATACAATACAGGTTTTTTTAACCGGCTTTAAAATATTTTGTAACTGTAATGTAACTTTAAAAAAGTGATTCATATTTAAAAAATATCCTTAAAAAATAACAACAAATATTTTTGTATAGATTCACGCCGATGTTTTTATAAAATAATCCAAATTTAATTGCATCTCAGCTTTTTATGCCGCTTGTAATATTCTATACGCGATTTCATATCTTTCAAATAAAAAAAAATCATTAAAATCCAGAATCAAAAACGCAATTCTGCGAAAGCAAGCTTTTACCGAAACAAACCTAGATTACTTTTTAAAATTACTATACTTATTTGTAAGTATATACTCACTCGTATCTCTAAACTTTATTTTATATAGAAGTATGTAAATTGTAACCAAAAGCTTGAAAAAAAAAATCAATAAATACCCTTTTATATTTGGTTGGTTGATAATTTCGTTGATTTAATCAATGGAGTATGAAATACATATATCAAGTATATATCAATATGCGGTTTAAATATCAAAGTAAATTGGTTTTTGTGGTTTCATTGTTTACTCATCTTCAAAAAAAATTTATTTTACATATTCACATACATGTAGAATCCATCCATCCCTATGTAATTATTTAAATATTTAAGAAATGTCAGTTAAAAAAATATTGAAAATTTTCTAATTATTTTTTTTTTGATTATTTGATTTAATTTTCATCTTATATTACTTGGTTGACGTAGTAAGAATAGGAATGTTTTTTAAACAAGTCGGAAAAGCAATTGTTGAAGCAGGGATGAAACGTACGAATAACTTCGGTATACTCATTCAATTTTACTTTAATATTGATTTAAATTTGAAATTAAAAAATAAACTAAGCTCCTATTACAAAATAATTACTTTAACAAAAAAAAGTTAAAAATAATATGTTTTGGTGAAGAATTTCTGTGGCTTCAGGACAAAAGTACTTATAAGTCCCTAATCCATTTTACTAAAACTTATGCCTAGTTAAGTATTTTAACCCAAATAGCCATACCAGTGGCGGTGGTGTGGCTGTAGTTGTTTCTAAAAAACTGAAACACTGTATTTTACCAAGAATAAAAACTCAATGTATAGAAAATATTGGAATTAAAGTTATTACATCTAACAATGAAACATAGAGATGAGCAAAAAAGTAATTTTGCAATCACTGCTATTACCTGTGATTGCTACTTTCAAATCACAGTGAAAAATCACAGTGATTCAAATCACTGTGATTTTTTCAAAATATTTGTATTTTAATATGATTCACAATTAGAGATGAAAAAAAGAGTGATTTTCTAGCAAACTGCGATTGCTACTTTTAAGTTTTTAAATTCCGGAACAAAATCGCAGTGATAATATGATTTAAATAATTTTCGTTTAGGAAAATGATTTTTAGAGAACAAATGATTTTAGTGATTTTTTAATTTTTATTTATTAAAATAAAATTTTTATTTATTAAAAAATTAAAAACATTAAGGTTGAAGTAGATTATAAAAGTAGAATTATAAAAAAGTTGATTCAATATAGCAAGATAGTAAAATTATGAAAAAGTTGAAAAAAAAATTATTCAATAGTATAGAAGATTTATTTGAAGTGCGAATCATATTAAAAGACAAATATTTTGAAATTTGAATCACTGTGATTTTTTCCCATAATTTAAAAAATTAAAAGTAGCAATCGCGTTTTACTAGAAAATCACTATTTTTTTCATCTCTAATTGTGGATCGATTTATTACAACACAAATATTTATTTTTGACTGTATTTGCATACCTATACCTGTTTCTAAATGTTTTGATTTTGCTTACAGTTATTTCAATGATGTATTCATTGTATGAATTTTTTAGTGTATGGTACTGAGATATTAAAGATTGGGAAAGAGTTATTGAAATTATTATGAGTTTTATTTGAAATTAAAAATATTGAAATACAAAGTAGCAATCACTGTGATTTTTGATATTGAGTAGCAGTCTGTGTGACAAATCACTGTGATTCAAATATTACCCCATCCAAAAATACAATTTATTCGGTATACTTTCCAGAAAATAGTGTGCAACTATTAAATTCACATTATAGTCAAATTAAAAACAATAACAAAATTTTAAAATCTGCATACAAATCGGATATACTTAAATTATCTAGAATAGATGGAATATATGCCGTTGGAAGATCATTCGTTATCAGGATCATTTGTTATTTGAATTTGCATCTGAATGGAATGGAATTTAATTGTAAAAAAATAATAATTTATTCACTATCAAACTTAGACCGAAACGTTACAAACATATGTATCCTTCTAGACCAGAACATTCGTCACTGATATTTTAATTATTATTATTATTATATTAGTAAGAACTTTCATTCAATACAAAGTAATACAAAAAAAGTAACAAGAAAAAAACATAAAAATCCTTTGGGATAAAACCTATGTGTTTAACAATAAAACAAAACACTTCATCATTCTGTATCGTATTATGAATTTCTGTATAAATTTGAATTAATTAGTAGCGGTTAATGTAAATAATAAAGTTTTTGTTTTATTCAAGTGGTATAAGTAATTCGATATATGTACATACATGCGCTTCCAGTTATGGACATATACATCATTATTACTATATCGGTTTCATCTAAACAGGAAATCACATGTATGGGTACACAATTTCCTAAATACAAAAGGAAAAATATCTTTGATTTAAAACTAAGGATAATTAAAATTTTATAATCAAAATGTGTAAATTTCGTCTTTTGGGTGTAATGGAAAACGAGAATTTATTACTTTTTGGAATTGTAGTATTACTGAATATTATATAAAATCATGTTTAGATATTTGAAAATGCATAATTAATAATAATATTATTATTTATTAGTATGATAGAAATATTAAGATTGTATAATCGAAATTTGAATGATGCCTACATAATTTTTTTTATTATGGAATTGTGGTGGTGATGCTTATTTCCTGAAATACAATTAAATTTGTTTAGTAACACGGTGGGTGGCGCAGTAGGTATAGACCGCCTGCCTTTTAACCGAAAGTTCCCAGATTTGGTTCAAAACGATGGGAAAAAAAATGCTTTCTGGATTTTTCAGTCCAGTACCAGTAGTCCAGTACCCTTTGTCATTGAGATAAAATAAATGATATTGATATTGATATATGAAATGAAATAGTTGATAGTGTTGGTTATCCTTAAAAATAATAGTTTCGCCTTTTTAGCATTTTGCTATATATACTTATGTAATATTTTTTTTTTTTTTATTTATTTTCAACTATAACAGATAGAACACAGTTACCGTACATAATTTGGATACTCGTTCGAAACACAAACATTTTAAATAAAAAATTTCTATTTTTGATATTTATACATAATTCCCTCGCAGAACTTGTTTGGTTTTGTTTTGCCTTACTGTTCACAATGAATTAGCATAAGTAGTTTGAACATACTTATGAACATACACTTTTTTTAACTCTGTGAGTCAAAAGTTTTTAAATATTTTCACTACAATCCATACAATTTGCAACTTTTTGAGCTTTGCGTATCTTTTTAGATTTCCATCTTCTTAAAAATATTTATTGGATTTAATCTTGGATAAATTAATTGGAGTTTCAATCCCAAAGAATAAAAAGAAATTTAAAAAAATCGCTTAAAAATGTCCGTACTATATTTTATTATAAGAGTTCTTCAAAAATCTCCTTAATATAATATTTTTTTATATTAAATACAGTGAACGTGAATAGTTTTTTGATTATATTTAATTAAATAAACAAATATTTTTATTATTCAACTAAGATAGGAAATTTATCAAGTAGGTACTATTTAAAATAAAATACAATTTTTCAAGACGTTATTAGTATCTGACTATAATAGTTTTTTTATTTTTTTATATTATTATGTTTCAATATTTAATGCAATATTTTATTACAACAATGATATTTACATATTTGACAACAAGGTGGGTATATTTTAAATATTCGACTTAAGATTTTTAAAATGCAATCCTTTTTTAAATTAAATTTAAAATCAAATAACTTGAGTTCTTTCTATTTTAATAAAAACAGAAAAGAAAAAGTGAAATTATAAAGAAAAAAATTAAATTGGACTGGATGACCAAAAAATCTAAACTAATTTTCTTAGATCAAAGTAAAGAGTTTACAAAGAAAGCCCTTTTTTATTTTATTTGATATATTTTTTGAAAAGGACACCTTCTATCCTTTATTTTAACATTTACCTACCAGTCAATCGTAGAAAATTCAATAAAAATTGATAATATCCTTAATTTTGAACCTTTTTTTTCATATTTAAATCATTTTTTTTTAAATCGTACACCTCTAAGCGCTTGTAGAATATCAGTAATGAAGGGAAAGAATCCTTTAATTTAAATTTTTATTCAATTTCTGAAAGAAAATTTCACTTTCTAGACCTTTATTTTGTATTGAGACTTTGTTCATAAATAGAATGAAAATTTTACTTTTTGAAGAAGAAAAATTAAACAGAAATGAAAACATATTCAATAAAAGTGTTGTTAAATTTATCTAAGTAGAATTTCAACATTTCTTGTTATTTGTTTTTTTTTCTTTATTATGTAAAAGATTAAATAAACAATTAATTTTGAAGTTGAAATGAATTAAAATTTGAATAAATAAGCTATAGTATAATTTAAAATTAATTTCTATTTAATTTTTTTGTAAATATTCATTAGGTTTTGAGAAAAGATTGAAAATTTCTCAAATAAAATAGTTTGAGGAAAGTAAATATTAATTGGCTGAAATGCTTAATAAAAAAAACCTCTTAAGTGAATTTATATAATCTCATATGGAAATAAATATTTGCCGTTGAATTACTATATATTAGCGCTAGTAAATGCTCTGTTAGTAAGAAATTAACTTGATAGTGTTTACATTACATATTACTTAAATTTAACTGAAAGTTCTGAAAATGGGTATCCGTATCACATTGAGATGTGGAAATTTTCAAGAGAAGTGTTCAAAATTTTTCTCTTGTCAACAAAATTGCAGTTGTGTCGACAATATGACAAAGCAATAAATAAGTTTATATACCTTATCTTATACCTTTCTTCTTTGCTTTAATTAATTTTTCATTTTTTTAGTTCCCTTTAAAAGAAACACCAAGGGCGTTTCCGAATTGTAAATATGAATTTGTAAAAATAAAAATTGTATCTGATCAAAAAAATTACGGAATTAATTAATTAAAGTTTATTTTCATAATCTATATTCAAACGAATTAGGTATTTATTTCTATGTATGTAGTTTAAGAAGTGGTATTAAAATAATTTTGTTCATTTTTGGGTCTTGTGCCATATAAATAAATTATAGAACAAAAATATTCAAAAAAATTTTAAATCCAATATCGAGATGTATATAAGTGTACCATGTTTTTTAAATAAAAAAAAATAAACAAAAGTTACAAAAAAAATATAATTCAACCTACAAAAAATTCAAAATAGTTCGAGGAAGGAAATATTTTGTAAACAGTAAATTAATGTTGGAGTTTTCTTTGGAATGTTCATTTTCGATTATAGAAAATAATATTAATCTCTGAAGGTTAGTGTACTTAAATCTATATATATATATAATTATATATATATATATATCGTTAACCATTTCTTTATTATTCTAATAAAGTACCTTTAATTTAAATTCAAATTTATATGCAATTGGTAACAAAAAAAAATAAACAAAAATAATCTAACTAATGTAATATTTCAAAAGTCTACTGCAATGGAGATAAAATATATTTTACTGCGTTATATTTGAGATTTATATACATATGGTTATCTATATCCTTAGATTACATAATACGTATATACAAAAATTTTATCAGTGCATGTCACATCACTGATTGTTATCTACGTAATATATTTATTTGTGAATACAAAATTTGTATGTCGGTGCTTGGTAAAAAGAGTTTAACTTCAAAATTTAAAGTTTACAAGTTTATTATACTAACTTATCGTCATGCCAAAAATACAATTCACCTGGTCTATTTTATATTTAAAGGCAATAGTCTCAAGGTCTCAAAATTAATTGTCTATCGTTTAATAGATTTGATTGAATTTACAAAATCAATTTTTTAATGTTATCTGATTATCAAAAGATCGCGGGTTCGAATATGGTCAGGGCATGGATTTTAAATTTAATTTTCTTTCATTATTCTTAAAATAAACCAAAGTTTACAAAACTTTTTGAGAGTATAATTTTGGTCTTAACTTGAATAAAATGGAAATATGCTATTTGCTATGTTATGCTTAAATCTTTCATGGTAGTAATAGTTTAATTAGTTATTATTTACCAAAAAATATAAAAAAAACATATACTCGTTGATAAAAATTACTCATTCCACTTTGTGTTTGCTTGCAGTACCGGACAATGTACGAAAAGGCAGTTCTACCTAAGTTTACATAAGGTAACATAAGGTAAAACAAGATAAAAAAAAAAGTAAAGTTTTGGAAAAAATGTATGTAATAATTTTTTAGTTTCATTTCAATCACAGAATGAATATTATTATATTGTTTTTTATTTTTTGTGCAAGACAATGTGATGAACCCCTTAACATTTTGTGCTGAGTATTGGTATTGGGTATTAGCGTAAAGAAATTGAGAAATTCTTAGGAGCTTTCTCTATTTTTCATTTGGAAAGGAAAATATTATTTGATTTCTTTTTTATAAAAACTTGTTTTCCAGCGTTAGAGTAAAATTTTGGTATAACAGTGAAAATAGTCGAATATTTTCCTTTTAATTTTACTGATATGCTTATCATACTAGATGACTAGAAACTAGATTCAGCTGAAAGCATCGAAATTTACAAAACTAAAAATGACTCACTCCTAAATAAAGACCAAGGCAATGGATATTCTTCTTTATTTAAATTTTTAGTGAAATACAATAAAACAAATAACACCACCCCTACCTGTCACCCTAACGTCGGAAAAATTATTTTAAATACCAATAATAAAATAAATAAAAATATTTTTATTCAACCCCCTACCTGTGCTAATTCATTGGATAATAAACAACCATGCAGCTGCGAGAAACATCAAATTGTTACCTGTACGAATAAAATAAATAAGACAATTTTAGATTTCTTTCCTCAGTCGAGTACAAAACACTGAAGAAGTCTGCAAGTAGTAGACGAAATACGCGTATCTGTATGATAAGCATATCAGTAAAATTAAAAGGAAAATATTCGACTATTTTCACTGTTATATTATTTGATGTTTCTTTTTAGTAAGCTAACCATTGGTTGGTTGTTGTAGGTATAAGGTAGTTGTGTGAATTGAACTAATGAAATAAGGAAAAAATGCCTTATATTCAAGTGTTTTTGTGTTTCTTTATTATGTAACTTGTTTTGCAATAAAGATAGATACCAAGGGAATACGAATTGATATCGCTGAAGATAAAAATTGCTTCTTGGATTGGAATTTTAATAAGAAGTATTTTTGGCAACTACATAATTAATTTCTATGTTAGTATGAAACTTGTTTTAGGTATTAGGTGGTATTAGTATAATAAACATTTTTATTTCTATAATATTCAAACATTAAATTCTTAATTTTATCTTAGTATAAAAATTATGCTAGATGTAAATAGTAACATTTTAATTTTTGGTACAGTAAATTATTTAATTGATTAATTTTTATTCATACGTAAAATATGGCGGTATAAGATATACCCCGCAGTACTTAATATACTCTCCCTGTGCCTTGTTGATCGAAATTAGGAACGCAAGTCTTACTGGAAATTGTAATCTTTTAAAGTGAAAAGGTAAATCTGTCGATATGAGTGATATTCGTGGAATAAATTTCATGTCCCTTGTCCCTGTTAAAATGGTCGCTTCAATTACATTCCCCAACATCTTCTTAAAACAAAATCTTGTGCAGTTGCAAAGTTTTGGCGGGTTGAAGTTACATAGTAAAATAATTTGTGATACCACTTTAAGCAAAAAATGTTGTGATGGTAATCCAGCCGGATGAAGTGAGTTTAAGAACTCTGAAGAAAAAATGGTGACTTCGGGACATGTAATATATCGTACTGACTCATACTATATCGATTGACTTGTATTCATGTATTGTTACTTGTAGCGTGGCAAGTACTTGATCATTTATTTGATTAGTGTCAGCGTTGATTAATGTTTAAAAAGTGTAGAGTGTATAGAATGCTCTTTGATCTTAGTCTTATCAAGTTCATTTATTTCTTTTTTTGCTATAAAACCTACATCTTCTGTAACTACTATTCTTACTTGCTGCTTGAGGTCAGATATAAGCTTTATAGATATTGGACGGATCAGATTTATAGATATTGGACGTTTTATTTTTAAAAGAGTACTTGAGTACAATTTTTTACCTCACTAACACCTTTTGTTTTTGAAATATTTTGTGGGCAACTCCTAGCATAACAGCTTCCCGAACCAGTTAAAATTCTAAACAAATGTGAAAGGCGTATTTGTTTATTTTTGAATGATGTACAAATTTTCAGCTCTGTAGCACCATTGATTTTTTGAAATTTAGTTTTTGGCGAGTGATCGGAGTTGTATGGCAGCTACCCGAACCAATCAAAATTTTGAAAAGCGGTAAAATCCATATTTGTTTATTTTTGAGAGAGTACCTGTGTACAAATTTTCAGCTCTGCTGCTCCTTTGGTTTTTTAAATAGACTTGATGGGTGCTAGGAGTTTTATGGCAGCTATCCGAACCAGCCAGAACTTTGGAATTCAACATAACCTGTGGTCGATTCTAAGTGGTAGAGTATCTTTCTGTAAAATTTGGTAGAAATACCTTGATGCGTTCGTTAAAACATACCATGTCACAAACATGATTTAAGCCCACGACATTCTTGTTAGTATATGACATAGCTACTATATGAATTGTGATATAAATCTTTATAGAACTTATAGAGTATTTTACTTTTGTATGAAAGATTTTTTTTCTTAGTACTTCAATTTTTTTTTATGTACATTGGTGTGCAATTTTTGGTCTTAATCTCGTTTTAATAGTGCATATCTAACTATTTCAAAGAACTTTAACAACTATGTATTGAATTTATTATTTTACATTATGAACCTATAGACGATATTAATTTATTGCAAAAATATTTACTACTTTTTAAACTTTTTTATCTGAAACTATTATTTGTGAGAATATTTTCAATAATTAATTTGAATTTTCAAAAGAGTTCGTTTTTTTACTTTAACCTTTTTGAATACACATCATCAATATAATATAATATCTATATAATGACATAGTTTAATTTAATTAATAAAAATAGTTTAATTTAATTAAACACCCATGTTAAAACTAACTTGTATAATATAAATGAAATAACTATTAAAGAAAAAAATTCACTTAAAATTCTTTATTTAAACGCTAGAAGCTTAAAACATAAATTAGATAATCTCACTTATTTACTAGATTCTATTAATTGTACTATACACCTAATTATTATTACTGAAACCTGGATTGTAGATATAGATCTTGATATAGTTAATATTAAACAATATTCAAAAGTGTTCTCAAGTCGTCAAAATAGAATTGGTGGAGGTGCTGGTATATTTATTCACAATTCCTTAAAATATGCAGTTCATGATATATATTGTGATGAATATAATAGTGTAGCTAGTATAAAAATAAATATAAACAACACAATTTTTACAATATCAGCTGTATATAGACCTCCAGAGGGTTCAATAATGCAGATTAGTAAATTTTTTGAAAAGTTCGAGTCACATTTGGAAAATCTAAAAAATAAAAATTCACTTGTAATAGGTGACTTTAACTTCAACCAAAGCCGTTAATATATTAACGGTCTTTGCTTCAACATTAAAAACAAAATAGATAAAAATTATTAACTTACAAAACTATAGTTGAAACAAATGCATTTTATTTCTGCAATAAGGAAGTTACTAGACCAGATTCAAATACTTACACAAGGAGCATTATTTGACATAATTTCTGAAATACAAACGGGAATTGATAATAAAAAGAATGTGAGTGTGGTATTTTTCGATTTGCAAAAAGCCTTTGATTCTGTTGACAGAACTATACTATTGAGAATACTTTTTGAATGCGGGATCAAAGGAAAGGAGTATAAATGATTTAAAAATTATCTAACAAATAGAATGCAGTTCACTGAATGTGAAAAGGTAAAAAGCGATTTGAACAAAGTATGGTTTGGGGTAATACAGGGTAGTTCTCTTGGCCCGACTTTGTTTTCATGCTATATAAGTGACTTTTTGAATGTGAATTTAAATGGAAAATCTTTTATGTACGCAGATGACTTGGCAGTAGTCTATAGCAGTAAGTCATTGGTATGTTTGGAAAATGATATAAATGAAGACTTGTCAACTATTAGTGGATGGATGAATGAACACAAATTAACTGTAAATACAAAAAAAAACAAAATACGTAATATTTAAAAATACAAGAAATCAAGATATCAATATTAGTTTTAACAATTACAAATTGGAGAAAGTTGATTCCTACAAATATCTAGGAGTAATAATTGACAGTAATTTAAATTGGAATTTACAAATAAATGATCAATTAAAAAAAGCAAGAAGAATAGCAGGTATTTTCAAATTAATTAGCAAAAGAGTACCACAAAATATGAAAAGATCACTTTATTATAGCATGTTCCATAGTACTATCGCATATGCAATACAGATATGGGGAAACTCTTTCATTAAAGATTTGAGTTCAATACAGAAAATACAAAACAAAGCCATAAAAAATTTGTTTGGATATCACCAAAAAACTTCAACTAAATCAATTCACAAGTCACATAATATATTGCCACAACTACTTTATATAAAATACAAATTAACAACTCAAATTCATATGATGTTGACGGAGAATACTAATACAAATACAACATTCACATTTAATAGAGAATATCACAGTTACAATACAAGATCTGCTACAAATATTAGAATAATGTCATCAAAAATCAGGTTTAATGGGCTTGATGCAGTATACAATTTAGGATATAGAAATTATAATGATTTACCAAATGAAATCAAAATAATAAGTAGATTTACATATTTAAGAAAAAATTAAATGAATTCTATTTAAATAAAATTTAAAAATCAATGTAGTTAATAAGTATTTAAAATAACAGTGTAGATTTTTGGGTTTTATTTCTAGTGATAAGTTGTTTTTTTAGGTTTTCTTCTTTCTTTCTTACAATTTTTTTGTTTTTTTCTTTATTATTGGTAATGGATATTGTTGTAAACCAAGTGTAGTTAGCTTAAGTTATTATACATTTAGTCATTAAGTTGATTTTTTTCTACTGGACTGAATTATTAATTTTGTTATCTTGTTTTTTTTTTTTATATATATACACTCTGTACGAGCGAATGAGCTCTTTGTGAAATAAATGA
Organism: Argyra leucocephala; assembly: GCA_963942445.1. Taxonomy (NCBI): domain Eukaryota; kingdom Metazoa; phylum Arthropoda; class Insecta; order Diptera; family Dolichopodidae; genus Argyra; species Argyra leucocephala. Next base: position 212,511,111 of record OZ012677.1, on the reverse strand, counting down.
ATAAATGAAATAATTATAACTATGTATATATGTAAATATTATAAATGTATATATGTATATTAAAATATCAACAAAAAAAAAGATTGTTGGTTAACCGATTCATGATGATAATCCTGTTTATTTTTTCCCCGCATTAAAATAAAATAATCTTCAAATTAGAAGTTCTATTTTTTGGTTATTACACTCTACTCTACCAGATATATTTACTACATATATTGGTGACATTGCAATAAAAAAATTAAATACATAAAAAAATATATAAACAAAAAAAATTTACAATTTGAAATTTTACATAATTTAAAAAAAGAAAATAACAACTTTATTTCATCTGCATTGAAGCACACAATTCTATTGTATTAGTTTTAATTTTTTATTAATTTTTATTTTTAGTTTTTTTCATTCATTCAAAACATAAATCTTTTCCAAAAAATCGCCTTTAGTTATGTACTTGTATGCACATACATACATAAATGAAATAATATGAAATTTCCTAAACAATAATATTTAACCAAGCATATTAAAAACAACGATAATATAATTTCCACCATAAATTTCCAAACACACAACAAAGAAAAAAAATATACTAGAAATAATAATGCAAATTCAAAATGCAATTGAAATCATATACAATAAAAAATAACAAAAACAAAAAAAAAAACAAAAACCAAAGGATAACAACCATTAACAATTTAAAAATACACACTATTAACCAAAATTTTTACTTGTCGACTTTATCTAAGCATAAAATTTTTTAAATTTTATCGCATACTTTTCGAATCTATAAAAAGTTTCTCTGCTTCTTTCACGTCATCTCTTCTTAATAATAGATTTTCTAAATGGATTTTTTTTGTTAGCGCTGAATCCAAAGCAGCAATTTACCAAAAGTTATTGAGCAATATAAAAATAATAATAAAGAAAAAACAAATAAAAAATTAAAATTTCATAGTTAATTCATTAAATGAAAAATAATGTTCTCCCCCAAAAATTGCTACAATGATGAAAATTATAAAATATAACTGTCCTGTCACAAACTCAGAAATACTAGTAATAATAATAAAAAAAGAAAAAAACCAATAAATTGAGAGAGAAAATTAAATAAAAGAAAAAAAAAAAGGAAATTAAATAACATAAACAATAAATCATTTTTATGCATAAATGAAGGCGAAAGAATTACCTCAAAACTTAATGCCTTCTCCTAACACATGCATGCAGAAAAAAAATATGATGGTTTAGTTTATAGACAGTTTTTAGTTGCACAAACTATTTATGAATAGAAGAGAAATGATTTTCTAAATAAACTATAAGATACAATACAAAATTAATATTTTTAAATTTTTTAAAATTAATAATTTATTCAGGTATTATTTCAATTCAGGTATACTTAGGTATATACATGTCATGGTTGTAGATAGGTGTGCAAGTATGGTGGTATGGTTTTAATAAGCAAAATGAAATAAAATTTCATTAAAATAATTTAGCATTTTCGAAACAATCTCTATTCTTCTCTTTAATAAAAAAAAAATAACAGAAAAAGAAACAAATTTAAAATTATTATGAAAATTCATTGCAAACTAATTTATATTCTATAATAGTAAAACAATACATTACCATACCCTACATATTTAGTATATGTATGTGTTATAAGTGATTCTTTAGAAATATACGTACTCGTAGAACTTTTTCCCATTATCTACGTGCATATCTTGATAATGCTTCATCATTAAAAACTTGGTCGAAATATTAAAATTGGTCAATTAGAGAATATTATTAATTAATGAAAACTCTGTGTCAAATATAGAAGATTATGCAGCGATCATTACTCAGAAATGCGTACCTAGTTGCAATCCTCTTAAGCATTTCCACCGAGGAAGAAGTGGTGCATCCTACCCCTACTCAATGCAAATTACTAGGTTCTCAAAACTGGGTATTGGAATTCGTTTGCAGTCAAATTTACTCGAATTTGAAGCCATATTTCAACAAACATGTTTTTCCAATGCAATAATATACTTATGTACAATCCACAAAAGTTCTAGATTAATATTAAGAAGGGAAATTTGTCTTTCTCTAATCTCGAATTATTCCAAGCTGTGCATTCGTGAATTAAGGTTAAAAACCTAATGTTTAGCTTAACTTAAAAAAACTAACTTTAGAGAAATAGTTATATAAAATAACAAAAATAAAATAAATATATATGATGTATATGAAAAATTTAAATTTTTTATAGAATAACTCAAAATGTATATGTTATTTGTTATAAATTCGTAATAATATACAATATTAATGAAACTCCCAATACGTTTGTTTATCGGTATAGAATATTGTGTCCTTTGAGAATTTTACCTAAACAAAAATTCTCATTTTTCATTTATGTCCTTGTATACTCGGGAGGACCAGGTGTACAATTTGATTTTAAAAATATTCTGAATCGAAAGGATAATTAAATGAAGATTTTAATATGGACACAATCGAGAAAGTAGAATTTTTAGAAGCTGTGGGATTTAAGAAACAGAAGAGAATCCAAAAGTCAAATACACCTTTTTTTTATCAAATTAGTATCTATTATTATTTTCCTTTTATTCTTAGATTGATATAAGATTTATATTCGAAAAAAACTATAGTTATAACTATTATCATTAAATAATTTATATATACATTATATTAGACACTTCATCTTAAAATATGTAAAATGTGACCACTTAAGAGGAATTAATTGTATTGTATTGTATTTCTTTATTAGTTTTTAATAAAAACTTTTATAAAATCATTGTAAAAAATTCATTACTTAGTTTAATTACAAAAAACATTAAAACTAAGAAATAAAACTGTTGACGTCGTATAATACTTCAACAAAAATTTTGATTCGTGTATTAATTTAGCTAGAGGACTCGATGAAAATCATCACTGACTTAAATATCAAGTTGCTTTCACTGCTCCCATTACCATTTATTATAAATTGAAATATTAATATTTTTAGTGCCATAGTTGGTGTTATCTTTTATTATTGTTTGTAATCGATTATTTTTATCTAATTCAGAATTGGATGGATCAATAAGTACAAATAGTTGTCAGAAATATGTTGTATGTACATTATACTGTACATAATACATTAAAAGTTTTCTTGTAGGAATCTACGCAATTTTACTGATTATCCAGAGTTAAGAAATTAAATTTATCACTCATAAATTACCTGTACTATCTATTAGCAGCAAATGAGGCTCCCGGACTATTTTCAATATTTGTTTGTTTATGTGTAAGCATAATTATAGCTGTGGGTATTTATAGTCAATTTCAATATATACATAGGTAACATAAATTAAAAATATTCAAATAGCATTACTGATTATACAATAAAAATTTTTGTCTATAAATACATCCATACATACATATGTATTTCTATTTTTGTTATTATATTATGTTAGTTGCATTATACATAATTTAAATTTATTTTGTATTCGTTATTTATGCAAGTACCTTAGAAAGGCTCAATTTTGAAATTCTATTCTGTCTCCTCCCAAAAATTTGTTTATTTAAATAAATTTTTCTTATTTTGCATTATTATATATTAGACTATTTTCAAATGGAAAATTTTATCAATAAAAATATATATAACTAATAAATTATATATACAAATCGTATATATTTATAATAATTTTGTGTGCGTTCCTAGAAGGTATAATACCTTAATAATAAAAACATAAATAATATTGAAGAAAATTACTAAAACTAATGTGTGAGTTGCGTGTAAAACAAGGAAAAATAAAATATGGAATTTTGGTTTTGTCCAAATACCGGATGATTTATCATCTCAAAATATGTATTATGAAGGGGATATGGATTATAAAGGATGTTGAAATTATATTTTTATTCTTGTTTAATTAATAAATATATTAAATATGAGTTTATGAATATTTTTGCGTGTGTATGTATATTAACAATAGAAAATCATTTACTAGTATGAATAATTTCAGAATTCATTAATGCACCCGATTATATTTAATATTTTCGTGTATTCATTTGTATAGAAATTTTGAATAATTCTAAAAATAAGAATCAGTTACAATGAAAATATTAGATCAAATATTGATTTGTTTCAGAATAAATTTAAAAAAATTACGGTTACAATATACAATTTTTAGAAAATTCAACTGAAGTTTTTATATTAATTTAATTAATTGAATTTTGTATAAATATGATGCCGACTGATATGGTACAGTGGTTATATTATATTAGGATTAATACAAAAAAAAAAGATAATAATAGAGCGTTTTTTTTGTAAACTATTATTATTGCCTCTAAAGTACAAAATTAAAACTATCTTATCTTAGGAAAGATTTAAGTAGAACGGCTTTAATATAACTTACATGTAAACTAATATTAATTTTTATGTTAATATTATTTCCTAGCCATTTATTTTGGTTTACTTGTAATTATTAATGCATGTAAGTATGTTTATTCTTTATGTATTGTAAAAAATAATAGAAATAATAGAGCAGAAAACTAAATTGGGAACCGAAGCAATTGCAATGTCAGACTATATGACAAAAGCAATTGATTGTCGCAGGAACTTCACTGTACTAATACCCAAAAGAGAAGAAGTCGAAGGTTTAACAAGAGCCTTATCTCCAGGAGCTTCAGTATGGTATACTGATGGCTCAAAAATCAGGGAGAAAACCGATGCCGGGGTATTTGGACGTTGGTCTTTCAAGCTGAAACCTATGCCATTGAGGTATCAGCATTACAGTGCAGTAAAAGCGGGTACGGAGGTGCCAACATATACATAATTTCAGATAGCCAAGCTGATTTATAATCTCTGGCTTCCTCAATTTTTAAATGAAAGCTATAGATGAGCTGTTACAGAAGCTTAATTAAGTTAGCCGAACGAAACGGAGTTACTCTTATGTGGACTCCTGGACATGAAGCAATACAGGGCAATGAAGAGGCAGATGTCCTTGCAAAAACAGATGCGAAGAGTCAATTCTTGGGACCAGAGTCAAGTATTGCTCGTTCAAACGCCTACCTACAAGGAATTGTTTCCAAGTGGGAGTCCACAGAAGCCCAGAACATATGGGATAGCTGCCGAGGACTTACGCAGTCCAAATTCTTTTTCAAACTAAATATTCATGGATTGAACCAGATAATCAGGGAGACTAGACTTAATGTCAGAATGCTGACATAGTTCATCACAGGTCATGGCCCATTCAACAAACATATCTTCAAGATTGGTAGATCGAGCACAGACAGATACAGATTCTGCTTAGAAGAGGAGGAGTCCTCCTCCCATATTCTATTTGATTGCGACGCTGTAGCTCGAAAAAGATATAAACACTTCCAGGGATATAAATCGCCTGATTCTGACTTTGACATCAAGGCAATAATAGCGTTCATCAAGGACATAGACCTGCAATTCTGAAATGGACGGGGAAGTACAATAGATCTTAAGAGGTCGCGGCTACTTAGAACTCCCCAATTTAAAAAAAAAAAAAAAAAAGTTATGTATGTATGTACATAACAGTTTCTTCAGTATTGTATTATTTTGTTTTGAAACTCGAGTAGGTGTAATTATAATTATATTTTTTTGAAAAAGTTTATTGTTATGCCGCCTAGTGTAATTAATTACTGGAAATATAAAAGAAAAAAAATAACTTCTAAATTAGAGTTTCCTGTAGCTCATATTCAAATAGCTTTTTAATTATACAATTTTTAATTAAATTTAAATATTTTTCTAATTATTTATACATTCAAATTTGCCTAATGAGCTTTTTGTTAAAACCAAATCCATATTCATAATTCCGATTTATTAATTTGTGTAAACTGAATAATTTATTTTTATTTATTATTAAACTTTCCATAATATGTATCTGATTTTTTGTCCTTTTAAAAATTTATCTCACTCACCTTATTTTATTATTTTTCTATATAACGTGTACAAAACGTAACAAAATACTATTAAAATCTGAAAAAATTATTTAATTTCGTTGTAACATTGTTAAAAAATACCATTAACCATTTATGTTTTAAATATTATTATGAATAAAGGACTCATCATAAATGTTGCTAAATGTATGTATATACATTTCGTTTATATGCCTTACTGAAAATCTATAGTATTGGAATTAAGATTTCTATTTTCACACTAAAGTACTGCATATTTTCACACTAAGTATTTTCACACTAAAGTACATTAACTAAAAGTTCGACTCGCATACAAATCAATAACTATACAATTCACATATGGTATAGGGTATACATGAGTGATAGGGTGGTAGGTAGAGCCGAAAGGTCTCAGGTTTAATTCCCTATTAAGTACTATATGACAAAAATTAATTGAGAATATAATAATAATCTGGTAATAACTTAAATAAAATGAAGCTATATTTTTAAGAAGGTTTAGTTCCTGATAATAGCAATAATTTTCCACATTTAATGAGTTGATAGAACCAGTAATTTAATAAATAAATGCTGAAAAAGTATTGTATAGATAGTCTAGTATAAACTTGCAGTACCGCGTACTTAAGCACGAAAAGGTGATCCCTATATAAGTTACTGTCAAGAATATTAAAATAAGTAAATTGAAATCTGAAAAGTTTTTAAAATAAATAATTTAAGAACTGCTTATGTGTTAATTTTAAATAAAAATTGGTAATAATTTTAAATATAAATTCATTTTTTTACACTACATGTACACACGGTAGTTAACGTTACATGGGTAGTTAACGTTAACGTCATTACATTCATATAGATTTTTGCTGAATATTAGTGGATGAGCAGTGCCAAGCTTGCTTATTATAATGAACCACCACTGTGGGCATATAAGAAAAACATCATTTTTATTAGTTGAATTTGCGTATATCACAATTTAAATCAACAGTGTTAAATATTTCAATTTAATAACTGAAAAATGTATTTCAACAAAATAGATTATAAAAATATTTCACATATTCTTGGGTACTTTACTGTTTAATGAATAACACATTCCAAACTACCAAATTTGAAAACATTTATTTAAAAACAATATCGTAATTACTAACTTAGTCACAATTTTAAATTATTAAGATTTCATTTATTCGTCTATTTGAATGTGATAACTTGACATCAAAATATAACACACAATCAGTTACCTATACGTATATTATAAATTTAAAAATATTTGTTTGACTTTTTCAAGGACTCTATGGTGACTTCATCATTCTAACAATATAAGAATTTACGACCAAATTATAATGTAACTCATACCATATTTGAATATAAATATGAATTGATTTATTTATATTTGGTTTGTTATAAATACAATTTAGTAGATTGGGTAAAAAAACAAATTGCTGGAAAAATGTATATTTTAGGAATGTATTTATTTATGCTCAACTCATATGATCAGATTAAGTTTGAAATGAACACACAATTTGGGTATGAATGCTGAACATTTTTCGAAATTAAATTAACTCAGTTAAAAATATAAATTTTCATCAGATTTTGAAATATTTTAAATAAATAAAATTTTTGTTGTTATTTTTTTTTCTTCTTGAAATTCTCATGTGAAATAAATATTGTCGAGTTGAAATCGAGAAGTATTTATGAATTTACATTCTTATTAAAGTGTATCTATTTGCTATTTTTGTTTAATACACATTTTAAATGCGATAGTAATATCATCAATTGATTTTTATTTTACGGCGTTAGATTAGTGTGAAAGTGCATTTCAAAATATAGTAGACTTTATTTAAAATGAAAAACAAAATTAATTCATTCAAGACCTTCAAGACATTTAGTTAGAAGTTTTCTACATTTTGAAATATACTTACTGTAAATTGAAATCCTGAAAATACTTTAATTCAAAAGGACGTGTGTGTTTACTACTCTTAATCTGCTTTTCGTTTAACACCTTTAAAACTTCTACCGTCTGAATTTTTCTATACATTTATCAGGAACTTGATACATTTTTATATTAATTTTATTTTGTTTAAAGGAAATACAATTATAGAGGAGCAGATTTCTAACTCTTCAAGACATGCAATAAGTACAATTTTTCTGTCTTTAAGCATTATTCATTTGTATTGTTTTTGATGTTAACTAAAACCATAAGCAGAAAATAAAATTTTAAAGCTCTTTAAGATTCTTAATTTTTAATATCTTGATTTCTTATTAAAATTTTTCAAAAAGAGCCAAAGAATCATAATTGTTTAAATAAATGAAAAAGGAATTTATAATCGCTTAATCGAATAAGAGTATTCGATTAAGCAACAAGTCAACGAGCTGTACACGCCTCAATAAAATAAGTTTGAAAAAACTATTGGCAGGCAACACTAATTGGACATCATACGTTTATTTAAATAAATTGTATTTCATTGTGATGGGAAATAAATATGTATATGAAATGTATGGGGAATATATAGAAATATAATATGTAAATCAATTTTATATTATGATTATATTGAGCAAACTATTGGCAGGCAACACTAATTGTACATCATGCGTTTATTTAAATAAATTATATATGTGATTGTGATGGGAAATGAATATATGAAATATATGAATATAGAAATACAATATGTAAATCAATTTTATATTATTATTATATTATTATTGAAAAATGCAGTAGAAAAAAAACCAAAGAATGGCAATAATTTAGTCTGAGTCGGAAACAACGAAATACACAATTTTTTGTAATAAATGGTCTCTGTAGAGTCTGTTTGTAAATAAACAATATGAATGTAATGAATTTTAAATATTCAAATCTATACAGTTGATTTTGTATTTAAAAAATTTTCATTCTATTATCGCATTTGTTATGGAGAAAATTAATTTTACTTCCGTACAATTGTTTTTCAGTTGTTGTTATTGTTATGATATCTTAATCAATGGTAACTGATAAGATGTATGTATACCTAATTGAATATGAAATACGCATAAAAAGAAGTACCTTCAAAAACGCGATGAGATTTCACAAAAAAAATCTTTATTTAAAAAACAAACTTCAAATTTCATAAAAAAAAATATCCAATATAATTTAACAACACGCCGCAGGGGAAGCTTTGATTAAAAGTTAATTGAAACGAAATTTTGGCAAAGTAAATAAAAAAATAAACGACGACGTATTGAACTTATTAAAAATTAATTAAAATAAAATTAATGCATTTTCCGTGGACTGAATGCCTGAATATTTAAATTTTAAAAGTACACATTAAAAATATTAACTAATAAATTATTGTTATGTATTGCAATATATTATTACTAAGGGCCCCTGTTGAGTACACTTCTCACCAGATAGCAGAAACTTTTCGTGTTTAATAAGAAGTTTTGGGGTTAGTAAGTTTTATTTGGGACATATAAATACACGTCCCTCATATACTGTTTCGATTCCGATATACATATTCCCTATTATAGTAAGGGGCATTTAGGGGATAAAGTTACTAAAAATAAAAAATGTTGTCATTAAAGAGGTATATACCTGGATATACATAATTTTAATAAAAACTGTATTATTACTACAAATAACCAAAATTAGGAACAGTTACTTAAAAAAATAAAAAATGAAGAATTTAAGTGATTTGTTTTTTTGTTGTTTTTATATTTTTTATTTCAGATGTATTTGTTTTTGTTTGTTTTTATTTTATGTATGTACATAATTTCAGATGAAGTTTTTGTTATTATTTTACATATGTATAATGCACAATGGTTCCATGCAAGTGGTAATAATAACTGATTTGCTTGTTTTTGTTTTTTATTTTAATAAGAACGCAGATATGCATAATGTATTTGGTGAATAATAAAACCATATGAGTAAAAAATTTGTGCGCATTATTGTTTTATATACAACTTATTTATATATTAAGAGTTCATTAAAGAGAAGCGAAATAAAATGAAAAGGTGTCTATTGCGCAGGTCCTTAAATGCTTGTCAATTATAATTATAGATTATTGTTTTTGAGATTTTTGATTCCATAAGATCTCTATTTTGGATATTTTAGTACTTTTTGATGCACATGAACGGTAATATCAAATTATTCATACATGTTTATAATAATGTTTATCATTATGTTTATAAATTATAGTTTTAGTATTATAATTAGTATAGATAATATGTATATTTATGTATTATGTTATGCGTATAATATAATGAATTAGGTAGCTTAATTGTTTTTTTAAATGACTATATATATAGAAGTTTTGGACATATTTAATTTATATATATAAACCTTAACAATTATTATTTAAAATAACAAAAACAGGTACCTAATAACATTTATTCTAAAACGACAGTGTTTTGTCACTTACAAAATATTACTCCAGCTTTTAAATAAAAGTACTTACACTTTAATTTAAAATGTATTGCTGTTCATGGGCTTAAAAAGTGTTTTTTTTTCTTTTATACCTAATGTTTCCATATCTTAAGCAGACAACGGAATATCAAAAGCGATATCGTGAAAATAATCAAGAAGTAAAACGGAGTACGCAAGGAAGATGATGGAAACAAAGATGGAAACTAATGCTTGAACCCAGATAACAATACGTCCAATAAGATTCGTGATTCTTTCTTCAAATTGAAAAAAAATAATCTAATGATACTAAGACTTCTAACTTGTATGAAACAAATGTTGTAAAATTACAAAACAAATGTTGAAAAAGAAATCAGACAAGCTAAACTTAACGTTTACTCTCGAGTCATTTATAGCGACCCTATAGCAATAGCAAAAAATCATAGGCTGTATATAAAACGATTATGTATAATAAAAACGCTTACGAAAGCACAAATAATTTATCAGGAATACTTAATAATAAAATTGATCATAACCTTTAAAATATTTCAAATACATACTATTAACACTTTATTAATATTACAAAAAATGTAAGTAAATAACATCGATAAAAATTACTTAGGTGGTTTCACTAAAAATGTTTATCAAAACTTTCAATTAACACCTACGAATCCAGATGAAATTAAAACAATAATTCGTTCTCTAAAACCGGGAGCTGTACTAATATGGGATGGGATATTCCATAGTCAGTTAATATCAATTTTGGAAAAATTAATAAATATAGCTATGCAAAATTCAGTTTTTCCAACTTCACTTAAAACGACTAATATTATTCCAATACATAAAGAAATTATTGATACTAAACTATAGATACTAAACTTAGATATTAAATTATAAAAAATTAACTTAATTATTGATATTTATCTATATCTGTTGATACTAAACTAAAAAAATCTTAATTTTTTTGAAAAAGTTGTCTAGAATAGACTTTTAGATTTTAATAGAAACAATGGTGTCTCAAGTAAAGAACAATATGATTTTGAAGAAAGATCAAATACAACGGAGTTATTTTTTAGTTCAGATTTAGGTATAAGAAAAGGTTTTTTTTTTAAATTTTTTTATTTACTTTTTTTGTTTACTAAAATTAAAATTAATTTAATTTTCTTATTAATAGTACGTTAAAATTTTTGAAGTTTTTAAAAATATTTAAATATAAAAATATTATAACAGTATTTTCACTTTTCGAATATTTTCCTTTTAATTTTACTGATATGCTTATCATACAGATACGCGTATTTCGTCTACTACTTGCAGACTTCTAGTAGACTTGTAGTCGAGTACAAAACACTGAAGAAGTGTGCAAGTAGTAGACGAAATACGCTTATCTGTATGATAAGCATATCAGTAAAATTAAAAGGAAAATATTCGACTATTTTCACTGTTATACCAAAATTTTACTCTAACGCTGGAAAACAAGTTTTTATAAAAAATAAAAATATTATTAAATATGAAAATTTTAAATTCTGTCAAATTCCTTCAAAAATTTTTTTTTTATACTTACATGTATTAATGATAACTGCACATCAAAAATAAAAATATAAATATTCAATTTTAATCAATAAACAAATAAATTTTTTTTTAAACATAATATACATAATAGAAATGGCAGAATTTTATAATAGTTCAAAATCAAGAAGAAGTTTTACGAAATTTCCTAAAAATTTAATTATCACACCTGGTTTTAAAAATTATCCAAATCCAGGAAGAATTGATAATTTAAATAAAAAAATACGTGATATAATGCCAGAGTTTTTTGATGGTGTTGAATTTAGTATGAGAAAAGGATTAGGAGCTTCAAACAAAACATTATTAATGAGTTGGATTTTTAGTCACACAATTCCAACCGGATTTCGTATTGGTGGTGTTTATAGCTTTCGTTATCATGGTAATATATTGGTAAGTGGCATATTAAGTTAAAAAAACTGGCATCTTTTAATTGTTAGTTATCCTTAAAATTATATTTTATTTGTAGGAGACTCCTACAATTGAATGTGAAATAAATCCCAGTACATTATCGTCAAATTTCGTATTTTGTTATTATCCAGTATCATCATTAAAAATTAAAGGTAGATTTCAGCATTTGTGTAATGAAAATCTTGAATCTATTGCTTTGCGAAATAGAATTTCTATAGATTATATAATGCCATATTCAACAATATCATTTAGCTCATATAATTCAAAGAAAGAAGCTGGTCAATTTACAGTATCATATTTGAGAAGTGTTACGAATAATTTATCATTTGGTTGTGAATTATTATTGGAATGGTTTAATATGGACATGATGTCTAAAATAGCTGTAGCAGCGCGGTATAAAAATATAACTAATTAATATAATATATTTTAATATTTATTACTGACAGGGTTTATTAAATTGTAACATCTATCTCTAGCGAAGTGCTATATCAGATCATTAGCACTTCATTTATGGTGTAATATAAATATGTTAAAGAATTAGTTATCAGAATTCGAATTTATTCAAATTTAAGTATAGTTTGCATGTTAGCTTCTTTAAGTTCACATCAATTTGATTGCTTCTGCTCGAAGTAACACCTGTAAATTCGACAATTGTATGTTCTTATATATTTTCTTACTTGATTGTATAAAAGCGTTTTATCATATGCAACAAACAGCCACCTTCAATTAAAAGATACAAGAAGAAATAACTTTGATTTTTGTTTATTAAATTAATTTTTGTTTTTTTGGTTTAAATGTGGGTGTATCTATAAAAAAGTTCCACAAAACATCTCAGATTCCGAAATAAGTGAATATGGAAAGTATTATTTTTACGTCCTGAACAATGAATAATTTATTAAGAGATTAAATCAAATTGAAAACATTTGTCCATCATTAATTAAATTTAGATTAAATACAACTGAGTGAGAAAGAGAGAAAAAAAGAACTACAAAACTCTTAAAGAATTCCTAATTCATAATTTTTCTTTGAACTGAATATTAAAATTTATATTCTATTTGCGAATGTTGTTTCATTTACGAATTCAATTATTTCAATATGCCATCCAAAATGATGTTGGGTATGGTGTTACTGAAATCTACAATTCAATTATTTTATATGGTGGATTCCTAATGCACGTTTATCAATTTATATTTGATTTCATTTGTCTATTTTATTATTTTTTTATACCAAAAAAATATTAAAAATATAATATTTAATATATAAACTAATCTATGCTGTATATGTATGTATTTTATATACAATTTCATATATATATTAAAATATTATTTTATATATATATTACAGTTATAATATAAATAAACGTGCAATAGCCGCAACAGTATCACGTGAAGCATTAGATATAAGCTATTGGCGTCAGATCCATAAATCAATACAGATGGGTACCTTATTGGCATTCAACAAGAATACTCAAAAATCTATTGGTAAAATATGTTACCAATATGATTTTAATGGTGGTACAATAATTCGTGGTATGGTTGATTCGGATTGGTCTGTAGGTGTTATGTATGAAAGGTAAGTTTTCTCATTTTTGTACACCAGTGTCTCTTTAACTTTTGTGAATTTTTTTTTGTAATAATGAACATTTAGATTCTACATAATTTTTTTGACTCTTTACGGATGTGTTTTTTGTCAAAATCGTTTAAGATTTTTGAGGAAATTCTGTTTTTTGGCAAAATCTTTTTTCGATTTAAATTTTTCTTGAATGATTGAGCTCCATTAATTTATATTAGTTTTTCGATAGCTACACTCAATTTCGTTGATTTTTGACTGTCTCAAATTAATTTTAATTATCAATAAAAATAATAGGCCAAAATCAGAAATGACAAAACTTAACAGAGGAATAACGTAAATTGCACAGAGAAGTTGCAAAGACGGATGGATGCCTATAGCAAAGTTTTAACTAATGATTTAACTAAACGGTTTGTTTGTTTTAAGAGTTTTCAAAATAATTTTTATATAATCGATAACCCATCTTGGTAAATTTTTTTAAAGTTGGACAGTCGCTAAATTACTATTTGTAAAAAATTCTCGATTTTCTCGGTTGTTGTTTGTTTTGTTGTATGAACATAAAAAAAGAGTAAGATAAAAAAATATTAAATTTCAATATACTTTATTTTTGGAAATTATTATATTTCACGATTTGTACGTTTACTACTCTGATTTATAAAAGTTGGACTAAACGAAATTTTGAATACCAAAATTTATTTCTGTTGTTGAATGTTTAAAATAGTTTGATTTATAGAATGAAAAAAATGATTTTATTAAGCGAAGAGATCGTGATCAGTACAATCCATTAAATTGCATTCAACTAATGAAGTTCTTATAAAAAATCTCGAATTAAATATTATTATATACTTAGTTAATAAATGCTTGTGGTTACGTTATATATTATAAAACGTATGTATCGTGAATAATTATATATTCGGCTGTACGATAACGACCAATTTCTGTTCATTAATAAAGATGATGTCTTGTTGGTTTTAGGAAATCAATATATGAACAGTTAAGTAATTAAAGTTTATTTACGAACATCCTTAATGAAGACGACAACTTCAACGTTGTCAAAACATGTATACATATAAATCAGAATTAATAAAAAATATTGAAGATTAAGCTTTTTGTTTTTAAAAAAAATTTAATATAACAATTTTTACTTGAATTTTAAATGTTAATTAATGTCTTAAACAGCCTTCAGACAGACGAAAAGAAGAAAAAAAATAAGGAAGTAATTCTTAATTTTTAAAATTTGGAATATATATGTATTTTATTAATGTTACGATCTTATACCATTTATATGAATCTGAGCAGTGTAACTGTATCATTTCAGAAGATATCTTCTATGATTGCAATTAATATTTGTGATACAGAAAAAGGATATAAATGATTATCATACCAGTGTGTATTTGGACATGTAGCTATTTAGATAAAATTTAATAAATAAAAAAATAATAGTATATATACTCATAATATGTAGGTGGATAAATAACCTTTATTATTCAAAACGTGTTATTAATTCCCAATATATGTGTTATTTTATTCTACACTCCTGAAATATCCTTTGATGATAAAAACCGTTATTTTTATTGAATTAAATTATTAATGAACTTGGATTTAAATGTGTTTGGGTTTTTAATTTTTCCTTTTTTAAATTTAAATCTAATTTTTATTTCTAAATTATTAATTTATAATTTTATTTATAAAATTTTAGAGTTTTATTCACCAAACCCTATATTATGGGGTTCAGTTTATTATTCTGTGTACCAACAAGTCGGTTTACAATTGGATTAAAAATGAATTTTGACTCAAGTCCGATGAAATGCAAGAACTGAAAAGCACCAATAGAGATGACTTCAAAACTAGTACAGAATTTATTTATAAAAATTAAAAAAAAAAAAAAAAATTAAAAAAATTATTGAACTTTTGATTGTATGTCAGAGATGTAATTAAATTAAATGTATACATATATGTATATTAAAATATTTTTTTCTGAAGGATCTAAATTTTGAGAAATTATTTAAATAAAATTAAAGAATTTTCAATTTTAAAGGAACATACAAGAAAGAGTATTAATTTCATTTGGAACCAATGCATTGAATCGATTTGAACGAGTTTGATGTGGCAACTTCGGTTTTGTAAAAATTGATTTTATTTAGTGTAATCATGTATCTAAAGTGAGTTTTAATAAAAAAATCATAAGCTGGTTTATTTACAAAATAATGAACTCGAAGCGGGTAGATAATTTTTAATAAATATGACTGGCAGATTGTTCAGATTAATTCAGCTTAACAAGTTGAAAACTAAATAATACTTCTGACAGACATGTATTATCGATATTGTAATATTGCCAATATCATGATATCGCTACATGTGTGTCACTTAATATCATTATATGAGGTATTTCAAGGTTGAAAAAAACTGTTATTTTGTGTCAATGAAAAAATCAAAGGTAATAATATAATATCCAGCTTTGTTATAACCATACGAGAGAGTATATAATTTTATAAAATATAGTAACATATAATATAAGCGGAATTTAAAACATAATCCAAATAAGTAACAGCCAAAATGGATTTGTTAAAGAAAAATCAATTAAAGACGCAATTCAAGCTTTAGTAATACTTACGAAAAAATATAAAGAAAATAAAGAGTGCTCGCGCGCTCGTTCGATATGCTCCCAGGAAATATAATATGATATGCACTAATGCATTAAAAAATACCAAATATCACTAAAATATATCAGCATCAATTAAGATATGTAAAATAACTATTACCCAAAAAAAAAGTTATAGAAGCATTTTTATATTCATAACATCTTTGCACTGCCTCGTAATTGACAACTAAATCGATGGATGCAGTTGCAAAGATTAACGTTGTATATGCGTGAATGACAATGTACCAGAATTACTAATTCACTAGCCGAAATCAAAAGTTTTCACGTGGAAAGGTAAATTAGAAAATAAGTTTTTAGAATTAGTAGAAATAAAACTAAGTTTATGGTTATAAAGAAAACAACTCAGGCTTTCTTTTATTTCGTTAATTTTTTTTGTATTTTTTTTTATAAATATCGATATTTCGGAAATAAAATCGTATCTGTGTAATTCAATGGAAGAAACAATAGTATTAAAAAAATATTTTTAATTTAAATTTTGTTTTAGAAATTCTAAGTAATTATATAAATTAGAAGAGGCTAAAATTCTTACAAGAACATCTCAGAACGAAATTCTCACAATTAAAATTAGAATCCAACATTACAACAAAATCTTATATTGCATTTATCGTCGATAATAAAAATATCTTATAATAGATATAACTAGCATAATTACCCGATGTTGTCCGGGTCGAATACAAAATGTATAGAATTTACTTCAATGAAGTTTGATTTGTGAATCGAATTGAAAAAAATTGGTTTATAAAAAATATTCTAATATTTTTTTTTTCACTACGATAACTTTAACAAAATCAACAATACTGCAACTTAAACTATACTTATATTAAAATTATTTCTTTGTAAACAATATTTCGTTTTTTCTGATTGAGTATAAAAAACACGTTCGTTGCTATTGCGATATTCTTGAAATAAAGACATTTTTTGACATTAATTCTTCATTAATTCATTAGCTTATTGCAAATATTATTTATACGAAATCAGTAACATTCGTATTTCTTTATTTTTTAAAGAGTATCTAAGTGTAAATTTTCATGCCTGTAACACAATTGATCTTTGAAATATTCCTGAGAGGTGCTATGAGTTGTATGGCAGCTACCCAAATCTGTCATTTGATAGCTTTGAAAAGTAACGCGTCCGGTCTTGAATGACTGTGCAAAATTTCAGAACGCCATCTTTAAAACTGGGGGCGTGTATAGCGAACAAACAAACAAACAAACTTTCCCTTTTATTAGTATAGAAACAATAACTGAATATATAATAACTAAATACCAGCTCAATGTTTGTGGATGGAATGGATTTTTGTTATTTAATGAAAAATTTACTTTAATAATTTACAATAATTTTCTTTTATCTTTTGAATTGAATTCTTTTAAATCATTGGTCGCTGAAATACTAAAATCTCTCTGAAAAGGAATTTTAATCACAATGTCCAATTTAAAACAAAAAGAAAATAAAATAAAACTGTTTTCTTTTAGCTTCCAATTTTACACAACTTAATTTTTTTTTTGTAACCTTATTTTGTCAACTGAACTGGAAAAATTTAATTGCATTTCAATTTTCAAAATAAATGAAACTTTAGTAAACTGTGGATTGAAAGATATTAAAAGAAAAAAAATCTCTTCTTAAAGCAATTAATTTGGTATCAGATTTGGTTTTGTATTTCATCGAATATTATGGTATAATGTGTTTTAAAATCTTCCACACTATAAACCTAATCCTAAATCTTTGCGTTCTAATTGATTTCTTCATTTTTTTGTAATCATGGAATTTGTTTTATTTAATATGTATATCGATAAAAAATGTATCCGAAATTCGATTTTCCATTTGTAATATGTTACTAATGTAAAATAAAAATTCATATTCTGTTTCGACTTTACATGATAATTCTGTAAATTTTGGCTGAACACTTGTGATGAAATGATAATTATTTCAAATTTGACTACAATAAGTTATGGAGCACAATTCAATTTTGTTCATCACCGGAGTAAGTTTTGTTCTAATACTCTTTTCATTCTTCTAAATCAGCAGTATTGTGAATCTAAGTCAGTTCAAATTAAATCAAAACAGAATGGCGGAATTTAATAAATATGGTATATAAAAATATATTTTTTCCTTTGGAATAAATATAAACAGTTACCAGAAGGTGCTAGGTCTTATTTCTTTAAGATTAATACCAGTAAAATTACAATTGACATAAACAAATAACATAAATTGAATATACATTTTTAGTAATTTTCTATTCTTAAAAAGGTGAATTGCAATCACATGTAATTTTACTATCACTTGACTATCGGGTCCGCTAGGGATATTTTATTATTTCGGGAAGAAATTAAGATTATGCTGAATTTTCACAAACACCAATCGTTCAAATTTCTAGTCATTTTTTTTTCTTTACTCCTCTTGGGAGTTCTTTTGAACTATTTGAGATTGAATTATAAAATTCAAATCATTCTTATTTTTTTGGCATTGGCATTCTTATTTTTTCCTGCCAATATAGCTCTTTCTATCAACCAAGCATGATTTTTGTATTGCTGTTGTATATTTGGAAAGATTTTTTCAATTAGTTCTTATTTTGATTGTATGAATATTATTCAAAAATATCTCGGAATTGTAATGAAACCATCATTATCAATTGGCATACCATTATCCATTAAAAGTAATTGCTTGAAATATTGCATCTGATCGATCACTTTGCAATCACGCGTACATTGGTGGTGAGTCTTAACTTTTTAACGTATTTCCATAGATTTGATCCTTCAAATACGCATTTATTTCATATGCTGGTATTGAATTTAACATAACAGGTAGTGTTTGTCTGAAATTCCCTGCTAACAATATCAAAACATCACCAAATAAATTTTGATTTCCATGTGAATCTCTAGAGATCTATTTAAACGTATATTTAACTGCTGTTTCGTGTTCGTCGGTCAATTCATGAACACCTTCGTTGCGGCATTATTGAATAATTTTTCTTTGTTAACATGAGAAATTGTCTTTATTTATTTTTTTTAATTAATTTTAACTGAATGATTGCAAATCAATGATTAAAAAATGTTGACAAATGCTCACAATGTAAACTTAAATGACAACCAATAAACACACCGAAATTGAATAGGTCAAATGATGCGCGCGAGCAAAGCCTTTGAGTTGTATACCGATATCAATAAAATGTATTTCTCATAAGAGAATTTACACATTTTATGGGAAAACACATCATCACAAAAATGTGCGTAAAATACATATGCGTAGACATTTTTCAACATTTTTTTCTTTGACCATCAGAGAAAGTAGATCAAAACCATCAAAGAAAGTAGACCTTTCCAACTCATGTATTGGTTTGAAATCAGCAGTTTTCGAGTTATAAAATGACGAACATAGGACAACTTATTTCTATATATATATAGATTTTAATATTTTTCTTAGTTATATTTTTATTTTATAACCTCCAAGGGAAACGAACCCGTTGACTACCACGTCATAATTGAAACACATTCTAAGCATTATTTATAAACTTAATAGGTGAATGTTTAATATAATTTACTATAACTTTAATATAATGCTATGTAATAAATTACTATTTTAGTAAATATTTATAATATTTTTTAAGTACAATTCTATTTAAATAATATAAGATTCCCAAAATTAATCAAATAGATTTACACATTAAAATTTTTAAAATGAAATCAGTCATATTATTTTAAAATAATAAGTATCTTAAAGTTGAAAAGAATAACTTTGCATTTTCATCATATCATTTTCTTTCGATTTTGGTTATAAGACGATTTGAAAGCCACAAAAGCTATCAACCGTATGATTACGGAATGAAATATTTCAGATATCTTTTGATAACATTATTGTAAAATAAAATTTATTTATATATTATTATATATGCACTGCGTGTAATGTATATGCAAGGATCTGAATGCAAGGATATCAAAAATAAATACATACATTTATATGTACATAATTACATACATATGTGTTATGTATATTTTGTAATAACAACATATATAAAAGTTGTCATGTGTTTTTGTTGAAAAGTTTTTGTTTTTTGAATTTTTTTTAAATCTTTTTTCTTATTTTTTTGTTTGTTTTTGCTATTAATTTTTTATATCCTTAATTGCAAAAGATTCAAGCTGAAAGATAAAAAGATTTCTGTCAAGTGTATAAAATCTTTTATCCTTGAATGTTACTTTTGGATGTTTTGTTTTTGTTAATTTTTTTTATTAGAGTATTATTAAAAGTTTTTCTCGGGAAAGCAAATCTATACATATTATTTATATGTAAGTGACTGCATAAGTGAGTTTACCTATGTATATTATACTTTTTTTATTTGATCCTGGTTGTCAGTTCATTTGAGTTGGTTGTTTTAATTTTTCTGTTATCTTTCCTAATTTTATGGTCAATTGATTTGCACATTTAAGGATGCTAAAAAATTGAATGAGTCTTTTATACTTGTACTTTTTCTATTTTTTATTTCGTTTTTGGATTTTAAAATTTTTAAACATTCTTATTGAAAACAAGTGTTACTAGAGCGATCCTTAGAGAATTAATATTTTGTAAAAAATATTTGGAACACAAAATTAATACTGAAATGGGCATACATACTTATTTATTTTTAGTAGAAATATGAACTTTTTAGATTCTTTAGCTTAATTGATCATTTACTCCAAGCTGTTTATCAATATTTTACTCGAAAATTCAACACAGTCTGGTTCAGGGTGAACATGGCTCAGTAGCATTAATTGCAAAATTTTCTTGACAAGGTGCATACTATAGTCATAATCACATCACGTATAATAACTGTTGATTTAGAAATGGTACACTATTATGGCGATTTTGTAATTCAATATTTGCATCATATATATGTACCAGAACAACGCGTTATAATATGAACAACATTCAACGATTTTTCTAATTGCAGATGTCTCATAATTAATTTAATCATAATTTTTTCGGAAATTTTTCCGAAATTATTATTATTCCGGGATTATTTCCATTATTGTGTACTGACATACAAGCTGCTATTTGTTGGTAAGATTTGCACAATGTTGCCTTTGACTTTCTCTACTGTTGTCAAATTTCCATTGTACAAGCTACATTTCTATATAAAAAAAAATTATGTAACTACTATTTAATTTGCAAATGGATAAAGTCTAAAATGGTAGTTATTTTTTTTTGTTTTTTCATTTATTCAAATTTTTTTATATTGGTATTGGTACTTTGTAAGCAAGATATATCAGACGTTGGTTATCCAAAAGTTACCACTAGACCAACTCGTTTTGGCACTGTGAGGAAATAAGCCAATAGAGATGAACGATCAGTACTAAAACATGTTGAACGACTACAACACTATATTTCGGGAAGGGTTATTAAGGGTGCTCAGAGATCTGGGACTTATGTTATCATTGGTTTCAACCAAATGAATACGTACAAAATATACGTCTCCAAGTAAGACGGAGCTTTTATTGGTGCTTAAGTCACCAAACAAATACTCCATCTCATCGTTTAAAGTTGATTTGTTGAGAGTCTTTATTGCAAAGCCGCATCTCACATATATTTCTGTTCCACCACCACGTGCGTATCCACCGTTGGAGTCAAGTTTGTTCCTATCATTCCGATACAGTTTGAAACCAAGAAGTAGTTTCATCTTAGGTTATAAGCTTCTTATATTGATATAAATGACGTTAAGTAGACCAGAGTTGTTTATAGATGTGTTTGCTAAGCATTAAAGCTGACAGAATATAAGTCTAAAATAATGAAAACAAACCTTAAAGCAAAATTAAATATAGTAGTTATATCACAAATTAATATAGTTATAGTTACATTAATAATATTAAAATATTCAAAAATAAGCACAAAATCATAGTATAATTTCAAATTTACACAAATGTAATGTTACAAATTTAAATTAAAATGTATGTATCGTTAATGAGCAACTATTAAGAAATCACTAGCTTGATCTTGTTGAGATCATTGCTTAAAATCAGATGGTTTTTTGAAGTTATTTTAACTTCATCGCTCCCTTCAGTTCTTAACTATATGAACAGAAACTCTTTTCGAGTAAATTTTTTGTAAATCCAGCCCATCCTTGTGATTTTGTTTGGACAAAAGAATTATGTGTTGGTAAGCGTCCGTTAGCAGTTGAAAAAATTACTAAGATTTTCATTATTTGTTTTAGCAATGCTCCATTACAATTAGGTCTTTGCAATGTAATTGGTTTTCTAATTCAAGAACTCGTTGGCTCAAATTTTCTTTTATCATCTCAGAGTTATCCGTCTGAAACCGCGCATAGACTCTTTTCGGAAGTTTTCTTAGATTCAGCAATATAGTTTTCCTGAAAATCGTTTTCAATTTTATTTACTGTAATGTTCACTGCGTCAAAGTTTTTATAAAGTTAATGATCGTTTGAAGTAACATCAGCTAGCGACTGAAAAATCTGACCGCTAAAAAAAGCAAACATATAAAAGTCGAGGCATGTTAGTAAAGGGAAATATAATAAGAATGTTATGCATTCTTCTAATAGATTATTATTTTTTTTTCAATATTAGAGAATAAATTTTACCGAACAAGAACCAACAATAAAAAATTATAGAAGGTGTAGGATTGTTTATATGTTTACATGAGAAGGAAAAGGTAAGTCAATGTAAAGTATTTTGGAAAACGTAAATCAATAACTCTAACGTATCATTACTCCAAAATTCAGCAAGCGGAACGGTAATTGAAAACGCATGCACTAGTGGCTTTGTCTTATAAGCTTGATATTAATTATGGCGATTTTCAATACTTCAAAAGTTAGTAAGATAAAAAAAAAAATTAAGAACTAAGAATTAATATTAGAATCGATATTAGAATAAACAGACCAAATAAAATCAAACTGCGAACATAAATGTTGTTGTTGAAGTTTGGTTTTAAAATTACCACTTTAAAATACAATATATCTGTTTTTTAAGTGAAGAACGTTAAAAATTATAATTAAGGAATTGTACCATTGTCAGTACCATTTTCATTTTTAAAAGTCGAACTTAAATTGCCACGAATCAAACCCGAATTGCCATATAAAAAAGTTGTCAAATGATATAAAATTTTAAAGATTTGATAATATTTTCAATAGGATACCTTAAAGTGGAAATTTTAATTTTGTTACTGAAAAACTAATTAACGCTAAAAAAATATGAATAAATAAAAAAAATTTCTGACCTTTAAAAATAAAATTACTTTTCGAGTTAATTTCTACTTTGTTAAAAGAAACCTTTTCTTGTGCATTCATTAATATTATCAGTTTTAAATTTGTATTGTATCTATAGGTGTAGATTATGTGTAGATACCATTCATAAAAAAGAAAAAATAAAAATTCAGGAAAATTAATCAGTCAAATTTTGCTATCAAAAGTTTTTTTTAATTTCTTTATTTTACGATACAATTGCAAATACAAAAAAAAACAGAAACTCAGAAAGTCAGAAAGTTTCAGCAATAAAAAATTAAAGGAGTAAACTTTGTCATGAGATTTTATTTTTTTATATTCTTATTGAAAATAAATTTTAAGAATATTATAAAATAGATTTTTCTTTTATATTATTGTAAAATACAAAATTGAGATATTTAGGGGAAAATTTTATAATGATATAGGTTTTCTATCCAAATGCTGGTTTGCGGCTGTGGCCACTTGTGTGTGGCCCACTTTCATGGACCACAGACACCATTACATTTTATGGATTTTGAGAAAGTCTTTGATAAAGTAAATCGCGAGTATATATGAGAATTAAATTGTAGGGAAGGCATCGAGACCACCTGCAAAATATGATTTCAATCAACCACACAAGGAAACTTGAAGTGTACATCAACAAATGTCATTCGTTGGTCAAAAGTCATTTCAAAATGAATGCTGCGGCAGAAACAAATGAAAAGTTATTACACGTAATCCAGTAAAGGAAAGGGCGTTGCATTGCACATACTCCAAGGAAACTTGGCAACAACTTCGCGAAACAATATTTTGAATGGAATTCTCAGGATGCATGTCGCGTCGAAAGGCCAAGAAAAACATGGAGAACAACGGTCTTATTTGAATTAAGCACCCAACAAGGAACGTGGTTCCAACTAGAGAAATTATCCGCAAATAGGTGACGATGCAAATACTTTTTTTCCGCCCAATTCCATTGATAGGTTTGCAGGACAGTGATAATGGTAGGTATTTTGATTAGAACGAATATGCATTTGAAACTAAGTTAGTTTAATCAATTCGGCATTATAACTTAACAATTTATGAATAATTGGCATTATTTGAAAAAAAAATAACTTCATTCAATATTTTACAATTTCAGATTAAAAAGGCAGTATTTTAAGTATCCTAATTAATTAAGAGGATTTTGTAGATTTCGTCCTTTGGGAATAGTGTCCCCAAACCAATAGTTATCCAACATCGGGAGCTACCCTACATACCATTGGAGAATGTCGTGAAAATAATCATTAATTTAGGCACCCTTAAAGACTTAGGTGCGTGATTGCATTGCTAAAAGTAACCACAAAAATATAATATGGTAGCAAAGAATTTCAGTACGGCTCTAACTTTCAAAGAATTTCGATACCATTATCTAATGTATGATATTGTGTGTTTTTTTTTAAATTTAGTCCCCTAAAGTAACTAAAGAAAAAAAATAAAAATATTTCGGGTCAGAAAAATCAAAGCGATAACATCAGTCTTTACACTATATTTATATAAGTGTCCACTAGTTGGCAAGAAACATTTTTTTTTCTTTTCATTTCATTTGATAGATTTTATGGGGTTTTGTTTTTTTCTTACTGGCTGGTAAAGTTTTTTGGGTAATGAAAAACTTCTTTTTTGTGTCAGAATGATATATCAGATCAGAAAAATTATTTCCTTAGAACTGATTTATGAATAATCAATTCGGTTTGACAAAGACATTTACAATTATAAAGAATGCAGTTGATCCAACGAAGGGGATTTATTTTCTGTTCTTGGCAGTAACTTAGGTAGATTACCTTTTGGTTTTTATGGTTATTGTACTGATAGTTCTTACTTCATCTACAATGTTTTTCGAATATTTACTTATCAAATTTCGGGCTTGAACTCATTAAATGTGGAAACTACTACCATCATCAGGAACTAAGTCTTTTTAAATAGCGTTGTTTCATTTTAATTAAGTTGTTACCAAATTATACACTCAAGTTTATTTTTATCATATATTTTATCCCCATCATAAAAGATGCTGGACAAGGTCGAAAAACCCATAAAATTTTTTTGTTTAGCAGGAATCGAATGTGGGACCTTTCGGTTAAAACCAGCGTGTTGTTGATAGAGTTGTTTTTATAATTTTGTTTCATTAAAAAAGTAGCTTGCTTTTGTGACCATTTGATAATGAGCTTCGAACAACTATTAATAGTTAATGTAGTGTCTTGACATGAACGTGATAAATAAGGTGAGTTTCAATAAAGTTTTAAGATAGACTTGAATCAATCAGAACGAATTTATTTTATGATAAGTTTCTTCGGTGAATTTTTTTAATTTTTGCGTTCGTTTTTCAAAAAAATGTTGAAGCGAAAAAAAATTCGTGTTCGTTTCTAAAAAACTGCATTCAAATGTAGCATTTTTGACTAAATTTTTTACGGTTCTGCATTGTTAAACTGTACAATCAAACAACATAATAAAAAAAATTAAAAAAAAAACAAAGAAAATATCAAATGTCAATATTTCGAATAAAATATTAATAATAAAAAAAAAACTATTTAAAATATTGCTTTTTTGAAGGGTTACACAATTTTGGTAGCAACATTAAATGCACTAAAAAGGAGAAACTAAATTAGATAGAGCAAGGTCTGTTAAAAATTCTAAGATTTGACTTCAGACAGGAGAAAATAATGTTAGATAAAATGTTTGTACGAAAAAAGCAAATATATGAGAAGAAAATAATAATTAAAAATTACTTTTTTTTTTATTAAAAAAATATTGCTTTTAGTTATTATATTATATTATAAAAATTAATATTATAAATAATTTTATAATAAAATAACAAAATAAAATAGTTTAAAAAAAATAATTTGACTCAAAGGAAAATCGAACTCACAAACCCTATGATATTAACACGACGCCTTAACCAACTGAACTAATAACCGATTAAAATTATTTCACCAAAATACAGACATAAAATTATATTTTATTTTGATCCCTACATCGCCCAATAGAATAAATAAATAAATAACATTGGAAGCTAAAGAAAGGCTGGTAAAAATGTAAAAGAATGCAGTTGTTTTTATATAATACTTTCTTGTATAAATTTCATTAAATCGCGACTTTTATCGTCTTCATCTATGCAGAGATTTTTATTAATAAAAACAAAATTAAATAACAAAGCAGTGCAGGAAACATGAAAAAAAATGTAGAATTTTTTTTGTTCGTTTGTGAAATAAAAAGAGTGCAGAATTCTGTGTTTTGAAGGCAGAATGTAAAAATGTTGCATTTTAAAAAGCAGAATTTTTTTTTCGAGAAATTAATTCACCATTGGTTTCGAAATGCAAAGAAAAAAATATAGAATGAAGGTGCATAGAATTTTTCGTTTAAATTTTTGAAAATTTAGTTCATACTCGTATAAAGTTCTGGTATTATAAAAGGAGTACCAAACGTACCAAACCATGACAAATAATAAAAATTAAAGTTAAGAAATGTTTTTTCTTGTTTTAAATTACATCGAAAATAGAAATCGAAAATCTTAAAATAAAATAAAATAACATTAAAATTAGTTAGAATCTTAAATTTGTTTTTTTGCAATTGTAATATTTTTGCTAATTTAAATTTTCAAATGAGAAGTTAATCATGAAAAAAAGAAGTTTTTATTTTATTATTTCTTTAATTTTGTTTATCGCAGAAAAGTGAAATGATAATTTGAAAAACAAAAATTGAAAAGAAAATAAGAATAATTGGTGGTGAGAAGAAAATGTAAAAATAAATCGAAGAAAGACACAAAAATTAAAATAAATTTTTTTTTGATGATTTACAAAACCTCAAATCCACTTCAGACGAAAACACAAAACGAAATAAGACAAGTAAAAAATATTTTAATTTTATTTTTATTTTTTTTAGAGAACTTAATTACAACTTTTTTTTTCGATTAGCAACTTATGATTTTCCATTTCTTACCTTTTTTTTTGGTGCATAGTAATTTTTATTTTTATTTTGTAAAGCACCAAATGGATTGAAAGTGCTTTTTCTTGTAACTAAATTAAAAATAAATACGAGAGAGATGTGTGCTAAAAAAACTTATTCCGAATGAAGTTTGAAAGTATGTGGTGTTAAGAAGGAATCTAAAATTAACAGTTACAATTCTATATATATTCTATCTACAATTACAGATATAATTCTAGTATAATTATAGTGCAGAAACAAAAATCTTTCTTTCATATTTAAAATTTTTGTTTAACTAATATACATTATATGCACATTTAAGTTACATAATTCTGTTTCATTTTATATTAGCGGATTCCGCCAAACGTTGCTTCGTCCTAGTGGACCTGAAATTTATAAGCTTGTTATTGATGAAAATACAAAACTTTATATACCTAATTCATGAGAAATAAAATATCTATGTATATGTTGGGTGTTCCATGCGTATCAGCTTTTTAACAGGGGAATCAACTAAATCGTGGGTGCTCTATCGATTGGTGATATTTGCAACTTTCGGGAAGGAAGAGAAATGGGTTTTTTAAGCCCACAATTCGAGATTTTCAAATAGGAACAGGTATTTTTTTATGCAAATTCGGATTCTACGTCAAAAAAGGTACTGAAAACTAAGATAAAAAAATATGATAATATGATAAGCAAGTTTATTTATAAAAATTATTATTGCTAATTTTACCAAAAGAAAATATGGAGGGTTTTTGTTTTACTTTTATTAATTTTAAAGAAAAATACCGAGAAATATATTTTAATGTAAAATCCTATAGAAATTTTTAATATTTCTAATATCAATTCAAAAAATATGTGTACTTAATTAGACATAAATGACAATTAAACAATGTTAACTTAATTGAGAACTAATAATTAGTTCTTTCTTTTTTTCCTTATTTTGCTAGATGCTCAAGTTTTGTTTTCTAATCCTTATTATGATTATTCAAATATTGAAATCAATATTTTATTGGTTTAATTAATATAATATACCGGGTGTTCAGGAGCATGCATGTCACTTTTTTAAGAGGGGAAGAATCCGTTATTTTAAAATTTAAAAAAAAAATAATGAATTAAATCGAGAGTGTTCTATCGATTTGGGATATTTTCAATTTCCGGAAACGACCAGAAATAGTTTTTTTAAACCGGAAATTCGCCGAAATCAAGATTTATACGAATTCGGATTCTACGTCAAAAAATTAGTAACATATGTATTAATATTTTTTTTGTTTTATCAGTATTTTTCTTTAAAATTAATAAAAATAAAACAAAAATCATTAAATTTTTCCTTTGATAAACTAAAATTAATAATAATCATTAACTAATTAGAAACAATTAAATAATTTCAAATTATGATATTTGGTTATCTCATTTTTGGGTACAAACAAAAGCTTAAACTAAAAACAAAACCAAAAAAAAATTAATTTATATTTTTTGGCATAGAATCCGAATTCCAGAGCACTCTCGATTTAGTTAATAATTTTTTTTTTAATTTTAAAATAATGGCAAAAACAAAATAGAATGTCAATAGAAAATATAACAGTTAGAAAATACAAAAAATTAAAAATTTTTGCCATATCTATACCTGACTAAATGCACCTAAGAAATATTTATTTAGCTCCCTTTTAAGAGAACTTTTTTTAAGAGTAGTCTAGTTTTTTTTTTAATTATTTGTGTGACAATAAATAGAATTAAAAGGCAAAAGTTTTTATTAAAATTAAATTTAAGTTGATTTACTAAACAAAATAATTCTCTTGTTATCTGGTTTAAAATATCTTCATACTATTGAAATGATATTATTCAGAAATTTTAATTAACTCTGTTAAAAATGGTTCATTTTCATCATTCTAAAAAAAGAAATGTAGAAAAATACAATATCCAAAAAAAATTACAGAGATATTTACATACATTAGATACATACACATATGTATATGTTTTACATATCTTATATATAATACACAAGCTGAACGATGTGGTGAGTAAAATAATAGTATATAATTGAATAGTAAATTACACCACCAAAATATTAAAATTTTAGCAAGTTCTTTTTACTGAGTACTTAATTTTCAAATAGTTACACCAAAAAAATGACGGTTATTTCTAAGTAGAGCGACATCAATACTCGAAAATAAATTTCAATCACGGACAATTTTTAAAAAGGCTTTATAAAATTTCGGTCATTTTAATTAGACACACTTATAGAAAAAAGTACAAAAACAAACACAAACAAAAATTGAAAACCAAACAGAAAAACAAAAATCAGATCAGATCATACTCTTCAAAAATGATATAATAAATGTTAGTTCATTTGCTATTGCTATTATTAAAAAAAATATATACAGTAAAACTCGGTATTCAGTAATATTTCTGACTATAACCGTTTTGTGGCTAAAGGCGTAATGAAAAAAAATTGCATCTTTATAAACAAAATCAAATTCAATAAAATATCTTTCGTAGATATAACAATTTTAAACTTTATTTTATTCATAAATAGAAATTCTAAAGAACAGAAAAAGACTATATATGTAAGTACCTATAAATCAGTTTTTTAATAAAATAATTCACTTTTGGCTTATTTTTTTGTTTTATTAAAAAAATTTGGGTTATATTTTAATGTGACTATAAACGACATCGATTGTATGAACTTATTAAGTTTATTACTTTCTTTCAAACCAATTGTTGACTATTGCTATAACAGAATTGTGACTACAAACGTTTTTGACTATAAATGAATTAAAATACATCGATCTACTACGTTGAGAGTATTGGGTTTTTATTGTGTTAAGTTATACTGAAATTAGCATTAATTTTGTCATAGAGGATTCAGTACTATACTTTAATTTCATTATATATATATACAACAATTCAGCGATTCAGAAAACAACTACAATTATACAAAAACAAATATTTCTTTTTATATAAAGTCGTAACTGAAAGAACTGCTTCTGTGCAATTGAACAGGGTATTTACGAGTTCTATAAATATTTTAATTAAGGGTTATTTGATCTTTGGTTAAAGAATTACTTTTACAAATTTTCTATAAAAATCAAAATTAGCTCTAAATTTCCTGAAAAAAGTTTGTAATTATTAAAAGGAAACGAAAAACTATTTCCCAAGAGCTTAGTCTATTTTTAGTTTAAAAATGTATTCTCATAGCCATATTCATTAACTAATTCTAGAGTACTTAAAATCAAATTCCGTGTATCATTTTAATTTCTTAACACTTTGTATACTTGTTAAAGTTATTTATCATTGATTTTTTCAACTTATCCTTTCTTTTCTTATACATTTTATTTTTCCGGTTTTAATTTTTCTAAAAAAAAACAAAACAAGCACAAAAATTAAAATAAAATACTTCATAGATGTTGTTTGTTATTACTTGTACTTTTTTTGTTTCCTTTAAATGTTTTCCATTTCATTTTTATTCCTTTCTCTTTCTTTTAACTTTATTTAGCTGGCATTCAAACAACCATTTTACAAGTATAAAAACCACACATCCGTAACGAAAAGCTTCCGTTTCAATTTGAAAACAATATGAACCTTTGAAATAGATACTCAATTCATTTTGAATATTTTAACAGTGATTCTAAAATTGTATCAGTGATTCTAAAATTGTACCGGAAACTTTTTTAGAGGGTAATTTCTAGCAGTATTTTAGAAAAAAAGATGTTGTTGAAAGGACAAAAGTTGTTCTATTTCTAAATTTAACATGAACTACAGGAGCTGAAAAGAAATCGTATTAGTAGAATAATATCTAACAAATATCAACTAAAGACATGCAATCTGGTTTTTTTTTAAATTAATAAGATATGACTTTATCTGAGAAATTGACTGTCTGGCATGAAAATTGTTTATTGCCAAAATGTAGACTATACGAGTATACGCTGGGTGGCGCAGTAAGTAGAGCGCCTGCCTTTCAACTGAAAGGTCCCAGGTTCGATGCTCGATGAAGCATTTTTTATTGATTTTTCGACCTGGTCTAGTACCCTTTGTCGTTGGCATATAATAAATGACAAAAAAAATTGAGAGTATAATCTGGTAACAAATTAAATAAAATGAAACTATTCTATTTAAGAAGGCTTTCTTGACAATAGAAATAGTTTTCCACATTAAATGAATAGATAACCCAGTAATTTGTTAAATAAATGCTCGAAATATTGTAGATATTGTAGTGTAAAATTGCAGTACTATACTTTATTAACGAAACCATACTTAAGAAACGAAAAGGTGATTCAACCTAAGTTACTGTCAAGAGTGTAAAAAAAAAGTAATAAGAAAAAAATTTGGGCGAAATTTTCAAAGATAATCCAGATTACAATAATTGATGTACTTATTGCTATACCTTGAATATCTTTGGAAGTTTTTCAACCCTTTATGTTTCAGCTAAAATTTACAAATAAAATAAAATTTTTGTCAAGTCTAGAATATTTTATTTTCTAATATCCTCTAAAAAAATTCCCCCTAAAAAATTAAAGGATTTTCAGGATATTCTACGAATTTGATGAAATATTGATGGAATAACCAAAAAGAATTAACTATAATGTGATTATTTATAGTTAATATAAGTTAATTGATTTAAAAAACATGGCCCTCCAAAATGGAATCTCCTTTATGATTTAATGCCTATGATATCAGTGTAATGAAACGTGAATGTTGTATATCAAAAACGTTGACTTTTTTCATGAGCTAAATTTAAATTTTTTAATGGGGCAATGAAAACTGTATTGAGGGCTAGTTGCGTTACGTTTCGACGAAAGTCAACAACAGTAATTAATATTTAATTCAATAACAATATAACAATAATAAGCTTTTTGAATTCTTTTTTCAAACAAACTTTTTTAAGTTTTATTATTACGTTTAAAAATCACTGCTAAAACTTTTTCTCTTTGTGTGAACTGCGTAGTTTTTATCTTTGCAACCGATTTCAAACTGTTTCCGGTTTTTGTTTTTGTGTTCTGTTTTCATTTAATTTTATTTGTGTGTCTTATTTGTTTTTTTATGCCAGCTTAGAACTTAGTTGTGGTTTATTTTTCAGGAAAGAGCCCACATATTTTCGTATTACAAATAAAGTAAAAAAGCTATTAGAGAAGAAAACGGAAATTTCTTTTGAATATGCTTTTCTTTTTTTCTGTTATCAATTTAACGTTGGAATGGATTTTTGGGAAAAAATAATTTTTTTTATCTAAAACCATTGTAAAATAACATTTAAAAGGTAACATATAGATAGACTATTGGTGTTAAAGTGAAAATTTACAGGATATTTGACTTGCAGTATTTTTAATTATAACGGTCTTAGGTTCTATAAGAAAACGAAAACTTTTTTTTTGCATAATTAATAGGAAAAGGAAGTTGTTTTTTGATTGTTATAGAAAATGCTGTAGAAAATAAATTTTTTAAAAGTCAATCCCAATTGTAAATTGAAAAGAAATTTAGGATATTTAATAATATAAATTGAGCTTAGAGAAAATTCATATTATGTGATGAATGCATGTGATTAATAACAAGATGAAGAAATGAAATATTAGAAAAATGTGCGGATTTGAGAAATTAAAAGGCAGAGTGAAAGAATTCAATGTTTTTTTTTATTTAAAATAGTTTAAGGTGTAAGTATAGTATCATATAATATAATAGTTTATCAGGAACTTATAATAAAGCAAAGTAGAAAGAGAAATTAGAGGATTATTATTTCTTACAAAGCGAATCGCATGATTTTGAATTTTGTTGCTGTACTCTAATAATTATAGTTTATCCTAAAAGTTTTTTGTTTAATAACTTCCAATATGTTTTTTATTTAATGTGAAGTATAATCGATACAATTAAGTTCTGAATAAAACGTCATTCAAATGGCCTCCACGACTTCTTCTGCAGGAACGAATTGGATGAACCCAATTTTCGAGCACTTTTTCCACTAAATCCAGTCGTATGTCATGAATAGCACGTTCAATATTGACTTGTAAAACTTGAAGAGATTCTGGTTTATTGTTAAAGACCAATGACTTCAAATAACCCCAGAAGAAATAGTCTAATGGTGTTAAATCACAACTTCTTGGAGGCCATTCAATATCACAATTTCTTGAAATAATCGAATCTCCAAACTTTTCTCAAAATAATTCAATTGTTGCACTTGCTGTGTGGCAGGTAGCCCCGTCTTGTTCGAACCAAATGTTGTTAAAATCAAGTTCTTCCAGTTTCGGCCATAAAAGTTGGTTATCATCGATCTATACCGCTCTACTTCTTCTTCGCACCAGAATCGACAGTTTTGTTTATTTACCGCACCACTCAGATGAAAGTGAGCCACATCCGAGAAAATGATTTTCTTAAAAAAATTGTTATCGTTTTCAAGTTGTTCCAAGACAAAATCAGCAAATTCACGACGTTTGTAATGAAATTGTAAACATTACTGAATTCAATGAAAAAAAATGACAGATCATGACATGTTACAAATGGCCGAAACGCCGAAACGTAACTTTAAAATCATATCATCCCTATTGGAAAGCATTATATAATACTAGACTTAAACCTTAAACTATCTAAAAAAAAAAATAATAATAATTTTTTAACTCTCTCTTTAATCATCATGGATCTTTATTTGGTATGGTGAATATTTTCAATTCACTTTTGTCAAAATAATGTATAGAATTTGAATAAATTGTGGATAACATGGATTTTTGAACATGGATTTTTTTTAATAGAGATTATATAAAGTCTTGAATATTTTAGTAGTTTTTGTTAACCATTTTTTCAGTTTAAATATATATTTAAAATAAAGAATTTTGTACTTTTACCTAATACCTTTTTTATCCATATAAAAATATTTTGTATTAACAACACCTCGGAAACTTATTTTTTATTAAAAAATTTGTAGTATTACTTCCGCATCTTTGTTACTCATGTCATGTCAGACTACTGTAAGACACGGATTCCTTTGTAATTTTCGCATTTGGATGAGTATCAATCCCTAGAAATACTATTTTAAAAGAAACAAACTTTGTTCCATCATTTGAGCATAAAATCTCTAAATGAATTCAAATAACAATTTTGGGTTGTATTTCTTAGAGGGTTTCTTTAAAAAATTTTCTAAAAAAAAAAATATTTTTCTCTAAAATTCTAACTTAAGCGATGTGTATTTATGTATGTGTATTTACATAAATATTTATGTAATGATGTATTTTGCCTCTCGTCATTTTTAAAGAAAAGAAATATTTTCATTTTTTATAATCCATGCACAGGAATTGTACTGACAAAATCTGAGTTTTCTGTTGTTCGCTTAGATAGGTACATATGAAGATAAAAAAACATATTAAGATTGCAAAATATATGTATGGGTGTATTATTTTGTAGTCTCATTAATTTTCATTTTCATTTCATAAAAAAAGCGAATCAAAAATAAAAGTATATAATATAGTGAATATGGCAAAGAAAAAAAGTGAGAGTTATGCAAACGTCAGAAGTATATTAAATATTTGTATTTGTACAAACCAAATCTATGAGGGTGTTAATATTTAATTTGTTTCTTTTTGAATGTTAATATTGTCGTGTTTTTTGTATTAATACCTGTACAAATTCTTAAAAAGTTGTCATAAGGTGTTCAATTCGCTAAATTTTAAAAGTATTAAATGCTGCTAACCGGGTTCAGTAAAACTGTACCGTGAAATTTCTTCAGTAAAGTAATTTTGACATAGAATATATTTATGATTTATGAATAGTCATATCCTAGATCATTTATGTATAATAGTTGTGTTGCTATACCACTAGAACAAAAATTTATTTCAATAATGAAATTAATTACACGCTGGGTCGCGCAGTAGGTAGAGCGCCTGCCTTTCAACCGAAAGGTCCCGGGCTAGATTCCAGAAAAAATGTTTTATTGGTTTTTCGAGCTGGTCTAGTACCCTTTGTCATTGGGATATAATAAATGACAAAAAAATAATTGAGAGTTAATCTGGTAACAAATTAAATAAAATGAAACTATTCTATTTAAGAAGGCTTAGTTCCTGACAATAGTAGTAGTTTTCCACATTTAATGAGCATAGATAAGCCAGTAATTTGTTAAAATAAATACTCAAATTATTGTAGATATTGTAGTGTAAAATTGCAGTACCGTACTTAATTAAGCACGAAAAGGTGATTCTACCTAAGTTACTGTCAAGATCATACAAAAAAAAAAAAAAATTGTAAAATAAAAGATATATAAAAGAGGAAAATTGATCACATGAAATTGCCATACGAAAAAATGCTGACACGGAAATTACTCACTGAAAAAGTTTCTAGAAAAAAACATTGCCCACACTAACCTGAGTAAATGAAAATTATATATCCTTTGATTGTAATTGTTACTAATTTTGTTTTTCTTTATGGTTTTGGAAAACATTGTAGCTGTCTAAAACAGAGAATAGACAAATGTTTGAAAAATGTTATTTGAAAAATTTATAGAAGTTTTTAATTTGTAACTAGCTATGAACAAAAATTACAGGTAATATAAATGGATTTTATATACAAACAAATTTTTTTAAGTTTTTATTTGGACATAAAATCTCATTTTCATATACCTATTCAACATATTTGTAAATTTAATAATAACTAGTGTTCGCCCGCTACTTCAAATTTGAGGAAGTTTATTAAAAAAATCGTGCTCAATTTCATTATTAACTGTTTTCCATCATTTCAATTTATTCTTGGCACTATGCAATTTTTTTTATTCATCTATCTTAGATAAAATATGTAATAATTTATTTAAAAAATAATTTAATTTAAATTAAGAGAAAGAAAATTGTGTATATTGATGAGTTACGGCAATTTGTGAAATTAAACAATAAGAAAAATGTAAAAAATAAGGTAAGCAACTAAAACAATTTATATTGTAAATCCACATTTTGTTTAAAAATTCGTCTTTTCAAATTATACGTAAAATAAAATATTTTCATGAAGTATTTAATATGAAAATATGACAAATTTTTATTTTGTAATATGTATCTGAAATAATACTACAGAATTTCTTTCGTTACCGGAAATAGATTATGAATAATTATCATCATTATTAAAAATTTCTGAAATACCTATCTAAAAAAATTATGTTAAGCAAAACAAATACATTTTAAATATCCGTTTTTGAATTGAAAAATTTATGTAAATAAAATATATTTACCATGGGTACTTAATAGTCTTGTTAAGTAATAGTTTTAACGCAAACATGCTGGTGAAGGAAATACATTATTGCCGAAATATCGGTATTTGTAAAAAATAATAAAGAATTAATTAAAATAAGACGGCGGTTTTTTGTGAATTTAAAACTTTAAATAGAAACTCAAAAATAATTCAAAACAAACAAGAAAATTTGTGACAATTGAAATGTTTGTAATTACCAATAATTAGCACTTTAACATTTCCGGTTATAAAAAATTCAAAAATTTATAAGCATTTCGGTTATTTTAAAATAAGATTTTATGTTAAATTCCTAATAAAAACTAAATTTTTTTTTAAATATTATTGTAAATTTTTCAAACAATATCTCTTCTCTTTTTCAAACAGTAATAATATATATCAAACCTATAGCCAAAAATAAATTAAAAACAATCACAATCAAAGAATACATATTTACAACATTTTTCCGTGTGGGCCATTTTATAGTCGGCATTTTTCCGCTTACCACGAAATAGAATAGAAATGAGCAATGAGTAAGAAAGAGAGAAATAATGTAAACTATTTAGTAAGTATCATATTAATCCCTGATAAATGCAGTATGTGGTCGTATGTTGTTTCTGAAATAAAATTTTTGGGAAAAAAAGTCAACATGTTCATGATATTTTATATAATATTCTTTATAGATTTGTTTATAGTCAATAAAATCAATATATGCCTTTATAGATGAGAATGAGATCACTTTACTACACCTATGGAATTATGGAATTTCGTTCACATACTTTTCTGCTCCACCTTATCTCTGTTTTAACTGTGGTGTTGATATTAAAAAAAATCTTTAATTTCTTAAAAAAAGAAATTTCATAAATTTTTAACAAACTTTCAAAAAAAAGCAGAAAATTCATGAACTTGCACAATTTTTAAATGTTTGCATTTATGTAATTTTTATTTCATTTTTATTGCAAATGCGATGAAAATTTTGTTTGGAAATCAGCTTGACACATACATATAACATACATCATCAACATTTCTCTGATAAAACTTAAGAAATGGATTAATTTAAAAACTGTGAATCCTTTCTTTGCTTGATATATATGCAAGGTAGTATGTTTGTGTATGAATGAATTCCATTTGTGTACGTGTATTATAATTTTTATTTATTGAATATATGATGATTTTTTAATATGTACGCGAAAACTAAGAAAAGAACATCAACGAACCAAAAATTGATTTTATATGCAATCAGCATTGTAAAGTTGGTTCAAGAAAAACATAACAATACTAAATAAAGGTAGCAAACATTTACAGAACAGAATAGTACACAATCCCTTTACAAAATATAATTTATATATACATATATATTTTTTTACTATATTTGATATATAGTAAATTTTTTATGAGCATAAAATCCCTAGAGGAAATAACTTTTTTTTTATCAAAACATTTAAAAGTAAAGCAAGGGCCTTACATACAATTTTCGCCACATAATATATTCCTATGACTTACCTTTACATGCATATAGATTTACAAGGGGAACACAAGGAATTACTTTTGTTATGTAAAATTATTTAACAAAAGAGAGCGACACAAAATTATATGTAATATAGAAAAAAGGATGAAATTTTGTAGTGTTAAAAAAAACATTAAAAATTCAATTTAATTTTTCCCTTGGTTGGTTTATTTTGGGTATTAGAGAATACATATATATATTTTTTATTTTTGAAGAAGCGAAGAAAAAGACGAAATTTTAAATGTACTTTTCAATTCCTTAAGGACTTTGCATTTTTTTCGTAATATCTGTGAAGATGCTTAATACAAAAAATGTATGCATGCATTTATGTATGTGTATATTCAAGCATTCCGTATAAATTAAATTGCTTTTCTTTAACTCCATTTGTCAATTGAATTGACAATTAAATTGAATTTTTTTGATTACCATAAAAAAGTGAGAAAAAAGATTAAAAAAAAATAATTTTTACGATGGTATAATTCTTAATTTTGATTTCGTTTAAAGTCTTAATTAAAATAACATTAATAAATTTTATTGTTTGTTATTGAAAATTGTAAAACATAAAAACAAAATTGATGTATGTACGGGTTAGTTTTCTTTTTTCTTGTTTTGTTGTTTAATACTGAGTTTAAAATTGAGTTTATCATACGTTTTTGCAATTTATTTTTTAATATGTACTCGTAAAATTATCAAGGTTTATCTTTAAACAACATAATTATTTATGAATTCGTTGAAAACCGAATCGACTTTATTATCAAAAATTTTGAAAATATACTTAGTAAAATTTAGATTTTGTTTTCAAAATAATGTTTTTTCCAAAAAATTCTACCTTATTTCCAAGGAAAAATAATTCGAAAATGAAATAAAGTAGATTGACTGTATAACAAAAACAAAAACCAAAATATAGAAATAATGATAATTTTTTACAAATTCTATCTTATTTCTAAAAAAACGTGAAAAGGAAATAAAGTCGACATACAAATAAAGTTTCCATTCTTTGGTATTTGGTATTTGGTATTTGGAATTTGTAAGCTGTCAGACACGTAGATTACGTCATTAGGTTCGATATTTTGGTAAAAATAACCGAAAAAAAAATTGCAACCCAAAACCGAGCTTTTTCAGTATGTCAACTAATTTAAATAAAGAAATAAAATTAATATTTTTTGGCTATTGGTGAATTTTCACATTTGTTTGCTTTAATAATCTTTTTGAAGATTTGAAAATGAAGATCTTATGCAGGAATTTTAGAAAAATCACAAATATTATTGTTAATTGTTTAACTGGCGAGATTTTTTGAGTTATTATTAGTTCGTATAACTCATCTTTTGTACGAAAAAGAATTCTTACCTTTTGTTATTGGAAATTGTATGAAAAAAAAAAATATAATAATATATTCTAGTAACATTGTTTTGTTTTGTATACGCCTTATTTTATTTTAAATAATTTCGAATTATAGTCCTATTATCATCATACTAAATTCGTGATTGAATTGATTTTTAAATTTAATATTTTAAGAAATATAAAAAAATTTCAGATTATTTAAAAAAGTTTAAAAAAAGTTATGGTGGGAAAAGATGATTTAAAATACCAACGTTAATGTAAACAAATTTTTAAACAAACCAACTTTATTTGATATACGCATTGCCAGACATTACTTGCCTAATATTAAAAATAAACATAATTGATATAATGTACATTAATATGTATACATATTTATAAGTATAAGTGTGTATGTATGTTTATGTAATACAAATATAAAAAACATTTTTGGAGCGTTTTTTCCTTAACCCTTTTCATGTTTAATAATAAAACTTTAAGAAGTTTTGAAATAATTTAAGAAAATTTTGAAAGAAATTTGAATTTTTGTAGTACTCCTCCACATCCTGTTGTTATCTCAAAAATAATAACTTCAAAAATTAAGTTTTAGAAAGTTTTAGTACATAACAACATTAGGATATAAAAAAACGAAATATTGGTAAGTAAAATGAGGGGCAATATAATTTACCAGATGTTAGCTATAATTTTGTCTGCTGTCACGAAATTTTTTTGTGATAATTATATTCAAAAGTTTTTATCTTTTTTTCTGTTGTTTAGTGTTGCAAATTTTGAAGGCAAATTAGAGTTAGATTTCGTTTTCGTAGTCTTAGTTTCAACACTAAATACAAATAATATGTACATATTCTCGTCAATATGTGCTTGTATTTTTCCGAAGAACTTTTTTACTATATTTGCCACTTTAAGTCTGATAAATAGGCTTAAAAGCAAAAATATATTCTTGAAGTCAATTATGGAGTAAATTCAAAAGTAAAATAAAAATGGTCTGATTATACAAATTAGATTGATACCTGGTCTATATTCTATTAAGTTACTTCTTTAATTGAAAGTCATAGATACAATTTCAGAAAAACCGATCGCAAAATTTTATTTGATAGGGAAATTATAAATTAACAAGCTTGTAAAGACTGAATTCAATGAACTATTAATATCTGTAGTATTTGTAGCAATTGAAATTAATTTATCTAATTTACTATTAAAAATATTTTTTGGTGTAACACTTGTTCAAAGCTTTCAAATTTGCTGACATTATTTTTCCTCATGTTGATGTTGTTATTAAGTGTTAAATAGATATTTGATTTTAAAAAGTTTTGAAAGAAGGAAATTTTCTTTTGATTGTAGATTAGTTTTAATTTTTTGAAATTTATTATAGAATAATATGACATACTTTTACTATAATTCTTTTATGTTGTTTAATGAATTACAAAATGTTATGTATGTAAGTTTTTATAATTTCTGTCCTGTTTGCTTCTGAGTTAAATACTTTATGTTTTTATTTAGATTTTCATTTATTAGTTGTCCAAGATGTCATCAACAGTTTCTGTTTGAGGGCGGTGATAGTTGGTTAACTTATAGTTCTGTTAATTAGAGTCGAATTATTAGTTTTTTTTTTCAATTAATTATTAAAATTTTTTAATGGGTAAGCTCTGAATGAATAATAAGACTTTTTTTAATGGGTTTTTCTATATTCATATAAAATAATTCTAAGTTTTTCTATGTATGCACTTTTATTATTTTTTGTAAAATAATATTATTGTTAAACAATAATTTTAAATAATATTTAACTAACATAATAGCTCTTTGACCATTATTAATTGAGCCATGTAATGCTATCTGGAATTCTTTCTTCCAGGTACAATTGTATCACCAGTGAAAATTCTTGTTTTCGTCTTCATGTACCGCATCTATTTGGAAGAGTTAAGAAAATCGTAGGCGGAAAATATTTTTACATATTAAATTATGGATGAAATATAGTGGACAAATATGTCTTTATACCATTTCAAAACAAAATATTGAAGTATTTTTGTAACTTTTTTAAAAATATGAAACAACAGCGTTAATTTTTAAACAAAAAAGAAGGGTTTTCAATAATTTCATTACAAAAAAATAAAAAAATAAAAAGGATGATTTTGTTCACATTTGATTTTTTTCCAAATATGAAATTGAAAATTCGGTGAATTGGAGGTTTAGTATTTTGCAGTTAAATCAAATTGCAACTAAGTACATTTTTTTTTTTTTTTTTTTCCAAATGTGTGATAACTCATTCTATTGTTCCACTTATATGAAATTCTCTTCGCTAAAATATTTTTACTTAAAATTATTAAAAATTTAATAAACTGTTACCTACGAACCGTAATTCCTATTACTGATAAGGCTTTTTGCTAATATTTTAATTCTTTCTTTTTTGATTTTAGTTGTTTTATTATTCTTTATAAAGTTAAATATTAGATGTCAGGTTGCTTATTATTTTATTAAGTTTTCATAAAATTCAAAAAAATAAAATAAAGACAAAAATAATTACAATATCTTTTTTTGTCGGTACAATTTTAGAAAACATTTTGAAAATTTTCAGCATAGAAAAGTTTAAGTTTATGATAGAAAAGTTTTTTTATTTTGTAATATTTGATGTTTCTTGTTTTGTTATTTTATAGCAAGTCTATTTAAACTAATATTTTTTTTTTAAATTTATATTTTTGTGTGCTTATAAAAATCTATTAGAAAAACTTTTCAGTACTTTTAGTTTTGCTGAGAGGAAATCAGATATGTGTGTAGGAAATTATTTAGCTAAGTTTAATATTTGGTTTCGCAGGTAAAC
The DNA here is from genome assembly GCA_963942445.1 of Argyra leucocephala. NCBI lineage: Eukaryota > Metazoa > Arthropoda > Insecta > Diptera > Dolichopodidae > Argyra > Argyra leucocephala. The sequence goes on along the minus strand of OZ012677.1, from coordinate 212,468,683 downwards.
ATTTTACATCATTCAAAATTTTTTAATTTTTTATTTTAATTTTGAACCATAAATTTGTCATAATAAGTTGTTCTATGGAAATTTTTATTAGAATTTTTTATTATGTTCATGCATTAATTAAATTTTTTGAAAATTCTAAGCACTTTTGTTTTTGATGATGTAACTTTTGAACCACTAGACCTATCGTAACCATATTTACATCATAGGTTAGATTTATGCATCGCTTGGTTTATGTCTATTTTTTCGACCGGTATTCTGAGTGGGTTGCATATAGCTCCCACTCAATTTCCAGAATTTATATTTATAAAATCAAAGGTGTCCCACATCTGAAAATTGGTACTTCAGATACTCCAACGAAAATATCCAAACATACCTTTTGCCGTTTTCTAAAATACTGAGTGATGAGTCACTCATCAGGAATATTTTAACAACTAAAGGTGTTGCAGACCTGCAAACTTACACTTAATTAATCTTTCACAAATAAAGAAATACGACTGTTACCGATTTCGAAAATTTGGAGTGGTTTGGCTCGGTGCCATACAACTCCTAGCAGCTATCAGGGATATTTCAAAAACCGTTACAGACATGAAAATTTATACATAGATCCTCCATAGATCCTCTATCAAAAATAAACAAATACGAATTTTACAAAAGTACAAAAATACGACTATTACCGAATTGGTATAAATAATATCTGCAATAAGCTAATGAATTTAAAACAGTCAAATGTCATAATTGAAATAGCAGCGATCAGTAGAACCATACAAGGTATTGAAGAATTGATTAAAAAATTATTTCGAAAATTTATTCTGCTCATATGTGACATTCTTTCTTATATGTGGGATTTTCTCGGGTAGGAACAGCAAGGGACGTGTTTGTTTATACTCCATCAGGGAAAACCCGAAATATTGTATAGTGTAAGTTGTCGTATCGAATATTTTTGATAAACCAATTTTGTTTTATTCGGTTCATGTTTTACTGAAGTAAATTCTATACATTTTGTGTTCGACCCGCAAGACGTCGTGTAACTTTGCTAGTTTATTATAAAATTAAATAAAAAATAATTTTATATGAAGAAAACAATTTGAATTCGAGGTATATTTATTTCTTGACATAAAAAATATACAAGACTATCTACAAAAAAACCTGAATTCGTTTACAAACAAAGAGTTTCTTTAATTTTTCATTTATTAATTGGTATGACTTTATTATGATCAAGGATGGTCCAGCTTGAGATTGACAGGATAACATCTGACCGGTCGCTGACCCAGATGCGCAAGTGTCAAGTTCCTGAGCAAGTGCTTACATTACCTTCACGTGGTGACCTCCGGAAACTATCCTATACAGCATCCGCTTATACGATAGGCCAAAATTGTAAGTGCGCAAAAACATCCCTTCAGATTGAAGGTTGGCGTTAGGTTAACTACCTAACCCATAAAAAAACATAGTTATGAAAGACTTAAAACAAGCCTCGGATATGGATGGATTAATTGGAAACATACCCGGAAATCGTAAGGCTTTTGATTTTAGAATTTACACCTGGAACGTTCGAACATTATACAGCTCAGGTGCATCTAACATATTGGAAAATGTCCTCACGCAGTATAAAGCTGACATCACTGTGTTACAAGAATTGCGTTGGAGAGGAACCGAAATAGTTAAGAAACAAAAATGCGATATATACTATAGCTGCCACGAAAAACACCACATATTTGGATGCGGTTTTGCAATCGGAGACAGGCTAAGAAAAAAAAAAAAAAAACAAAAATGTTATTGATTTCAAACCAATTAACGAGCGTCTAGCCATAATCCACATTAAAGGCACCTTCCACAACATCAGCCTAATATGTGTGCATGCTCCTACTGATGAAAAAGAAGAGAACAGAAAAATAAGACTTCTATGACGCGAGTTACGTCTAAGTTGGCAACTCCAACCGACTTGACAGTTCTTGAATTGAAATCGATTTCAACAGACTCTCTAAATAAACATTTCCACAATTATAAAGTCTGAAATCGATTACAATTATTATGACAAGTATTTCGTAATAACATTTTTAATACAAATATATTTAATGTCAATAACCACTTGACTTTTATTTTTTAAAATAAAACAAAAACAAAAATGCATTATTAATAAATTACCCAATGCATTTTTGGTCGGTCAGCTATTTTCGAAATCAATGTCAAGTACTTTTTTTTATTGTATAATTTTAAAAGGTTATTATTCTTTTGTAACAAGAAACCTTTATTTTTCTTTTTTAGAAATAATGTATGAAATGTAATAAATTAAATATTTTATGTTTGTTTGTTGTTTTGAAATACAAAACTTATTTTTTATCATGAAGAAATTTGGTAATAATTATGTATTCTAAATCTTGTAATAAGAAACCAAATTTCTTAATTTCCTTTTTTTAAAAAAAATAACACTTAAAAAATTCTTTTGTAACTTTGATAAAAAAAAAAATTGATTCTTTGTAAGAAATCAATTTTTGATATATAAAAAATTCAGTCTTAAGATTCAGTTAGAACCTAAAGGTTACCAAATAAAAAAATCCTCTTCCTTTTTTTTAAGAAGAGAAAGATTAAATCTTTGTTTGTTTTTTATTTTTTGGCAAGTACTATACAGTACTTAATTGGCGCAGTCGGTAGGATACCAATCTAAAGATTGTGTATCTTGTGATTCTCGAACTTTTCGTGTTCCTAAACAAAAGTTTAAATCAATCGTATTTAAATACGAATTAAAAAAATAAATAAATAAAAAAAAAAAAAAAAAATAAATTTATAAAATATATATATAATATAATATAAATTATTATAAAAACAAAAAAAAAAAAAAAAAAATATTGAAATTTTTTTTTATAAAAACATAAACTAAAAACAAAAAAAAAAAAAAAAAAAACAATTAATAATATAATAAGTTAATGAAAAATAATAAATCAAAGAGTAAAAGAAACGAAACATTTGACGTAAATAGAAAAAAAATATATAATAGTGCTAAAATGACTGAATCAAATAATGTCATAATTAATGCAGCAGGCATTTCCACAAATGACCTAATGAGAGATGCCCAAAGAATTCGTGAATTTAATGGCAGTGGTGATTATGCCTTAACCTCATTTTTAAAAGAAGTGGATACATTACTACCACTTCTTGATGGAAACCCACAAGCTAAACAATATGTGTTCCAGAGAATTATAGTCAACAAAATACAAGGCCCAGCATTGGATGTTATTCGAACTTTGGAAGCAGATGCTGATTGGCAGAACATCAAAGCAACTCTAGTCGATGCATTTGGAATTAAAGAAAGTTATCATCAGCTATATCAACAGGCTTTTTCCTTAAAAAATTATTCGGTAAGTGACTATTTTATTAGACTAAGAAATATTTTAGATAGGCTTAATGAAAAATATGAATTCGATGAAAAAAAACCAATCGAATTCAGCCCAAAGACAAATGAGGCTATAATCCTCAACACATTTTTAAATAATATAGACGTAAACTTAGCTTCAGTTGTTTTAAATAAAAATATATCTAAATTCCGGGAAGCCTATAATCTTCTTGAAAATTCCGGCTTAATTAGAGATAAGAAAATAAATAATTTACATAGTTTTAAGAATAACAATAATTGTAATAACTTTAGAAATTATAAGAATAATAATGATGATTATAGAAATAATTCTTCCAAATCAATACATTATAATAATCAAAATAATCAAAATAATTTCACAAACTTCGGAAATAGAAACAATTCTAAAATTTATTCAAGTTCTAGAAATAATTATAATAATGATTCAAACGTTAATCGTAATTCAACCAATTACTCCAATCGTAGTTCCAAAAATTCCTATAATCATAATTCAAATAATCTCTCCAATTCTAGGAATTATAATTCAAATAATTCCTCACACCTTAGAAACGATCATTCAAAAATAAATAAACCAACACCAATGGAGGTCGACCATCTCAATCAAGAGGTAAATTTTCAAGCAGTGCCTCACAAACACACTTACCCATAGTAGAGCTTACTATTGGTAAGGACAAAATCAGATGTCTTATTGACACTGGTTCATCCACCTCGCTTCTAGACGAAGATAAATTACCTATGTACAAAAGAAACATTTTGAAAACTCCAGTACAATTTAACACACTTAATTCGAAAACAATTGTAAATCGGGAAATCAAAACTAACTTGCCATCTGAATTTAACAAAGATAATTTCATGATATGGAAGCTCACAAAATTCCAGAATAAGTGCTTCGACGGAATAATTGGTCAAAATTTATTAAGGCCATTAAACGCCATCGTCGACATGGAATCAAATATTCTAAAAATAAATAATAGGGAAATAAAATTTATGTACAGTTGTCCTTATAAGGAAAACGAAATTCACCAATTAGAACATTGTAACTTTAACGAAATTGATCTCCGAACCATTTCAAAACTATTAAATTCTGAAGAAGAAATAATTTTGAATAAATTATTAAAACAATATAAAGATCTCTTCTTTAAAGAGGGAGATATGTTAACTAGTGCATCAGGCATTGAACACCAAATAGTGATTACAACTAACAAACCTATATACTCAAAAATCTATAGATATCCTCAAGTTCATGAGGAAGAGATATCTAAACAAATTCGGGACATGCTCAAACAAGGAATCATAAGAGAGAGTAATTCTCCATATAACAGTCCTCTATGGATTGTGCCCAAAAAAACCGATAATTCTGGAAAGAAGAAGTGGCGAATAGTTATCGATTATAGAAAACTTAATGAAGTTACTATCGATGACAAATTCCCAATCCCTAATATAGATACTATACTAGACAAATTAGGTCGAGCACAATATTTTACAACTTTGGATTTGGCAAAGGGCTTCCACCAAATCTTGGTAAAAAAGGAGGATAGGAAGAAAACCGCCTTTTCCACACCTCTAGGGCACTATGAATATATACGAATGCCCTTTGGCTTAAAAAATGCTCCAGCCACATTTCAACGGCTGATGAATTTTGTTTTGAGGGAATATATAAATAAAATTTGCGTCGTTTATATGGACGATATCTTAATTTTCAGCACAACCTTGGAGGAACATTTAAATAGTATAAAAAAAATTCTTAACAAATTGAGAGAACATAACTTAAAAATACAAGTTGATAAATGCAATTTTTTTGCAAAAGAAACGGAATACTTAGGTCATATTCTCACATCGGGAGGAGTGAAACCAAACCCTCAGAAAGTTAAGAACATTACAAAATTGAAACTACCTGCAACACAAAAACAGATTAAGTCGTTTTTAGGTGTAACAGGTTATTATAGAAAGTTTATCAGGGATTACGCTAAAATAGCCCAACATATGACTAAATACCTAAGAAAAAACACAAAACTTAATGTAAATGATTCTAACTACATAAATGCCTTCGAAAAACTGAAGAAAGTTTTAACTGAAGATCCAATTTTAAAATACCCCGATTTTAGAAAAAAATTCAAACTAGTTACAGATGCTAGTGCTTTCACAATAGGAGCTATCTTACAGCAGGATAACCATCCAATATGCTATGCTAGCAGAACACTAAACGAACATGAATGTAACTACTCAACAACGGAAAAAGAACTTCTGGCAATAGTCTGGTCCACTAACTATTTTAGACCGTATCTCTACGGCACATATTTCGATCTGCTAACAGATCATCAGCCGCTGAAGTGGTTGTATACAAAAACAAAAGGTAAAGACGTTAATCCTCGTCTTTATAGACGGTTGTTGAAATTAGGAGAATATAATATAAATATTGATTATATAAAAGGGAAAGAGAACAAAGTCGCGGATTTTCTCAGTAGAATTAACACTGAAACAAATGAAATAAATATTCTAGATGAGAATGACGTAGAAAGGGAATATTCTGAAAATATGACTGACGTTTCTATGATAAATAACGAGGATGAAGATGAAATTAGAAGTATTTCAACAATACATTCGCAAGAGGAAAACCTTAACAATCACATCCCCATATTAGATACAGTTGTAAACCGTTTTAAGACACAAATTATTTTAACCAACAATAAAACAACCGAAACGGAAATTAAATATAATAATAGAAAAATATATGTAAACTCTTATGATTTAGATCATAACTTACCAGATATCTTAAGGAGATATATAAAACAAGGAAAAATTGGTATATACTCCGAATTAAGTGAAGCAGAATATAATAAATTGCAACAAAAAATTATTGAACTCTTTGATCACATTCCCAAAATTAAATTTGTGAAATGTTCTATTAATGCCAGGGAAATGAATAATGAAGACGATGTATATAATCAAATAAAAAATTACCATAAATTTGAAACCGGACACACCGGAATAAATGAAAATTACGAAGGGTTGAAAAAACATATATACTACCCCAACTTAAAAATTTTGATCCAAAAATTTATTAATAATTGTGACACTTGTAATCGTGTAAAGTATGATAGGAACCCCATTAGGAATAAATTCAAATTTACTGAAACTCCTAAGGACATTAAAGAAATAGTCCATATGGATATTTATACTAATTCAAAAACAAATTTCCTCACATTTCTCGATAGATTTTCTAAACTTGCCACAGCCTTTTACCTTACAGATAGGACTAATCAAACTATTATAGAAAAAATACGAGAATATAAATCCCAAAGGGGAACCTTCAAAAAGCTTATTACTGATAACGAATTTAAAAGTATAAATATTAAAGACTATTTACGAAAAGAGGGTATAGAGCTTCATTTAGTGAAACCAAATAATCACACTGGGAATTCTGACATTGAACGTTTACACAATACCCTTGGTGAAAAAATCAGAAGTTTGGGTATTGAAAACAAAGAACTTAACATCCTTGAGAAAATGTGCAAAGCAATTGAATGGTACAACAATAGTTACCATTCTACTACTAAGGAAAAACCTATAAATATACAAGAAGGAAAGTGTAATAAAATTATTGTTTACAATAATATACGTCAGGATAAAATTAGATATATACACAACCGTAATAGGAACCGGGAAAAATATGTCGAAAATAGAGGTGAGGGATACATAAAAAATTATAAAAGTGTTAGGCATAAGGAACAACCTAAATTTATTAAAAGCACTTTACAAAATGTACATAGTTCAAATATTAAGAGAAAATCTAAATTTTTAGGTGAAATGGATCATAAAAATATTGGTGATACTAACACTAATAACAACAACCCAGGCCCATCTCACAATTGAAGAAGTGAAGTCAGATTTCGGATATTCTGAAATAAAATTAGAAGACGTTCAGGTAGTAAAATCCTATGACACTATACTACATATAGTAAACCGTAAGGAAATTGAGGGAATCGTAAATAACTTAGAAAACAACATCAAAATAATGGATATGGAAGATAAATCAATATTCTTAAACCACCAAATAAACCACATAAGAAAAAGGATCCAAACATTAATACCTCACAGACAAAAAAGGGGTATATTAAATTTCGTTGGTACAATTCACAAATGGCTATACGGAACAATGGATGACGTCGATCGACAGGAAATTGAAGATCACCTCAAAATAGTTGACGAAAACAACCATAACGCCATAGGAAATTTAAATTCACAAATCAAAATAAACACCAACTTCAATGAAACTTTTAGACAACTTAAGAAAATAATCGAAAATGACAGGTTGTTAGTTGAAAATTCAATAGGCCAACTTAAAGATCAACACAAAACCTTATATAAACAAATAGCATATACAGACTTTGTACTTAAATTAAAAATATTGGAAGATAATGTTGAACACATTCAGGATAATATAGCTTCCGCTAGGTTAGGATTAGTTCATAGCAACATACTTACAGACGAAGAAATCTCAGAATATGATGTTGATTTTTATAAGCTGCAAAACATGAAACTTGCAGCTCTTGTCGATAATAAAGACAACCTTATATTCGTTATTAAAATCCCTAGAGAAACCATAATCGTACCTAAAATCTTACTTATTCCAATAGGTGATGAATTAAACAAGGAATTAATGTTTGAATCACAAGTAATTATAAAATACGAAAATAAAACTTTTATTTATGAGAACAATAAAGATTTTAAAAATTTAGAATTATCAAAAAATTGTATTTTAAAAAGAAATTGTTTAAAAATGTATAATAATGTATCCGAAGTAATTAAGATAGAAATAGGTACAGTATTAATAAAAAACCAGGTTGATACGAATTTTAGTAGTAATTGTGACGAAAGAAAATTAAAATTAAATGGAAATTACCTACTTAACTTTAATAAATGTAAAATTAAAATAAATGAAAATACTTTTGAAAATAATATGAAAGAATTTAAGCAAAGTTTTGCCATACCAAATTATTTGGAAACCTTTATTTTTCTTTTTTAGAAATAATGTATGAAATGTAATAAATTAAATATTTTATGTTTGTTTGTTGTTTTGAAATACAAAACTTATTTTTTATCATGAAGAAATTTGGTAATAATTATGTATTCTAAATCTTGTAATAAGAAACCAAATTTCTTAATTTCCTTTTTTTAAAAAAAATAACACTTAAAAAATTCTTTTGTAACTTTGATAAAAAAAAAAATTGATTCTTTGTAAGAAATCAATTTTTGATATATAAAAAATTCAGTCTTAAGATTCAGTTAGAACCTAAAGGTTACCAAATAAAAAAATCCTCTTCCTTTTTTTTAAGAAGAGAAAGATTAAATCTTTGTTTGTTTTTTATTTTTTGGCAAGTACTATACAGTACTTAATTCGCGTTAGAAAAAGCATACGAAGCTTGTCCGCAACATGATGCAAAAGTTGTGCTAGGGGATTTCCACGCTAAACTCGGTAGAGAGCAAATTTTTGGCAGAACAATCGGTAAACATAGACCACCGATAATGGTTACCGATTGATCAGTTTTGCAGCGGCTCATAATACGGTTATAAGCATCACCAAATTTCCCCATAGAGATATTCATAAGGCCACCTGGCTATCTCCAGATGGCCGTACAACCAATCAAATTGATCACCTTATGATTGACGCACACCACTCATCGTGTGTGCTGGACGTACGGTCATACAGAGGGGCTAACATCGACTCTGATCATTTTTTGGTTATAGCACTCAGAGCCAGAATATCTAATGTTAAAAAAGTGCAGTCACATCATAATCCTAAACTTAACATTAGTAGCCTACAGTCGCCCGAGATAGCCAGAAGATTTAAAGAGCAAATTAGCCTAAATTTAACAGCCACACCTCCTTCAAACCATAGGTAGCCGCAAACACAATTGGCTTCAAACCACGAAACACCAGAAATCCATGGTATGACGGGGAATGTGCATCAAAAACGTTGAAGAAGAACGAGGCGTATAAAAAAGCGCTGCAACGGAGAACAAGAGCAGCGAAAGAAGAATATATGACTAAGAGAAGAGATGAGAAGAAACTCATCAGGCGGAAAAAACGAAAATTCCAAAAATCTCTGCTCATAAATATCGAATCTCATAGAAATAGAGGCGAAGTGCGGAACTTCTACAAAAAAGCCAAGCAACTGGCAGCTGGCTATAAGCCCGCTACACTCGCGCTAAGAGATAGTTTGGGAAATTTGGTTACCGAAACGCAAGAGATATTGGAGACATGGAAGCAGCACTTTCACCAGCTGCTAAGTGGAGAGCAACAACAACAACAAGAGCTAGCAACACCTGCACCAGTCATTACCAGCAACCTCCTGCCACCCACTGTAGAGGTTGCTGGCCAAGCCATCAGCAAGCTGAAAAACAACAAAGCTGCTGGACCTGATGGACTCCCAGCTGAAATATAATCTCAAGGCCTTGGAGCTTGCACATAAAACCAATTCTAAATTATATTAAAGGTATTTATTATTATGTCTGAGTAGCATCTGTACCCTTGATAGAGGGTATAGTTAATAATATATCCAAAAATTTTAGTTCAATTTGCTCTAATTCTAATCGAAAGACTTAGTGTATAAGAATAGCTTGGAATTTGAATATTTATATTTCAACTAATTTGGGTAAAGACAAAAATGATAATCATTTATTATAGAAAACTATAAATAAATAGAGATTATAAAATTGAGTTAATAGAATTTCATGTAAGACATTCAACATCCATATAACAATATGATTATTGATATAATAATATGATGATTGACATATAACAATATGATGATTGGACTACAATATGATTTCATCACACTATATTTTGCAATATAACCGAATTAGAATAAATTAAAAATTGAATAACATAATTTTGCTAAGAAAGATACCTGTATTGTCCAAGTAATATGGCATAGACCCATTTTTATTTAATATTACTCACTTATCGTACATCAAAAAATCGTTTTTTATATCATTAACCTTTTAAAAATTATTAATTTTATATATTAAGGATTTTTATCATATTCTATTGAAATCATGATATCCTTTTTAATATAAATATTTTTGTAGCAGTTGTAGATTTGTTATGCTATATGTGCATATAAATAGAAATGTATACGTATACTACATATGATGAAATTAAAATGATTGCTTAAAAGAAATTTTGCTGTTGCTAAAATTATAAAGTACATATGGGTTTAAGTACTCGTATGTTATGTACAAATAAGTATGTATTTTGGAAAAGAACAAATTTTCATTTTTAAAACAAAACATATTCCATAGAATATATGAGTTGTATTTCATTGTGCATACAAATTGAAATCATTTTCTCATAATTTCAAAGTAATGTGTAAGTTAATAAGGATCACGTTCGTTTATACACGTATACCTAAAAGTAAAAAGTAAAATATCAGCATATTCAATTCATCAGTAATGTGCTTTTCATCAGTATAATGATACATATCTTCAACAACGACTAATAAAGAAAACGAAACTTCAAAATTCTACATTATAAAACATAGTCATCTTGAATATTTTAACAAAAATTAGAACAATAATAACAAATATTACTAAATTATATGAAGGAAATATGGGTTGTAGCTGTGTTATCGTAATAGATCAACCAAAAAATATATTTAAAAATATATATAGAAATGTTAAAGATTGTAACTATTCTGCTCAACATGATGGGCTCTATTTGATTTCATGATAGGACGACAGAATAATGATAATAATGATGATGGCTATGAATGAATAATGGTGTAAATATGTTACTAGCCTTCCATTTTGCCATTTTTATAAATTTGAAATGTGTTATTATGTGAGTAAAAGATCAAAAATACAGCAAAAATAAAAATTTAAAAGAATAATGATATTAACAATTTTAAAGTGCTGCTTTCTGTTGATGAATATGACCCACCATAAGATGCAAAGCATAGTAATATAGACAGTGTTGACATGTTTTAGAAGAAAATTTATTTTTAATTTTAATTTTTTTTGTTTTAAAGTGGTTGTGGAAATGTAATGTTGAACAAAATATAAGACCACTTTTTATGTTTTCAAATAAAAAAATTTTTTGTTTTTTTAATTTAAAGAGTAAACCGCAGCCATGAAATTAAAATTTATTTTGAAGCTACATTAAAAGGTAGGCAGTTTTAATAAAAATTATATCGTAGCTTTAAAGTGTTCTTTGTTTATATTAAAATTAAATTATTTTATTAAATTTGAAATTGATTTTACATAGTATAAATCTATTGTGGATTATAGATATATAGCATATAGATAACTATATCTTGAAATTATGCTTAGTTATTGATTTCCAAATCTATAAGAATATACCAATAATCTAGTTGATAGCATTAATTTAATCTTGTAATATATTGCTGTTAGAGTATCAGTTGTGATAGTTTAATGTTCTTTTGAAGGTTTTACAATTATACAATAAATTTCGATGGTAATGGAGGTATAGTTTCGTTATTGAAATAATGTAAGATCTTAGAATGTTAATAGATACCAGAAGTTTTTTTTTATTTTAATAGCTATCACATCTACTACATTATCATAATTTCATTATTGCATTGACTGTCAAATTCACTATCAACTAATTTTCATAATGAATGTTTTTATATTATAAGTTCTTCCCTATTTCAAAAACCTTTTAAAATCCCACAAACTAATATCCATTTTCTCGTTAATTATTTAACCTATCCCTATAATATAATTAAAAATTATTAACTGACAGTATTTTAAATAAAAGTAATTTTCTTAAAAGTCATTCTTATGATAAGTGTAACTCTACTCTTAATGAGTAAACAAATCTATAGTATAATAGAAGTGAATTTCCCTCAAATACTGAAATTGTATAGAAAAAACAATTACACTGTAACTCTTTATACACAACAAAAGGAAATTCTAAAGTAAAAGTTTGAAACTTAAATTTTTCGATCCTGGAAAACTGTAATTCCATGAATGACAAAAAATTATTCAAAAAGCAAGCCAAAAATGTGAACAAGATTGAAAATTTGTGTTCTTAATTTTTAAAAGGATTTTCTATAATTTTATGAATATGTGTGTGTGTGTAAATATAAATAAAGACCACATTCTGAACTAATAGTCAACCTAGCTTGATGTTTTTAAATAGTTTTTTTTTATTTTTTGGTCTGATTGCTGTTATTATATTCGTGTACCTACTGTATAATCTATTATAATAGACAATGCAGACATATTGTGACGTGCTTATTTCATATAATAGCACCACCATTTAAAATTTGGATGGAAAATTTTGTTATAAATTATATAAGTATTGTTAGTTTGAAATTTTCCTTCTAAGAATTCAAAATGTTGTACATAAAATATAAAATTACGACATATTATATATTCAAAAAGAAAGTAAATCTATGCGTTGCTGGTAGTGATAGATAAGAATCAGATTCTTCACTACCATTAAGAAGGTTGATATTCATGTCACCTAACAGAATCAAATTGGCCGCTTATTCTGTCACAAATATTAGTAGGGAAATTCAAAAAGATTCGAACAATACCATGGTGAAACCTATATAAGCATAAAAAGTATACGCTTCCTTGGAACACAACACAATGGATTTTATTTAAAATGCCGGTCGAATCTAAATTGTAGCAAGAAACCTGACAGTTAAAAGAATCAAGTACGAAAACTCCTATACCACCGGCTGAATATGATTCGTTAGTAGCAATGTAGAAGTTGTAACCTAGAATTTTAACTTCACTAGACTAGTCCATGTTTCTGAAATAAAAATTAAAAATGGAATGATACAAAAGTTAAATAGACGAGAGAATCAAAATTTTTTCTAAGATTTCTAATGTTTTCATGAATGAAAAAATTTTATTACTGAAATCTGATGAGGACTCGAGAACACTCACACAATTATTGGGATGAATAATGCCTTGATGTAATTATTTATTATTTAATAAGTAATAATATTTTAAATTAAAAATCTTACTAAAGATTGTCGAAATTGTCAAAGCTATACTAATTTTTCATATCCTTCTTTTCTCCTTTGTAATTTTATTAGCCTTCCAAAGTAATAACCTACTTTGTGCTGTTAACGAATGATTAACAACAATTTTTCTAGCTTTCTACTCTTTCATCAAATATTTCTGCTGAAATAATTTTTTTGTTTGCCTTATTGTGATCTTATTGTTCCTTCAGATATGCCGCTCTTGTGATTGTAATGAAGGTTTTCTCAATTTTTTTTGGCTAATCAAAGAGGGCGGTCCTTGAACGTGGCTGAGATTTTCTAACCGGTCGCTGACTTAAAAGCGCAACTGTCTAGCTCCTGAGCAAATGCTTACATTAAATGCACTATACTGTAACCGTTTATACACGATAGACCAAAATTGTGTGCGTAAAAAAAACTTCTCAGGTTGAAGGTTGAGGTTAGGTTAAGTAGTGATAAGGAGGAAACAAAAATGCTATGTATACTATTATAGCTGCCACGAAAAACAGCACATATTTGGATGCGGATTTGCAATCGGAGACAGCCTAAGACGAAATGTCATTGATTTCAAACCCATTAACGAACGTTTAGCCATAATCCGCATTAATGACACCTTCTACAACATTTCATTTTAAAAATTTTAAGAATATGGACAAAAATGCTTTTTGATTTATTATTTTTGTGAGCAAATTCAGACGTATTTAATTTCAAACATGTCTATTCTCAATTACCAATTATAAATATATATATATATATATATATATGAATTTAAATAGCTTTCGGCTGGCACACTATTCATTATAAATTAATTAATGAAAACACAAGATGTGTAAAACTGAGTCAACAGAGTGTTTTGTTGTTATTGTAGTTGTAGATCTGTTCTTAATTTTATCTAAAGTACCCACGTACATACAGAGATAAAAGGAAATCACAACAATAAAATGGAGAAAAAACGAAACAAGGGAACACGTTCAGTCACCAGAGTCATAACAAAAAAGAAGTAAGAATAATAAAAATGAAAATAAAAATAAAAAGGGTTATAAATATCTAGTAGTCGTAGATTTGTGATGGTAATAAAGATAATAATAAAGGAATAAAAACAACTCATCATTTAACTGCACAACGGAAAACTTTTCGTTTTTGGGTTATGAAAAATTTCATGAACATTATTCTATAAGTGTATGTAGATATATTTTTGATACAAGTGAATGAATTTTTGTGAATTTTTGTCATCATCAGATCAGCTTAAAAAAAGAATTGGAGAGAGGCTATGATTTTCAAACCGGATTTTATTTAATCTGGAAAAACAATTTAATTAACATTTAAATCGTTTTCGGTGTATACATTTGTGTTTGAGTACACGTCTTTGTTGAAAATATGAAAAAGGATATATCAGTTTTATGTTTTATTACATATACAACTCTATAAAATAATATGTCTATGTGTTATACATATTATGATTCCATCACTCAATTTTTCCTGAATATTAATGGAAAAATTTCTACTGCTTGTTGACATTATAGAAAATTAAAACTTCGATATTGTCAAATGAAATTTATTGTAATAAAAGTTAAAAAAAAACATTTTCAATTTTTGGTACAATTATTGTTTTTTTTTTATTTTTATTTAATTAGATAAAGAAAATAACAGATTTTTTATTTTTGCTTTATTTTTAATTTTTAAATTTGTCACGATTATAATTTTTATTTTTGTAAATACAGAACTGAGTGGTGGAAGTCAACTTTTAAATCAAGCTAAAAAAAAATAAACTTTTAAAAAAGGTTTACAATCAAAAGAAAATTTAATTTAAAAAGAAAACATTGAATAGTTTTGCCACAATTTATTTAAAATTTTTAAATTATATCTTAATTAACCGAATTCAAAATATTTAACAAAAACTATAAACAATTTTGTATAAAATTATATGGAAATTAATACTTAAAAATAATACTTACAATAGAATAAGTGATATACTGATATACAATGTATGAAAAATTATTTCCTAATATAACGAAATAACAAAATTGAATACAATACTTAATTAATTACGTAGATTCAAAATGTTGATGAAAATATTTAAGAGCATTCCATTGTCCAAGGTAATATCAAAAGAAAAAGAAAAATGTATGAAATAATTTTAAATTCTTAAACCAAGAAGTTTTTTGCTTTTCAGAAAAAAGAGCCTTCAACTTATGTTCTATTGGCCAATACTTAAAAGAGAACTGTGCCGACTTTAACGCATTATAAAATCCCGTTCTTTTGTTAAAATTAAAACTAGTCCTAAAGACTAACCATTAATACAATTTTGGCTCTTTTCTTCAGATATCTTTGATCAAACAAGATTACATTAGGAACTCTTGAGAGATAAAAGATTTTAAATAATTTAAACGGTTTCGTTCGTTTAAGTCTTCTAATAAAGTTTTGACTGTCATCAGCTAAACATGAAACTTCGACATTGACATGTTGAGAAGGACGTCTTTTATGGAATAAAGCTAATTTTTTTATTTCATCTTTCATGAAAGCAATCCTGAGATCGTTATGTATATCAGAATTGTGAACAAACCAAAGGGGGCATTATCAATGTTTCGCAATATTTTGTTTTGGAACGTTTGGATTGTTTGAATATGTAGTTGTGTCCATATTTGAATAATGCATGCCCAGACTGTTTTCAGAATTTGATTGTAGATCAAAACTTTGTTATATGTTGAAAGCGTAGATGTTCGCTCAATTAGCCAATATGTATTTCAGATACAAACACAAAAAATTAATGAAAAAAATGTAGTTTTAGTAATAGTAATTTTTTGTAGTTTTAATAGTACAAAAAACCGAAATTTTTTCTCCTTTATAAGTTTTGTAAAAGTTAGTTTTTATATATTATTAGGGGACCCAGCAAACGTTGTTTTGCCTTAGCCCTTAACCGTTGTTGCAAAAAAAAATCTGGTTAATATTGTTGTACGTAAAAGGTCTTAAAGTGTTTATGGGAAATAAATCCATTTTTCTATTCCCTAGTCCATTTTTTATTATTTTTATTTAATTTTTTCTAAAAAAGTATTACATTTCACTGTTAAATTATATAATGCAAAAAATTAACAACAAATCAAAAAGATAACAAAAACTCAGTCTTTCTCTTCATAGAAAATTTATTTTTTATTCTAACACAACTATATGTACGATATTTTTAGTTTCTCCATTTTGTACACATTAGAAACAAATCTGTGGGCTTGCCAACACGTGAACATGCGACATATAATTGTCCATGTGAAAAGCATTCATATTCCAAATCTAAGCCACCAATTTGCATAGATTGACCTTGTGCTTTATATGGTCATAGCATATGCCAAACGAATTGGAAATTGTAACCGTCTGAATTGAATTGGTGAATCAGTTGGTATCGTTGGTATTCTGGGTAATAATACATTTTCCTATTCGTATTTTGATCAGTGTGACTACTACTAAATTAATTTGCTATATTACTAATTTGAAGCTTGTCATTTGAAATGCATTCATTAAATTTCCTCAGTTTTTAAAAAAAAATTTCGATTCTGCTGTTTCTCTTTTAAGTAATGTTTTTAAAGGTTCTGGTGGATTTAATTTCGGCAAATCAATTTTTCCGGAACAGAAATACATCCCAGCTGCTTCATATTTTAATTTTAAAGCATGGCAATACTC
Organism: Argyra leucocephala; assembly: GCA_963942445.1. NCBI lineage: Eukaryota > Metazoa > Arthropoda > Insecta > Diptera > Dolichopodidae > Argyra > Argyra leucocephala. Next base: position 212,451,650 of record OZ012677.1, on the reverse strand, counting down.
ACGTACTTTGTCCATTTCCCTAATATTAACTTTAGAGTGAGAAGCATTATCCATTTCAGGATCATAATAAAATGCATGCAATACAGTCAAATGATGATAATGTTAATAATCTACGTATTTGCATTCTTCTTCTATTGTTTAATTGATTCAATTCCTATCTACATATATCACTTAACTGTTGACGTGATCTTCTATTTGCATTTCTTACATGTTGTACTTGTGCACTTCTGTGTTCTTCACTCTCTCTTGCATATAAGTTTTACATTCTTGTTCTTGCTGTTGTTGTTGTGATGTTAAATTAGCTTGACGTCTCGTTTGATTTGTACTTCGTCGAGTATACTGACTTAAACGTGTAACTCGTGGCATTTTGTAAGTTCTCTTGTCAATAAATTATATTATATTAAGTTGATATTAAAATAAATATTTGTTACAATTAAACAAAACTAAACAATATAGATGATTACAAAAGTTTTTGATGAGAAAATTTAAAATAAAAAATTATATTAATTATTAATGGTAAACCGACGACCACACTGATTACCCATATTTAATAGAATGAATGTAATATAATTTACTTAGAGCATTTTTTATTATTTGCTCAACGTGTGTTAGTCAATAAAGACGCATGTTTTTTAACTTTTAATTTTATTAGTAAATTCACCGGATTCGAGTTGTTGAAAGTATGACCTTGATTATAGATTCGTTTTAAGAATCTTTGGACAATTTGGAACTAGTTACAATGATTTCTTATTTCCCCTGATTCCACTTATTTGTAAACCATATTTATTAAGTTTTTAATAGACTTCGAAACATTGTGATCATTTTCAGCAAAGCGAAAATCTCTTTCTTGGGTTTATTAATAACTAGCGGGCCCGGTTAAAAAAATTAAAAATTTTCATAATTTTGAAAATAAAAAAATTAAGAAATTAAATTAAAATTACTTCTTTGCTACACCCAGTTGAAAAAACATTTCGTATTATTTGCAGCACAGTGATACCTGTAGAAAATAAAATTTATTTGTCAAATCAAAAATCGTGTAAATTAAATTTAATGTTCTTTATTACAACAAACAATAATAACTTTTTATTTTGAATTTCAAATGATTACAAAGTTTGAAATCTTAAAATATGTTACTATTCTATTGCAATGCTCTTTGGTAAGCAATATTTTGTGTTTTTCCTTTGTGAGAAAATATAAATAATGCCGAAGGTTCACCAACACGTGAACATCCTACGTAAAATTGCCCATGTGAGAAACAGTCATGTTTAAGATTTAACCCACATACTTGTAGTGATTCCCCTTGCGATTTATTTATTGTCATTGCAAATGCTATACGAACTGGAAATCGAATACGCTTAAATTAAAATGGCATATCTGATGAAATGATTGGTATTCATGGAATTAATACAATTTCTCCTTTGTGTTTGGCAGTTAATATAGATGCTTCGATGATATTATTAATTAATTTTTTCACTATTAATCTTGTGCCATTACATATAGCAGTGGATTTAAATTGCGTAACATAATTATGAGCATACCAATTTTTAATTGCAGAATATGTGGTGGAGTTCCTGGTAAATCGAGTGAATTTAAAAATTCAATTAGGTAATTCACAACTTCATCAGGATCCATAACGCAATCGGTTGATTTGTATGTAATTGTTGGGCCACTTATTTTGTTTTGAATTGAAATATTTACTTCATTGACTGACATCTTAATTTTTTGCTGCCAATATAGTCATAGATTATTACTACTCAAAAACCTTGGTTTCACTTCGAATTGAAACTAAAATACACATCAAACAACTTAAATAATCTTGATTTGAAATAAACTTATCTTAAACTATCCTTGAATTTAAAATTTAAAATTATCTTGATTCTTACTATGTAATAATTTTTATTATTTTAGAGTTTATAGTTAAAAACTTTATTTATTTTTAGTTTATATTTAAAAAGGAAAACAACGCGACTTCCTTTTATTTTACTAAATTTTTTATTTTTTACAAACACCGACATTTTGTCATTTTTACTGTACCTACCTGAAAGATTCCGCCAATTATTGTACTTAAAATTACAATTTCTAAAATTTACCAATTTATGCAGCACTGTTAATTAATACCCGATTTTGCTGTAATAATAAGAAACTTATGTGGCAATTTTTTATTATAATATTATGAATGCTTAGATTTTGCAACCGAAATACTTCATTAAATATTTACTAATTTTAAAATAAATTTGCAATCTACATTTGCATAATATAATAAAGCAAACTTGAAAAAGTTCTAATTTGTGAATGCGTACTATATCACTGGTCGATTATTTTTTCTTGATTTTAAAGTATTTTTAAAAATTCTTTTAAAATTTCAAAAATCATTAAATAATATTTAAATGCTTTTCTTTTGAGTATAAAGTTTTTATTAATGTATGTAAACACAGTCTATCTGGTTTAGACCATTTCAAATTCATTGAAGGATTAAAGTCATTGTTAACAATTCCTTAGTACAATATTTTAAAATATTTGCGCTATTTTATTACAATAATAAATAAACTTAAAAGTAATTCTAATTAATGCAAAAAATAATTTTTAATTTAACCTTATATAATATTAACCATGAACAACGGGAATCGTTAATTTTTTGTTCTATACATCTGAATGGGTTACCTTTGTAAACACGCTTAACCACATATACTATGATAATAAAATACAAATTTTTTTTAATGAATTCCAAAAAAGGATAAAATAAGGAAAACAAATACTTTTTTAACCTATTTTCTCTAAGGAATAATTTTATCCTGCGTATTGGAAGTTTTATTGTTTAGAAAAAGAATATTTTAAAGAAGCTGGTAAATTTCTGTACAAATTTTTAGGTATTATATGAAACTCTTTGGGAGGATAATTAAAATTTCAAAAATAAAATTTATATTTTATTAATGGTGCAACAACTAAAACCTTTTATTTAACATTAAACATAACTTCTTAAGTATGGTTAAACTTTTTATATGGAAGGAGTAAACAAAATTCTGGAGAAAATTTTTAAATTGATTTTATTTTCTTTTGTAGCCAATTATATTCTTTTAGAGTTATGTACGTTTAAATATATAGTACTCGTATATGTAAATATTTTTTAAATTAATTTAGTTGGAAAATATTGTATGAGAAATTGATTTATGAATAGGGTCATGGCGGAGTAATTTCTGAAAATGTTCATTAAGATTTTTTTTTAAATTTATGTTACGGCGAGTATTGTGTAGTAATAATATTTAAGTATGAACATTAATTAAAGATTTTTTTGCAAAAACAGAAGCGATATGTTGTGTATAATTTCTACTGGGAACTGTACTATTTAAGGTATTTAGATAAGATTTAGTTTTTTACGAATAAAATTATCTTTAATCACATAAGTTTTTCTTTAAAAACAAATGAAATTTTATTTGCTTTAAATTCGACAAATGATTAATAAGGAATGTTGTTTTTTAAATAAATAATTAAATGGAAATTCACCTAAAGTTGACTCGGAAGTCGGAATTTTAGATAGCGCTTATGTTTTGAATTATACAGTTATGCAGTAAAATCTCTCGGTTTAAACTTAAAATGAATAAATTAAAACTAAATATAAATAAAACAAAGTTCATGATAATTAATGGTACTTCACCAAGTAAAAATCGATAATGAACCTTTTGAAAAAGTAAGCGAAATTAAGTTACAAGCAAGGTGGCGCAGTAGGTAGAGCGCCTGCCTTTCAACCGAAAGGTCCTGGGTTCGATTCCCGATGACGCAAAAAAAAAAAAAAATGCTTCATTGGTTCTTCGAGCTGGCGAAGTACCCTTTGTCATTGGAATATAATAAATGACAAAAAATAATTAAGAGTATATATAATCTGGTATCAAATTAAATAAAATGGAGGTATTCTATTTAAAAAGTCTTAGTTCCTGATAATAGTATTAGTTTTTCACATTTGATGAGTAAATAAGCCAGTAATTTGTTAAAATAAATACTCAAATTATTGTAGATATTGTAGTGTAAAATTGCAGTACTTTACTTAATTAAGCACGAAAAGGTGATTCTACCTAAGTTACCGTCAAGATCATAAAAAAAAATAAAATACCGGTACTTAGGTACTTAGGGTTAATACTAGATGAGCAATTAAAATTTCATAAGCATCTTGATTATACATGCAAAAAAATCTCGAAAAAAACATACTTCTTCAATAAAATCAGAGATAAAATGTCTCAAAAATGTGCAATATCAGTATACAATGTAATTATTAAGCCTAATTTTGAACTATATTCGAGTTTAACAGCATTTTTAAATAATGAACAAATAAGTCGATTGCAAAAGCTACAAAATAAAAATATGAGAAGTATTTTGAAATGTAATAGATTAACATATATAGACAATATGTTGAAATCATGACTGAATATTAAACAAAGATTAATATTTAATACACTTGTGCTCATCTTCAAAATTAAGCACAATATGATGCCGAACTATTTATCAGATGAGTTAACATTGTAGGTGATGTTCAGCATTATAGTTTAAGAAACATCTCCAACATCTCCAACTTCAGTTTTTTAGAACGGATATGGCTCAAAAGAATTTATTGTATGAAGGGTTAAAGCTATTTAATAATTTACCTCTGGAAATAAAAACTGAAACTAATATTGAAATGTATAAAAAAAACTTATTAAAAGTATAAAAACATCTTATTTGTTAAATTAAAATGAATATAAAAAGTAGTATTGTAATAGTTTATATATTTACATGTATAAAACTAAATAAATTAATAAATCTAAATCTAAATCTAAAAATTGAATATTTATAATATTTGATTCTTTTCAGACATTAAAATCAGATTACTTGTCGCAGCTGTTTTTCGTTTGTAAATGGAAATTTGTTGTTGTACATATTCGTTAAAATATCGTTGCATCCAGGGTATTTGGCTCAAATCAATTATAATCTACAGAAAATTTAGTAACAAATAGACTGAACCAAGTGTTATCATCATATAATTTCAGATTTGTATTCTCTTGGTCGAATAATAGTAGATGGTTACAAAATTAATAACCTAAGGTTTGCTGATGATACTCTATTATTAACTGATCATGAGCTCGAGTTTCGAATAAAATTTTCTAAAAATTACAAATAATTATGGGAAAGTTAACACGTTTGAATAAAAATACGGCCTTGAAATAAATACAAAATATAATCTTTAATAAAACGAGCATAACTGATGTTATTTATAATAGAATAATAAATAATAGTTATTATTAATTTTTTTTAAATCGATTATTCAACTTCGATTATTATAAAACTTAAGTCAAAAAAACATTTATACATTCGTACCATTGGCTTTTGGAAAAGAAAAGGGATAGTTAGGGAAAAGGAAAATAGTAGAAGAAATTTTCGGCAGAGTGTTATGAATTATGTTGATATTCACTTTATAATTTTGTAAATCAAACACATACCTTCATACATACCTTCTTGGGAATGTTTGTAGTTTTAGTTTATTTAATTTTATTAGTTCAATAAAAAACTATTATAATATCCATATTTAAAACAAAATTTACAAATTTAAAGGAATATTGAAAGTTTTACTTTAAACATTTGTATTCAAAACTTTAATTTTTAACTATTTAAAATTAAATTTAATAAAAGTAAATAAAATTTAAATGCTTTATATCTCATTGTGTTTTATAATATCAATTAATTTTCTTTTAAATCTTGAAATATTATTTTTAACTGCATTGGGTAACAAATTAAAAGATTGTGTACCCTTATAGAGTAAACCATTTTGTGTTCTGGTTCTCCTGTATAATGGGAGTCTGAAATCACCCCTATTTCTTAGAAAGTAATAACCATCTACATATTTAATATTCTTTTGTAAATATTGCGGCATCCTATCATATTTCAACTTATATACGAACATTTATACATTAAATTTTAGTCTTTGATTTACGCTCATCCATTCCAATTTATTTAGCAAATCCTGAATTCGTGTTCTTCTATCACACTTTAATATAATTCTCATAGCTCTATTTTGAAGTACTTGCAATCTATTTAAGTTTTCAGTATTACATATAAATAAAATCGAGGAACAGTACTCAAAATGTGGTAAGATAACTGCATTATAAATTAATATTGCACACTTTAGTGATATTTTATTTCTGATTTTTGCCAAAAAACCAAGTTTTTTCGAAATTTTTTTACAAAATATTATCAGAATGCATATTAAATTTAAGCTCTTTATCTACCATGACTCCTAGATATTTAATACTGCTAACACACTCTAATCGTTCATTATTTATATTTAAATTTTCTATTCGAGAACTTATCACCATACATTTTGTTTTACTTACATTAAGTTTTAATTTGTTTTTTGACAGCCACTCATATAATGTTTCTAGGTGCCTGTTCAATTTATTTTCTAACTCTACCAAATTATCCCCTACTAAGTAAAGTAATGTGTCATCCGCAAACAATATTTGCAAGCAATAGTTGTAGTGGAATGCGATTCCATATTTTATTAATTCTGACTTTAAACGAATTTCCATAAACAGTTTTGAACCATCTTGGTATTTCCACGGCTTAGGGGTGGGCAATTGCAGCCTCTCGCGTTCCTCCACGAAATTGCTTAAGCGACGGAAGTGGTGATTTGAGTTCTTCCGAGCATGTGCCTACTCCCATAAGATATCTATAAAATAGAGTTAATGCTCCAATGACGACGACGATCACTAAGTGGAGCAAGGGCTGATGAGACATTTATATCATCTATGAGGCGAATGGCGCATTTTTGTATCCTGTCAAGAATGTTTAAACCAATCTTTGAGGCGCCCGCCCATATATGTGAATTATACTCCGTCTTGGGTCGTATGTAGGTTTTATAGATATCAAGCAAACGATTAGGTCAGAAATATGCTTTACACCGCCTTAAAGGACCCAAGCATTTTGTAGCGCTTTTCGTATATCAAAAATATGGTCATTCCAGAGCATATTTTGAGTTTTGTCGGACATTTTAACTGGTTTACAATACTGCCCATTATTGATCTTTTAGCATATACATATACTGAGGTAGCTGTAGCATTAGAAAATTTAAAAAAAAATCTTAGGATGCTATAAGAGTGCTGTCATCTGCAAAATTGTGGATTGGGCTTAAATTTGTTTAGAGGAGATCATTAATAAATATAAGAAAGAGAGTTGGAGAAAGGGCAGAGCTCTGTGGAACATTAGCATTAATTTGAAGTTGATCAGATATTATTCCATAAACTGAAACTTGAATGGACAGATTCGAAAGAAAACTTTAAATCCATTTTGTGGAAATTTGACCTGAACCTACATTTCCCCGCTTCGGTACGTCTGTTGACTAAATTAACAAAACAGCATATAAAAAACAAAACAGTGTTTGACAGTGTTGTATTTTATGATGAAAATTACTTCAGAGTCAAAAAATATTCCATATAATAACGACATTTTTCCCTCTTGTTAAGGCAAAGCAAAAATGCTTTGTGTTCCAATTGTTAACCGATTGACGATTACCGTTATTTCGCAAAATTATGTTTACCTGTTTGGTCGTTTTTATACAAGAACATATGTATGTGGAAACAGGTACTGAGGGATATAATAGAAAATTTACCAAATGTACTAAAATAAAATGAAACTATTTCAGGGATAACAAAAGAACCAAAATAAAAAATGAAATTTAAATAAGGCAACAATACACAACAAAAGGGGAGATTTAAAATCATTCTCTTTCTTCATAGAATTATAAGTCTCATGACAATTTGTTGTTGAACTTAAGATTGAGTAAATTAAAAATTGAATAGTATATTTTTAAAGGGGAAAACATCTTACAAATAAGGTAAAAAAACTTTATTTTGATGAAAATGGTCACAAAATTCATATTAAATTTAAAAAAGGTATATAAAAAAGTTTTTTTTTTAAATTTCTCAAAGGATTTACAAAAAGAAATTGTAAAATTTATTATTGTTTCGTTAAGTCTTATTTTCGTTGAGTGTTAAAAAATAATAAGCGTATATTCATAGGTTTATTAAACTAAATTTAACAAAATAAAATTAAAAAAAGTAATTTACCATGTTTAGAATTTAAATTTTAGACTAGCATAAAAATTTAATAAAGAGTGGTGTCAGCCTAATATACATTATTAATTTATTAAATTTAGTTACTAATTCCAAGTGGGTAATATTTTCATTGGATTGTTAATGTCGTAAGTTTATATTTATTAGGCTTAGCCTTTTAAATATGTATCAATTATTAACTTAAGTTTAATATTGTTATGAATGTATACTCCATATACTTTTGAAGTAAATAACATTTATGTATATTAATACATATTAAAATCCTAATAAAAATTATAATATTTATAGCTATTTAATAATTTGCATGCCCTGGTTACAAGTGGTAAAGAATCCGTAATCTCATATCTCTTCCAGTAAAAGAATGAACCAAAAAACTAAAATTAACCTGTTCTTGTTGAATGGGTAAAAATAAACTGTAAAATAAGTAAGAAAGATGAGTTCAACTTAAAATTTGGAAAATTAAAATCAAAACGCAACTTGTATCGCATTACTATAGATCCGAACCAGTAACATGTGAAGTAAAATGAGAAACATGATAAGCTAAGTTTTTTTTTGATAATAAGGTAATTTTTTGATAATAATTTGATAATGTTCACTAACAAATATTCCAAGACAAGTTATCAGAATAGGAAATAACGATTTTACTTAATCGGAATGTATGTTGTTCAACTGGTTTCTTATGTATTGCTATGGCCTTAGTTTTAAAAATATTAACAAGAGGCTTATTTCTTTAAACCCATAATGGGACAAGTTATACTTATTAATTCTATCAATCCTCTCGTCAATTTCTTTAAGATCGCAAAAAACTATTAATTGAATACAGTTAGCAAATGTGTGTACCAGGGAGTGAATATATGATGTGAGAATATTTCACATTTCAGAAGGTTTTACAATAAAAGGCTTTTTATATTTTGTAGTTTTGATTCGAAAAAGTTCGTAAGACAAGATAACTCTGCAATGGTTACGATAGAATGGTTGCGGTAGTATATTTAATTTCGTTATCGTAATAATTTACACAACGCACATTTTTAAATGGGAATGAATATTTCTAAACTACGATGATGATCTAATGATATTACGTCCTTTTTAATAGCATTGCTATGTATAATTTAAATGGATCACTTTTGTATATTTGTCACTGTTAGGTAATTTTCGAGTTGTATTCTCGTCTTATTTGAGTATTTTTATATTATATTACTTAGTTTTGTTTATTTTATGCAACAATGGGTATTGGATGCATTAAAATTTACTCTATTTACACTTTCCAAGCTTGAAATTTTTGGAGATTACTGTTTAATATCTACATATTAACTCAATTAACTGAAGTCTGTGTTATTTTTGCAATTTTTTTTTTTTAAATTTTAGATTTTTATCATTACCAAACTTATGTTTTGAAGCACACCATCATTTATATTAAATTATTGGGAAATAAATCCGTCCAACACAACTTCTTTAATCAATTTTTCAATCTTCTGTTTGGGAAATTAAATATTTTTAAAACTACTTTCAGTAAGAATCCAAAATAAATTTAATGTGAGAGTACCTTTAATTCCGTAAAAAATACGTTGTTACTATAGTAACTTTGGGTTTTGTTAATAAAACATCAAGTATATCAACCACCATTGACAATTTGGATTCTTAAACACCTTTAAAATATAAATAGAAATTAACAACGTACAAAACTCATGAACATTATTTTACAGATAATTCAATAAAAATGAAGAAAAGAAAATAAAAGAATAAAGTGAACAAATAAGTGAACATGAAAAGAATCTCAACAAATATTTATAAATTTGCATCACTTTTTTCAAACCATTTACGCTTTCTCATTCACTCTCACACAAATTTTGTAATTATTTTCTTTTATTTACTTTTCTACTGACAATATTTGAGCAGTTCACAGTTTACTGGCATATAAAAATATATTATGAAAAAATACTGAAAAGATTCTAGTTTAGAGCATTATACGTCTAAATGTCAAAATACTTAATTTATGAGTGAGTGAATCTGAAAATTCTGAACAACTTTTTTATGCGGTAGCGGCGTGGCAGCAGTGTGGCATAAGTACGGAAATCGCGCGAAATCCGCTTAGATGAACGGAAACTTAAAAATTCGTTATAAAACTTCAACCAAAGTTTTGTAAATTAATATAAAAAGTATTTGTAGTTAAATTGGTATAGCTTTTGTCTTTTCTAAAAAAGCAATAAGAATAAAAATTTGAAACAATTTATACCTAAAAAAAAAAAAATATTAATATCGCTTATTAATATTTTACTATTTGAAAATTTATAAATCATATACGATATAATAAATGCAATACATTTTTAAATAATTATAAGTGACCTTTAACTTTTAAAATTTTTTTTTTATATTTGTAGAGGAAATCGAGAAAAAAACGATTTCTACTGCGATTTTTGTGCGGCAAAAATTTGTATGGAAATCAGCGGCACAAAAACGCTGAGAAAAACGCGCAGAAATCGCGATTGCCGTGGTAATATTCATAAGTCGCATGTAATTAAACTGTGCGGTAAAAACCGCGCCGCTACCGCAAAATAATCGCTCCCGTCTGAGAATTTTTTAAAATTTATTTTCATGATTATATAAATCACTTTAGACTGGCTTAGAACTTTACAGTTTCAGCTTATAAATTCTAAGATCAATTTATAACTCCTTGCATAAAAATATTTTTTTCTAAAATTGATGTAAAATGTAAAATTTTTGTTACATCAACATGGGGTTACTGGTAGATGAAATTGTCTTGTAAATTCTAATAAATTTTCCTGCAAGTAAGATTCACAAAGTTGTCGGTTAGTTATTGGTTTGTATCTACCACTCATTCTTCAAGTAAATTCAAAATTTTTATAGGTCAATCTAGAATTTAAACCATTCATAAAATGTATTATCTTAAGAATATTTACTTTAGTAGAAGCGATAAAAAAATAAATCTTTAATTAAATTTGTATTCGAAAATAAGATAACATCAATAAAAACTTTAAATTTTTTTCCTTTTAAATGTAGTTTTTTTTGCCTTAAAAATTTTTCATTCTCATCACTCAAATATACTCGCCCAAAATAATGAAAAATTTGATATAAAAACTGAAACGATACCGATTTTTTACAGCACTTAAAAAGTTAAAAGAAAACTAAATTTATATGCAATCGGCACAAAGATATTTTCAATTTTTCCGTTTTCACATTGTTTTTTTTCAACGAAAATTCTTTTCGCTACAAACAATATAAAAATTGCAAGATGTTGCAAGTATAAATAAATGGTTTGGAATAAGAAGGTGGAAAAAAACTAAGGTGAAAAATAAGGAAAGAGATAGAGACAGAATAGGTGATGAAATACTCTTTGAAAGTCATAAACTCCCAATTTTACTAAAAAGGTAAAAAGGTTTTTTAAATATACATACGATATAAGTACATACCAAGTACATATATAATTGTAGTTTGAAGATTTTTGTCAGAGAGAAATTCTAAATTAAATTAAGTATTTTCGTATTTTGTTTATGTACCAGTACCGTTTAGTTTATTTTTTAAATTTCAAGTCATATATATTGCAGTTAGACAGAATGTTAGTTTCGATCGTTTGTAATACTAAAAATTATCATGTTTTATTGTTAAAATTTTCTCTGTGTGTTTTTATTTTAATTCAGTTCATTGAATACTTCTAGTTGGATATGATTACGTAGAATTCTGTCAATAAATTTATAAATTTTGATTACTTCTATAATTAGTATATTTATGTATATTTAATACATTTCAATTTTTCCAAATTATTCTTACAAAATATTTTCTTTAAAATTCACAAAAATAATATATAAGTGAAGTTTTTAACATTGATTCTCGCTTTTCAAACAATTTCATACCAGAACTTCAAATATCTAAAACTCCACTCTATTGTTTTTTTAATCTGTCCATTCGATTTATTTTCATCTTGAAATTGTTACGAAACAGTTTTCTTAAAATGAAATTTGTTAATGGAAATTTAAAATATTATTAAATAGAAAAAAAAAAAATTTAAAAATATGATATACAAAAACTATTTTCATTTTCTTACATGATGTTTTAAGTGACAATCAGTGTACTGTAATAAAATTGGAGGTGAGTATAGGTAGTGTTGTACTGCACTACAAAAAAAATATGAATAATTCTTTCTAGTATAGAGTTACTTATTCATGGTATTTACATATATAGATATAGTAAAGGTATAGTAAAGGCATCACTACAATATAACGAGCTTTTCCGTTTTTTAATTCTTTCTTTTCTCTTTCTTGTTTATTAGATATACTCGCAGAAATAAAATTTCCAATTCTTTTTGTTATATTTTTCAACCCTGCCGTGCTGCTGTCGAATGAAAAATGTCTGGAGCGTGGAATGTTTCAAGTTTTTAGTTTTTTTTAATTTTCCCTTTAATTTTGTGTTTTATGTTAAAGAATTTTTCCATTATTGTATTTATTTATTTCCTGTTTTCTCTTATTTTGTTATTCTTAATTTTTTTTTGCATTTGATCGGAACTTGCATCCTTGTGTGAAGTATTTTTAGTCCTCTACCTTTTTCCCCCTAGTCTATTTCTATTTTTTAAAGTATTTTTCGAAAAAATAATTTTAAAACAAAATAAATTCTTGTATATTGATGGTTGAAAAAAAGAGAGCCTGGAAATATATGTAAGAATAATAGTAAATTAATTTTTATTTCTTCACTCTATAGTTTTAGAAATAAAATATTGAAAAGTACGCGATAAGTTTCCATTTTACTGATTTGTTTTAAAACCATTTAAGTCCTTAGGCGAACAAAAATAACGAAATGTTGGCATACTTTCTTTTTGGCTGCTTTGTATATGCGGAAAACAATTTTTGTTTTTGGCATCGGAAATTTGATTAAAATCCATAAATGGAATAAATATATATGAATAAATTGTTGTATGCACTCATCCTTCAATAATGATCAAAGGAATTATTAAAAAATTAAACATTTACTGATATTTATGTATTTCAAGCTTAGATCAAGCAGTTATAAATAATTTTTACAAATTTATTTAAATTAAGTTAGAATAAAAAGTTACATATTTTAAAAAGAGAAAAAATAAAACAATTACAAATACTTAACATAAGTTCTTAGTACTCACTGAAAGGTTAAATGAATTACATTTTTTTAATTTGTGTATTAGTTGTTTTTTTAAAGCAGCCTTGCAAAGTGAGAAGTTAATTATGGCCTTGTATTTATTTCCCAATATTAACATTCTGTTAACCGGTTCTTATATAATCTACCATAATTAGCTCTATGGTGAACGAAACTAAAAAGATGTACGGACCTAAGTCGAGAATTATTAAAAATAATAATTTCATTAAAAATAGGTGAAGCACGTTACCTTTTGTGACTCCCTTGGAGAACTTCTGAGTTGGTTACAAATGGTGTCGATGCAAATAACCTAAATATGTCTTAGGACCTATCAATTAAATATGAATTGATGCACTTTGTGAAGAGTATCAGGAAGCTTAATTTTCTTAATTTCAATAATATAATACTATAAGTCAAAATGTCAAGAATAAGGCAAAAAGCTTTGCTGAAATCAGTATAATTTGCATCTGCTTACAGGCCTTCCTCAAAATTATTAATAAGGGCTGATGTTGATTCTACAAGATTTTTATTTTTACTTTTTATTAATCCATGGTGGTTATGTATTAAGAACGGAGCGCAGTGGTGATATACAGAGTCGAACACAATTAATTGAAACACTTTAGGAATTTCGGATAATTTGGCAATAGGACGGTAATTAATTACGTGTTTTTTGTGGGTGGGTGAAATTTTATTGTTAAGAGTAAGAGTAAAGAGTAAGAGTAATAACGGATAATAACATTGTAATATTCGAAGAAATAGCACTTTGCTTTTCTCTCAAAATATAAATAATATGTTAGAAACATAACAAACTTCTATTAAAGAACAGAAAATAAAAAAATTACACATGTGTTTTTTTTAAAAAACATTTAAAATTCTTCACGTGAATGTGTTCACAAAAAAATCGAGATAGCAATAAATATTTATGAAATTATTATATATCTATCCTTTTCTTTTACTTCAGCCTTCAGTCAAAAGTTAAAAATATTTCAACTACGAAATTAGATGAAATAAATTATCGGTTCAAAATAAAATTGTTTGATTGGTTAAAAAAGTTGTCCGGACGTTCGTTCATTAAGAGGAAATCCACCTTTATTGAACACTTTCTTAGTTTTAGTGCGAAGGCGTATATTTTGACGGTAAAGAGATATACAAAACAAATTAACATGTGTAGACGATTGTGGTTGTTGAGATGTATTTATTGAAACTAAATTATTTTTTGAAGTACTAGGTAAGGGGCGAAAATTTATCAAGGTTTTATCTTACTTTTTGAAGATAATTAGTTCTTTCCTATAAAATGTGTGACGCGTAAGGTAAGATTGAAAGTCGGATTAGACATTTTTTGGTGTTATGCCAAAACTTTGGTGGAAATCTTCATAACTTTTTCTGAGAGATCTGAATCCAGTGGGAACATCTTCCTGTTGAATAAGTATTTTAAGAGATGTATTCTTTTATCCCCTATGCAGATGTTATCATACTTATCATGGATGATCTGTTAAGCGGGCTAAACCGCCCGTTGTCTTCTTGCCTGCGAGGACCGTTTCATCAACTTTACAACCGGAGGAATTAGTGGATCAAAGAGTGGTGGAATTGAAATTTGCATTTAAGAACGCGGGATGAGTTGATTGGTTAGAAGGAGGTATAGCTGGTGATTTCAGTTAATGATTATTGTTATTTCCTAATTAAAGAAAAGAAATCAAAATAAAACATTTTTGTTTATAAATAAATCAGTGGTTATCATTTTAATATTCCGTGGCTACTTTTTATTAATGATAAATTATTTTTGCTAACTTGTTGTCATTAATTTGGAATCTTTTGAATTTACTTTACTTCTTTGACATTAACTAAATCGTGATAGCACGCTCTACCACCAGTACTCTTGTTAAATCATAATTTCGAAATAATCATTTTTCAAAATACAATTGGTCTCTCTTAAGGCCTAATTTTTCATTTTTCCTTCTGTTTTTCTTCTCAAATTTTTGTTGCCTTTAGAATTTTTCTCTACGGTTTTGTATGTTTCCATCGTGTTTTCAGGACTTTTCGCATTATTAAAATTTTAAGCTACTTGATTAATAGAGCGCATGTGCTATTTTGAAAACGTAGAACATTTTTCTAGTCTCTTAATAATTACTAAATTTTATTTGATACCAACAAATAAAAAAGAAAAATATGGTTGCTATGCAACATTGTTATGGACAAATATGTAATTGCTGAAAATAATTTGTTATATTAAATGGAATTGTTGTAGCAATGTTAACAAAAAACAGTTCTGTAGCTCAATATGGTAAGAAAATTCATTTTTAAATAAAATTATAATATTATCAATTAACAAACATTAAAAATAATAATAATTATTATTATTAGATCTTATCGAGGGGGAAAAGCGATTCAGCAAGTTCAAGACATACGTCAGGCAACAGTTATTCAAAGAAAAATTTACCTCAATTCGAAGAATTTATTCTGCAAAGGGATTATACAGGTGGAAGAGCCTTTCTTGAAGTAACGATATTATTTCCAAACTTTCAATCATTTAAATTGGAAATAAATTATTTCCTTGAAGAAAAAATATTATTTCCAAATTTTCAATCATTTAAATTGGAAATAAATTATTTCCTTGAAGAAAAAATATTATTTCCAATTTAAATACTTACTATATCAATTAATAATATATTAAATAATACTATATCAATTAACAATTTAAATACTTACTATATCAATTAATAAAATAAATATTGATAATTTCCTTACAGTTTTCTAACGAAGAAAATGAAAATAGAAAAAATTTACAAGATCAATGGATAGCATTTTGTAGTTTTCATTTAGGTGATTACCAACAAGCCTTAGATCAATATGTTAAACTTAAGGAAATCGATTCAACTATTAAGGATATAGATTTAAATATTGCTATTTGCATGTTCTATTTGGGGATGTATGAAGAAGCACATGATTTGGTTTCAGAAATACCTAATACTGGACTAAAAGTACGACTTCTTTTTCATTTAGCTCATAAATTAGATAGAGAGGAAGAATTAATGGAATTGCATGAATCATTAAAAGATGATATTCAAGATGCATTAAGCTTAGCGTGTTTACATTATCTTCGAGCTCACTATCAGGAAGCAATTGACATTTATAAGAGGGTTCTATTGGACAATAAGTAAGTTTTGATTTATAAATAGCAAGAACTGCAAGAACGGAAAATGTAAAATTATTAACATCCTTATAATTTGGAAATATATTTGGAAAGTATGTATATAGCTTGGTATTAACATTAACATTACTTAATAAACCTTTACCATTCTTTGGCATATTATTAATCTTGTTGTGTATCAAATATTATTTAAGGTTTATTGAATTTTATATATCTGTCATGACTCATCAAGTATATACAAGTAATTCACCTTAAATTGTTCTGCTTCATTATTTTCAAGTGCTTAGAAAATTTTTTAAATGATTTGTTTTACAATCCATTTAGATCAAGATTTTATTTTTCTTATTTATTTTGTAAGTTATTGGTAAATTAGAAAACAAGTTTTAGGTAAACTCATAAAAACAAAAACAAATACATACTAAGAAAACAACGAAAGCCCGTATTCAACGAGCTTTGTATCTAATACTTTATAACCTACAATTTGTTCAAAATAAAAACAAAAACAAGAAAATGATATGAAAAATTAAAGAACTATCTATCAACATTTTTGCAATTAAAAAAAGTTGCCAAAATGAAAATTTGTGTAAAATAGAAAAATTTAAAATGATATACATATTTGAATTAAGATGTGTTGAATGAAGATATGATCCATTATGACATACATGTCTTAAATTTTAACACCAATTGCTTGTAACTATTTACTTCACAAATTCACAGGGTAAAGTATAATTAGTTCATTTACTTGTTTAAATGATTTTATAACTTAAAAGAAGTGTTGTGGCTAGTAGCAATATATAATAATTGGATCGATAGATATGCGATATAAAGTAATTTTTTCTTCAAAATAAAAACCTGTGTTTTTAAAAACATTCTTCCAAATTTAAATACATCTACTTAAAATAATTTTTTTTCAAATATATTAGCAGCAAATTATAGTTGTATATATGATTTTAAATCTATTTACAATGAAATTATACTAAAATGGTTGACATATTTATTATTTCATTAAATGTAGATATTATTATTATTTTTATTGATAATTTAATTTTTTTTTTCCGCAGGGATTCTCTTGCACTTAATGTTTATTTAGCATTGTGTTTTTATAAACTTGATTATTATGATATGTCTCAAGAAGTACTTGATGTTTATTTGAACCAACATCCTGACAGTACAATTGCTATTAATTTGAAAGCTTGCAATCGATTTCGTTTATTTAATGGTAGAGTAGCAGAACAAGAAATTAATAATATTTCTGATAATGGAACATTTGGTGCTGATTTAATCAAGCATAATTTAGTGGTGTTTCGTAATGGTGAAGGTGCTTTACAAACATTTCCTTCGTTATTAAATATTGTACCGGAAGCTCGTTTAAATTTAGCAATTTTTCATTTAAAACGTGATAGTATACAAGAGGCTCATACTCTTGTGAAAGGAGTTGAACCAACCGTCCCACATGAATATATTTTAAAAGGTGTTGTACATGCAGCTTTAGGTCAACATTTGGGTTCGGTATGTGGGATACAAATTTTAATTGATTTATGTAATTTTATTGTATATATTATTTTATAGAAAGAACATATTAAAACTGCTCAACAAAATTTACATTTAGTTGGTAGTTCAGCAACAGAATGTGATACAATACCAGGTCGTCAAAGTATGGCATCAGCTTTCTTTCTTTATGGTCAATTTGAAGAAGTTTTAGTTTATTTGAACTCAATTCGAAGTTATTTTATCAATGATGATATATTTAATTTTAATTATGCTCAGGCAAAGACAGCTACAGGTTATTATAAAGAAGCTGAAGAATTATTGATACAAATCAATGATTCAGATATACGAAATACCCATACATACTGTATGATATTAGCTCGTTGTCATATTAATGCCGGACGTCCTGAACAAGCATGGAATATATTTGTTACAAGAGATACAAACTCTGAAGCATTTCATTTGTTGCAACTAATTGCAAATGATTGTTATAAGTGTGAAGAATTTTGGGTAGCAGCGAAAGCATTTGATATGTTAGAAAAGTATATATTCTAGCAACATGATTTCAATAATTTTATTTCATATTAATAATTTTTTATTTTCCTTATTTAGATTAGATCCAAGTCCAGAAAATTGGGAAGGAAAACGTGGTGCTTGTGCTGGTGTCTTATATGCTATCATTGCTGATACAAAAAAAGGAAAACCACCAAATGGTGTTGGTGATGTGATTGCTTTATTACGTGATTCAGATAATCCACAAGCGGAGGCAATTTTAAAAACTGTAAGGAAACATGCATCGATTTTCAAATAATTCAAAGTTATTTGATTTTATTATTTCAATAGGAATAAATATTCATTGTTATTTTAAATAAATTCAATATATAAATAAAAATTTCAAATCTTAATAAATATCATCTGCACAAAACTATTGAAAATGTTTCATTTCATTTCATATAGATATCATTTTTTTTATTTGTCCTTTATAATATAATTTCATTCTTTGACATTACGATTAATTCCTATATAAAAATTAAAAACCATTTGTATTTTTAGAGTAGTAATTATTATTTAATAAATAAAAAATATCATTGGATCAAACACTCAGAGAAGTAAAATAGATAAAACGACCATCAAATCATTAACTATACCACGTAATATTGCAGAGAAATTGTATAAAACAGTCGCTGTTGCCAATTGCGAATATAATGCTTAATTAAATTTAGTTTTGATCCACTATGAAGTAATTGTTTACTTGATACAGGAATAATATATATTTAGAATTTAGTTCGATTCATATTAGGTTACCTAATTTAATGAACCGTTCTTACAACTATTGTAACTATTGTTGTAGTATATAATGCACTAATGAGAAATTAATTTTTTCAGCAGAATTATTATAGTATTGAATAATGCTAATATGGCAAAGAGAATTTGTTAAATAAGCCGGCCATTCTTCTATTGAAAGCTGATTTTCAATCCTAATTTTTGTCTCTAATCTTTAAAATAACGACATTGAGAATGACGAAATCAATGATTTAATTTCAATTAATGACAAATTAACTTCTACTAGGAATACGAGTACGTTCAAAAATTGCAGTGTATCTTATAATTTTTAATTTGACAACAATAATGGTCACATTGATAGTGACTCAATGACAAAATTGTCACTTGTGTCTTAAATACTTATACTTTTGATAAAAACGACAGAAGATCTTTTATATTTTAAAAATTTTAGAAATTTCAAAACTTAAAAAGCGAAAAAACTTATTTTGTATTTTAAAAGTTATTTGAATTAAAATTTAATTTATTACAAATCAATTGAATATTTTTAAGTCATTTCTTCTTCAAATTTAAGTTTTATATTGGAAATTTCATCATCTCTAGCTTTTGTCACAAATCTACTTGCATTATAAATGTGAGAATTTTTTATAGAGAATATTTCAAACATTTTTTTTAGAAATCAACTTAAAGGATTTAAACGTTGAAAAAAAAGGAATAAAAAGAAAACTAAAATTGAAATGAGATCAAAGTTAAAGATAGGATTTTAAAGTCAAAAGAATAGAGAATAGGATTTTCGATTTTCTATAATATCATTTAGATTATATTACCGGTGACTGAGTTTTTGGTTTTGTACTCTCTTTCTTTTCTTATTGCTTTTGTATTTTTGTATTTTTTTTATTTTGTTGATTATTATAAAGTCCTTGATATCAGAAGTTTGTTTCTCCAATCGAAATACTGTCATTGTAAGTACTTTTCTTTTCATTTTTTTAAACATGTAAAAGTCTCAACAAATAAATCCAGATGCTGAATTCATATTCAATCATGCAATGAATCTTTCTTTTTTCGATTGAAAACCTCTACCTTTTGATATGTATATTTTGATTATAGTGGTATACTGTATCATCATTCATCTAAATCAAGAATCAATTCTTTTTTTTTAGTACTTTACTTTTTTAAATGTCAACTTGTTTCTTCAATTTAAGTTTCCATATTTTACATAAAAAATAACAAAAAACGGGACATCCTTCTAGAGCTGTTTTCCAGTGTTTGTTAAAAACAATTTTTCACGATTTTTTTTATTATGTTCATTATAGAAACTTAGGTAGTAAAATAATTACCCTTTTGTGCATTAAGTAAGTTATTAGAATTTTTACTATTTAGTTACTTACTTATTTATTTATTTACCAAACTTTTGGCGAGAGTATTTATTTAATAAATTTTTGTCATATCAACTCATTAAATGTTGGAAACTACTACTACTGTCAACAACTAAGTCTTCTTAAATAGCGTTGTTCCATTTTATTTGAAGTTATTACCAAATTACTCTCATTTTTTTTTGGTTATTTATTTGAGTCCAATGAAAAAAAGGGTCCTGATTTTGTTTAGTAACCGAACCTAGGATATTTTGTTTGAAAGGTACTTTACCTACTGCGTTACTCAGTGTGTAAGCTTTACTGGCTTGACAAATTATTTGCTATTATATAAGTGAGGACAGATTATAATTTTTATTATTTTTTTTTTCTATTTTTCTATTTGGGGTGTGGTTTAGTCAGTAAAAATCTGGAGGGGTGTGATCTGGAGGGGTGTGGTTTAGTCAGTAAAAATCTGGCACACAATGGAAGCTACGGGGCTCATTGTGTCTATGAAGATTCCCACCAACCCACGCAAAAAAAAAAAAAAAAAAATTTTCTATTTAGAATCTTAAATATATTTTAAGCTTATAACAACCATTTGCTTTTTAAGGATTATTACATTAGAAATTTGTTAAAAACTGTTTTATTTAAATAATTTAATATAAAACATGTTCTTAGTTAGTTTTTAAGTAATAGTTAAAAAATAAAGAAAAAAAACCCTGATAACGCGATAGCTTTCTTGGAGTTAAAAAGTTTGTGACTTCTTCAACAATAGTAATAGAATTATGATTACGATAAATTTGATTTAACGAGGAGTAGTTAAATTATTATAATAGCCATCTCTTCGTGGAAGTCTGTGTAAATACTGGGAATGTTAAATGATTGTTTTCATTTTATCATCTCATTAGAACTCTGGGAAATATAACTCTATGACCAGAATAATTAATTTTTACATTTTGTTGTATCAACTTGTAATTTCGGCCCTATTAATATATTAATAAGGTCGATATATTTACAATGAAACTGTCCTGATAAAACTGAAACATATGAAATCCTTTTTTTGCATTTGAAAATTTTAAAAGTAATACATACACGTTTAATAAATGTAAGGTGTTATAAAATTTAAATATCATAATATTTTTTATAAAATATTAACTTTCCAAAATTTTTCAGCGCATGTATCTGCTAAACAATTTTATAGTTCATAAATATGGGAGAAAATATTTAAGTTGAGAGAAATAAATAATAATGAAATATGAAATTAAGAATGTATATAGATTTGTTTAACACAATTTAATTTATGAAATGGAAATTTTACTAATGAAACAGGATTGAATAGTAATACCACACTATTTTATTTTTTATAATAAATAAATGGTGTAAAATAATTTTACATTACTATTAAACGGGAGCGTGTTATATGCCTGTATTTTATATCCCAGTAGTATCATTTGCCTGTTTTTTTGCAATTTGCCTTTTTTTTTCATTTGCCTGTTTTTGATTTGCCTGCATTTTATTTGCCTGCTTTTCATTTGACTGGAGATAAATATTCATAATAAAAATTTCCTGTAGCAAGCCTTTGTCAATCAACGGATGCCAGAACTACATCTTCCAGGTGGTGACTGATGGAAAGTGCCAAATCCAAGAAATTAAGCCGTCTCCAGTAAAAATAAATCCGAGTCCCGTTTCACAAAGCGCTCAATTTTTTTTTTAACTTTTCTTGTCGATAGTTAGTACGATGCAGACAAGAGGTCCATCGGTCCGAAAGTCAGAACCGAAGAGACCTTGAATTTTTTTTTGGCATCAGTACAACAGCCCTTAAAGTGATGAAGACAATAGCTCCGGGGTCTCAGGATTTGGGGTCGAAACTTAATATAACATGTTTAAATTGTATTTTTCTGAAAAAAGGTTCTTAATAAGTATTATAAAAAAATAATTTTTTTTGGATAGATTCGACGTTCCGGAAGTCGGGACCGAAGATCTTGAAGTTTTTTTTTTGTTGACATCAGTAAAACAGCTCTAAAATATGATGAAGACAATAGGTTAGGGGTCCCAGTATTCGGGGTTGAAACTTAATATCACATGTTTAAATTGTATTTTTCTGTATAAAATTATCTTTTATTTTGAAGTCGGGGGCTGCTGCTCCAAAGATCCCGCTTCTCATTTATTGGAACGCTGTTTTTGCCGACGGCAAGTAAACGCATACGGCACAGTTTTAGTAAAAACTATTTTTAAAAAAATTGTGTTATTTTTAAAGTCGGGGGCTGCCCCCAAGCCTCCACTACTCATATATTGCAACCCTGTTTTTGCCAACAATAATTTTAATTTTTTTATAATACTTATTAAGAACCTTTTTTCAGAAAAATACAATTTAAGCATGTTATATTAAGTTTCGACTCCAAATCCTGGGGACCACAGACCTATATTCTGGTTTCCGTTGATTAATAAAGGCTTGCTACAGGAAATTTTTATTATGAATATTTATCATATCCAGTCAAATGAAAAGCAAGCAAATAAAACGCAGACAAATGAAATGCAGGCAAATGAAAAAACAGGCAAATGAAATGCAGTCAAATGAAATTCAGTCAAATGAAATACAGGCATATGAAAGTAACCCCTATTACACAAGTCGTATCATATTTACCTAAATTGATCTACAAATTCATTCCAAGTTTTTAAGATTTTACCAGTGTAACTCATTACACAAATTAATGTATATGTACGTTAAAAAGATACATTTTGTAGTTTTCCATATTTAATTAGTTCTATACCATAACGTTCAATAGATTAGATTGTAATTGTAGGAAGATGATGGGCATACTTACTACCATATGAATAAGCACATGTGTAGGCTCGCACTAGGTGACGACCCAAATTGTAGATACTGTCTGCAAGAGGAAGTAACCTCCACACTTGTTGTAGGAAAGTTCCCAGCTCTTTCAAGGTTGAGACTCAGGCTGTTGGAAACGCACTACATAACCTCAGAAAACTACTGCAGGATAAAACCCTCAAACCTATTGGTCTTTATCGAAAGTGTCGACTAAGGAGGGAATGAAAGACTAAAAGCCTACATGCCGGCCTTGCCATATTAGGGCCACCTCCATTAGAAATTAAAAAAATATAACATAACATTAATAAATAAATAGAATACTCAGAAAACATTAGACGTTGCTCTTTATGTAATAAATTGAAGTTCCGTACTTAACATACGAAAAGTTACTGACAATAGGAAAAAAAAAAAATTTCGATATATAAAATAAAGCCAACTAGTGTTTTTGAAGTACCTCTTTAGAATATTTTACGAAATTCCGTGATAAATTATGATTGTATAGTTTTTTTATCGACTCTGTATTCTAGAAACGTTTCGAAAGTTCATTTTTTCGTGAAAATAACCACAAAATACTTCAAAAGAGAGATAGATATACCATACATAGATAAAAGTGAAAAATAAATCTTGTGCTCTTCATATTATATACTTAATAGATAAATGCATTTATGCAAAAGTCCTTTGAATTTAGTTTCCAGGTTTTGTTCTTTAAAAAATGAAGAAATATATTTCTTAGCAAAATGAGAACCAAAAGAATTTTTTGTTTAAATAAGAAAAAAAAAATGAAAATCTTTATCCGATATTGGTATCTAAAGAAGGAAATCCGATTTTCATAGATATTTTCCTTATTCTTAGGCAAAAAAAAACCAAAAGCAAAATAAAAAAAGAAAGACTTGCCGATTTTAATCTATTGAATAAATGAAAATTGGATACAAAATCATTGAAATTTTATTCCATTTCAGTTGGAATAGAAATAGTTAAAAATATAATATTTATGTATGTGATAACGATGAGAACTTTGCTTCCAGATTTTAAAAGTATTCTTTTCTAGTAAGAACTTATGCATTACCATTTATGAGTTGAAAATAATTCCACGATGGCTTACTATATAATATTAAAGGAATAAACACAATATTAGAAATAATTGGAAATTAGGTTTATATACAGGGTGTTTATTTATGATGATATTATTTTTCACAGGTGTCCAATTGATTTTGCAATGAGGCAAATTCTTTATTGTAATGAGCTTATTTCTCTTTAAATACATTATGCTTATATTCATTTCTTAAATTTATATTTTGTCATTCTATTTCACAAAAACTTTGAGCTCAAGCATTTTTGAGATTTAAGATATCACCCTTAATTTCAGTATAAAATTAATAATCATCATATGGCTATCTCCATCGTCATATTCATGCAGCATCCTTATTCTCTAGTATATACTCTATTTCAAATTTTTTTTCCTATTTTGCGAATACTTTTGGTCTTTATTATGTGTGTTATTTGTCAAGGATGTGTGTGAGCCAGCAGTTTTATTGTTATCCGCTTGGTCTCAAGTAAATTTTTTAGTAATTCGCAAATTTTGTTATGTGTTTTTTGTATTTTCAATATTCTTCGACATAAATACATCCAATACCTCCCGCTATATACCAAATGAAACGCTTAGTTTACCGCTTTCTGCTATTTTGCAACATTTATTGTAATACCATGTGGAACACATTTGGCAGTTTTCTTTATTAGAAATTAAGTTTCTATAACTTATATGAATATATATGTGTTAGTGTTATATACTATATATATATTATATGTAAATTATTTAGAATCTTGCATATTAGTGGTTTGCAGTAATTATAATACTAAACTGCAATTGTTCTGTATTTTCGAACTTATGAAGAGGGAAAATGCATTTATTTTTCTTTTCCAACTTATTTTTCAAATTATATTACAGCCGGGTGGCGCAGTAGGTAGAGCGCCTGCGTTTTAACCGAAAGGTTCCTGGTTCGATCTCCGATGAAGCAAAAAAAATGTTTTATTTCGTCATTGGGATATAATAAATGACAAAAAAAAAATATTTGAGAGTATATAATCTGGTAGTAAATTAAATAAAATGAAACTATTCTATTTAAGAAGGCTTAGTTACTGACAATAGCAGTAGTTTTCGACATTTAATGAGTAGATAAGCCAGTAATTTGTTAAATAAATACTCGAAATATTGTAGATATTGTAGTGTAAAATTGAAGTACTGTACTTAATTAAGCCCGAAAAGGTGATTCAACCTAAGTTACTGGCAAGAGTGTAAAAAAAAAATAAATACTGCACAATAAACTTTTACTCTGTTAAATTCTGTTATGGATATAACGAAGTATCAGAAATCGAATATAAAATTTGTAATACTTTTAAAACTTTTGAATTTAAAAATTCCTAAAATACATTTTCTTTCAATCTTTTATTCTAGATGTTTCGGAAAATTGTATGTTTTTTGGATTTTTAATGTATTTCAGTTACAAAGTCGTCTAAAATATATTTGTAAATTTAATATATAAGGATTATCTGGGTTGGTTTGCTTTTTCTTATTTTTCTGCTTCAATAGATTTTATATGTGTAAATGCATATACTATACGGATGCAACTTGTTAAATTCAACTGTTTTATACTTACGTACAAGGGATTTACAAGTTCTTATTTCATTCGATATACATTTTTCTTTTCACATTATATTACTATGTAAGTATTTGTATAATTGTATCTAAAGAAAGTCTTTAAAAGTTTTAAAAATTTTATTTTCGTTGTTCTATTTTTTAAAAAAAAAAATTTTGTTTCATTTGTTTTTCTTAGATTTTTTGTGTCTTAAACAGACAAACATTATTCCACTTGCATTCAATGCTGATTTGTTGACGTGAAAATTTTGTATTTTGTAACACTAAATAAAAAAAAATAATATAAAAAGAAATGAATAAATATAAATTTAGAAAGAATATAGTGAGATGGGAGGTAAAAGTGGAAATTAATCAAAGTTTTTCATACAATGTTTCTTTCCACTTTGTTGACAATTATTTTTATACTATATTATTATATGTAAGAACATTAGACAAGCTTATAAGTTATATCTGTAGCAACTCAAGTGCCAATATAATGTGTAGATGAATAAATGTGAACCATAATGAGGAATTCATAAAGAAAAGTATGCAAACGGGGTTCATAGCCCCCGAACATTTCATATACCTAGATTCAAAAGGGTACATACAAAACCCAGAGCATGTCCCTCTATTATTTCATTATAATAGACGGGCCACATGCAAAATTATTGATTATAATCCGAATAATATGCAGGATAATCATTTGAAATATGACATGTTTGTGCCAATACAGGACAAACAAATTAAAAGAAATTACTGGTGATTGGATAGTATAAATTGATATAAATAATGGAGAATTATGTATTATTTTTAGTTAGTTTAAGTTAGAATTAAGGAATAGAATAAGTTAGATTAAGTTTTTATTAAAATAATATAATTAATTTTGGTTTTTAAGTCCATTTTTTCCAAAAATTATAAACAAAAAAAAGTTACAATTATATACAGATATTGTAAGAATCATATATACAAAAAAAAAAAAAAAAACAAAATAATAAAACAAAAAATTAACTAAAAAGAAAAATCTTAATAATTTTTAAGTTAATATAAATTATTATAATAATGCTATTTTTGTTAAATTTTTTTTATGGCTAAGTAAAATATGTAAAAATTAAATGGAATAAAAAAAAATTAAACTACAAAAAAATGAATAAATGTGAAGTTTTTAGAATAGGTATAGTAATAAAATATAGTAAAGGAATACAAATAAAGTGTCATAAATAGTTTTGATGAGAATGAATTTAACAGAACTAAAATTAACATGATTAAAGGATACGTCACTGCAATAGAAGCCAAGTTATCACCTAGTTAAAGTTTAATGTGCTGCAACCAATCTATGGGAGCCTTTTATTGATTGGATTTTTTTTTTCAAATCTTAGATTGAGAATCATATCTATGATTCTATAAATGTTTTGAGAGTTATATTTACAAGAAAAATTTTATTTTACAGTAAACAATGAAGCTAATAACAAATTGAAAGTAGGAATAATTATACTTCTTCGATTAAATGAAACAATTTTACAATTGAATGCAGCGTTTTTCCAATAGAAAGAACTTCAAGTACTAAAAAAGAACTAAAAGAATTACAAATATAATTTAGTTCAAAATAACAATCAATTCAATTCAAATATTATTATATCGGAAAATAATTCGGAATATACGTTTTCTGGAAATATAAGACTTTAAATATCTTCTGTTCCGAGATTCTGTCCCCTTTACACTTAAACACTTAACACTTTAAACACTTACATTTTAAACATTTTAATATTGAATATAAAAATATTTGTTTTATCTTATCTACTAATTGTTTATTTGGGACTGATTATGACAATTTTTGGTCATATTTTCTATTTTTTGGGAGACTATTGAATAGTTTTAGACAGTTAAACTGTTAAACATAACATCAGTCGATGAACATCCTACTTATTGTGTTGAAATTATGGATTGATTCATTTGTTTCTAATATGGATTTTCTTTTTATGAATTTATTTAATAATGTATAAATAAGCTCACAGTACAGCGTGCTCTGAAAATATTGTTTGGCTGACAAAACGCAAAATGCAACCATAATATAATAATGTTGTTGATCGATATTCAAATAGATATAAGACTTTTATAACATTGTTTAACGCTTACTTTAGGGCATTTTTAATTGAATTTTCTTCTAACATGCGTTCGGTCAAAATATGTATTTCTAGTATGGAAATCGAAATTTCTTCTTAGGATGAAATTATATTTAATTTGATTAAAAATTATTTTGAATAACATTAAATAAATTTCTCGTTGACATAAAATATTGAAACTAACATGTAATTCAATATAATAAATTGAAACGGTTTGTTGTCGTATAATTAAATATTACTTTTATAGCCTTTTTGTTCAGTATCTCTGGTTCACTATATATGAGTGATAAACATATAAAATCTGATTTTATATAAGAGCAGTAAATTTGATACATACTCTTTTTATTTAGAAATTTCTGTAGTCGTCTCAAAATAAAGATGTGGTTATACAATATAAGACCCATATAACAAAACACTATATAGGTACCCCCAATATTCAAAAGAAAAAAATATTCTATGTGATTGTATATGTTAAATCTCTGCGTAAAAGTAGCCAGGGTATTCATCAAATTTTCTTGGAATTATAAAAAAAAAATAGGATTCTGTAGTATAGTTTTAAAAATAAAAAATAGAACTATTTAAAGTTTTATTTTGAAATAGCGTAATTTTTGTTCAACCTTCAGTATCTATTAAAGTAACTTTCGTTGCCATATTAAAAATCGACTAAAACAAAAATCATGTTTCATTCTATTTTTTGTATATTCCAAAATAATATTATCATATGTTTTCTTTACCACAGGTATAACTTTTACCCATAAGCCATTGCATATTAACTATTCAATAATAAAAAGTAACAGTTAAATTAAATTTACCGCAAAAGATGCGAATACAAAATTTATTTTCACCTAATTCCCACTGTTTCTCTCTTACATAATCAACATAATATGAAATAAAAGTTTTAAATTTAATTTGCACTTAAGTTTTAAAATAGAAATCTTAACGAAAAAATTATTATTAAAAAATATTGGTAGCAAAATCTTTAAATCCACTTCATTAACCAAATTTAATAACACTCATAATTTTGTATAGTATTTCTATTTAGAGTCTTTATGGATTCAAAGCTAAAAACACAACTAGAAATTTCAAAAAAGAACAGAGGGGGAAATACGTTTCTATTTTTGTTCCAATACTCAATCCTGCAAATTGGCCATATAAAATTCTATTTTTGTTTAACAACTTTTTTTATTAGATTTTCCCTTACAATGGGTTGTTGCGCGTCAATTTTTTTTTTGTTTGTCTTTTGGTAATAGAAGTTATGTGGAATATCAGGACTAAAAAGGTATAATAGTAATATCGTAAATTTTAGTGATTAGAAATTCAAGTTATGAAGCTTAATATCCATTATATTGTTATTATTATTATCATTATTATTATTTCACCATCATCGTCATCATCATCATCATAATATATGAAGTATGTATGTATATTGTATTAGTATATAATAAAGTAAACAGAGGGTTAATTCGCATCATTTTAAATACTAAACGAAATTTAATTAAAAGGAGAAAATTTTTATAAGAGTACAATGAGATATTTGATGAAAATTTTAGCGCAGTTTCATTTTGAATTTGATTTTAAATCACAATAAGTTTAAGACACAATATTTTTTATTACATATACATATCTAGATTTTTGGGTTAAATTGAAATTTGTAGTAAGTTTTGGTAATTCTTATTATGTGGTAGGTTTTTAATAAATAATATTTGAAATTTATAATTGTGTCAATTTGATGAACTTATTAAATCGGATTCGATTATAATAAATCTTTGATTTTTGATATATATTTCTTGTCTGCACCAAATTTTGACTATTTGGCATTTGTCTATATTTATTGTTCAGGCAATACGACGATTACATAATATTATGAATACTTATTTAATCATGGTAAAACAAACTATTCGGAATTTTCAAAAAATTCTTTTAGTGAATGTTTACAAGTAGAATAATAAAACGCATAGAAATAGAAAATAAGAAAGGAGTTTTACAGGAAATAAATTCGTATTCTTTTTCTTTGGATACAGGGACTCCTCGTTTCTCTTTTTTTTACGTAGAAGCATCGCTTTTTAAATGGTTATTTCCATGTCTCTAAACCAGTAAACTAAAGTGTAGTTAGTCATTTGGTTCAACTATACTTAATGTATTTATTTTTTTCCGCTAAACTCAATCGTTTTTTCTTCATCTGTATACAGTGTTAGTTTTATGTCATACACCTTACGAATAAGTATAAATTCATTCAGTCTACGGTTTACTGAGCGATATGGTGTAGTGATGCTGTCATTTGACTAGTAATCAGATAGGTATTGCCGTATTGGGTTCAAATACCACCCAGGATATTGTAAAAGTTTTTTTAAATTCTTAGTGAAGTCAGGGTGTTCATCCCATATCCTTATATTTATAGTCTCACAATAATAAACGAAAAAATAAATTAGTAATATTATAAATTGTCGATTTCCATTAAGTTGTAGAGATTAAATGTCATTTTGGACTACTAATCATAAGTTCTCTAAATCGAATTACGCTGACAACACTGATGTTTTAATTAATCTTTTTTTCATTATACATAAAGAAATGAAATGTTTCAAAATTTGTTGTCAGGATAATTTGTTAATATATATCTCTTTATAGATAAATCGGGAGGATGACAGACATTGCAATAATGTAGTAAGCACGTGTTCTCAAATTTCCTGAAAGATGATTTTGTTTCTTCCATTAGACAGAAAATTAAAGTATAATCTAATAAACTTTATTTATTTAATTTATTTATTTATGAAAATAATAACGATTACTGAAACTGAATCACAGCTCAGCTTATAGCTCAGAAGCAAAATATCTGAGCTATATCGAAGCATTATATTATCAAAAGTAATTAAAAGGATAAATGACTATTATTTGGTAATAATTCAAAAAACGTGAAACTAAGCTACTTACGAAGGCCTAGATCTTTAAAATAATAGTTTTCCACATTATGATGATATATAAAATAATAATAAATAAGTAAATACTCGCAAAATATTACTTTTTTAACCATTAATGTAATATTATCTATATTTCATAGTTAATGTTCTAAAAGGTATTCTAACTTGGGTTTTTTTCTTTCTTGTTCTTTATTATGTAGGCTAACATTTTGCTTTTTTCTCTGGTGGGGAAAGTGATTTGGGGATTGGGGAAACTTAAAGAATAAAATTTAGATTTTGAAAACTTAACAATCAACTAAGATGTGAATTTGTGGCACTGTTTGACATAATTCGTAAGATACGAGAAAAAATAAATTTAGAAAAAAATGAATTTGCTTAATATCAACTCGTATAGTTGAGTTGTTTGTGGAACAGCTGTTTTGTTTTTGGAAAGAATAACAAGAATTAAACTAATTCGAAATTACTTGAACCATCAATTAATTTGTGTTTTGCGTGAAATAGTTTAGAATTCTTAAAATTAAGATAAATCTTTAACCACATAAAACGTACACTTTATGATAAAAGTTTTATTAAATAATAAAAATTAAGTTTAAGGAGAAAAATCCTTGTTTGCAGTTAAAATGACTTTAAAGTACTTCGAAAATGGAACGATTGAAAAAAGTTTTGTAAAATTTCTTTTGACATTATCCTTGTGTCATACACCTGACCTTGAATCTGTAATTCATATTCAACAAATTGGTTAGAATTTTCGTATAAATCAAAACATATATTAATATCCGAATTGAAATTCACATTATTTACCTTAAAAGTTGTTTTTATTATTTTACATTTTTAATTATAGAAAAGTTATAAATAGGAGGCAGTTTGAATGTTTGTTGGTGCAATGATTTTTACATGTGTTCCCTCAACATACAATAATTCTTGGGAATCCAAATTTATTATAAAATCCCAATTTGATGGATGATTTTTCTTCTTCGGTTTCAGGAAATTTTATATACTCTCGACACAATTCCGTCTCTAATATTGACAATGTTTTAGCTAATATTTTAGAAATAGTTGATTTAGCTGAACCTAGCAAAAACTCGTTCCCCACACCTTTTTGATTATTTCCTTCAGCAAGGAAGCGCAATGTTCCAACAAATTTTATAATGAGTTTTACTGAATGTGGACCAATTGCAGGATTTAAATTATTGTCTAATTTATTTATATTCATTGCAAAGGCTTCTTTCGAGAGCCTAAAATACTTAATAAATTTAAAAAAAAAAACAAATATAATTGAACACATTTTTTTTATTATATACTTTGTTTCGTAATATAAATGAAAAAACATTTTTTATTAACTACAATAAAGTTTTAATTTAACTTCACTTAATTTCATTTTCAAACAAAAAATTAAAGCAAAAAATATCAAAACAAAAAAAAATTTTTTTACAGTTTTAACGAGCAATGCTGCCAGTTTTGTAACATGTCGTATCATTCGCTTCTCAGAATACCAAATGTGATGCAATGTGATGCTTTACCGGTACGTAGCGAAAAAGTGATTCGCTTCTCAGAATAAGTCCCAATGATAAGTAGTTTATCATTTTGTTTTTCTCAATTCTCTTGATTCCTTCATTGATTTAAGTTATAAGAAAGGATATTATTCTGGTAAAGTGTCCGACAATGATTTTCTATAATTTATTTTCGGTTTACATAGCATTATATAAATCGAATAAAAAAGAAAATTAAAAATAAGCAATGATTAATATTGAAATAAATATGTATAAAAGTGTGTGTATTTAATGGAGTATGCATGCACATGTATTTAAATATTTGTGTATATGTATATTGTAGAATTTAATTTACTTAAATTACTTGCTAAGAATCTTTTGCTTTTTTGAAATAGAACTAGAATGTATATTATAGGGAACAATTTAAGATTAATAAACTGTGAATGGATTTTATGTTTAAAATACTTTCAAAAAAATTAATAGTTATTACTAACGTTGGATAGTTAATTTTTAAGAAGGAATTATTTTTTTGTACTATAATATGAATTACAGTTTTTTATTTTTTTTTTTATAAAAATACATGTTTATATGATCATCCTTTTATATTTTTATTATTACATTATTCAGAAAATGAAAATACTTAAAAAAAATTGAATATTATAAAAAATATTAAATTTTTTGCGACATGCATTTATTATATTACAGAATACCCTTCTAAAAACTGCATAGACAACTTTATCTTATCTTTCTTTATTTATTTGGTTCTGTCGTTAAGAGAATGACCATCGCTTATGATTCTTTGTATAAGTAGTTTATAGTAGCTTTTTTCATTTTCAAAGGTTGTTAAGAATAAGAAAAAATGAGTATTTTTTGGCCTCGGTAGCCTAGTGGTAAAGCACTCGAGCGAGTGTAGTAATGTAACGACCGAGGAGCACGGGTTCAAACCCCGTGAGAAACGAAAAAATTTTCAAATGATGACAATTTACTGAAAATGTAATTTTCAATACAACCACATCGGTTCAAATATAATTGAATAATTAATAAAGATACAGTATAACTAATAAAAATAATATAAATATATAATTTACAAAAATATAAACTAAATAATTAATATAATTTAATAAACGGCCCACATTTCGAAAGGGAAATGTACCTATGAAGTTGGTCTGTAGATTTATCTGTAGGATCAATTGCTCAAATAAAATAAAATAATGAGTATATTTTCTATTGAATTATGATGTTACAGAAAAAATTACATTATACTGTAGTTCAAATATAGTTTCCGATTGAATATTTACTAAACGTATCTTGCTATATTATAATATGTTTTATCGATGTGTTCAAATCCCTTGTATAATTTTGAAATTATTTATAAATTAATAATTTATAGATTATAGATGATAGAATTTTTTAATTAAGTTCATATCCCAAATTTTATTAATCTCAAACTATTAAAGTTCAACAATTTTAATTTTTTAGTAATTAGTAAAATAATTTCAGAAAATTTTTGTTATAGTTTTTATTGTTGCCATAATTAACAATGAAAAATTTATAAACATTTTCTTTTTCTTTCTTTAATTATAAATTTATTCTTAGTGCTACAAAAAGAAAAAAAAATATGTAATACAATTTTCCTTTTCGAAAAATGTTCGTCAATTATTCTCGATTTTTGAGTGAACAAGTTAACGACAAGTGTCATAGTAGTACGAGTATATAAGCAGAAATAAATTCTTTACAAATCAAATCAAGTTTTTCGTTTGTATTAAGTTGCGGGAAATTTGTTTGTTATTTATATTGTTGTTATTCTTGCTTTTACTATTGTGTATATATTTTTTTAATGTTCTTTATTTGCTTTTAAGATTTTTAGCCATATAAATGCTCAATAACGAGTTTAAAATCATCGTAATTTCTATATCAAGAAAATTCTTTTTCTATTGTTATGCAAAAGAAGTTTTTCAATCTTTAGTATAAACTTGAATAAATAACTAAAGAACTATTATAACAAGACGCACTTAGTCTACAGTTTTTTGTAGTTGTTTATGGTGTAATGTTTAAATGTGTATATAATAAAATTCTGTAAAACATTAAATAATTTATTAAACATTTGTAATGTTATTGTTTTATTTATTCCAAATCACAATATTGTGATTATGTTTCTTACATAATATATTTAAAATTAGTTTGAGTTATATACGTCAATAGAAAAAAAATTAGGTTAGAATAAGTAGAAGCTTCAATTTCTATAAAATTAGAAAACCATTATCTTCGTATTTAAGTTATTAATATCTCTTCATTGCTATTATTATTTTCAGTATTAATCAGTTTAGAATTGTTTTGATACCAATCTTGGAATATTGTTTCATTTGAAGTGGATTTTGCCCTGAAAATTGTATTAAGAATTGTTTTTACAGCCAGAAAAATACTATAGACATATTTAAATAAACTGTGAAAATTTCTATTATCATAATTTCTTAAAGGACTTATTCAGATTTATTTTGTCCAAGATAATTCAAATTATTTAGACTACTCAATAATGTATTTAATAAAAAAATATTTTAGGTACAACTACAAGGAAATCGGTATGATGAGTAAAATATCTGTTTAAGTTTTAGTTCTTTGCTCTACTCTTTCTTTATTCTTTATTCTCTCTCTCAAAATTTAAGGGACATCCTAATTTAATATATCAACATCAACTTTGCTTATGTTTGGACGTTCAATTAACTATGTTGCTAATGTTTGTTAAATGGCCCTATACTAATTCTATTTTTTTTGTTTTCATTAATTTATTATTTTAATTGTTATATTAAAGGACCATTATAGTAAAATATATCATTATTTGTAGCAAAATAGTATACCAAAAGTGATGGAAAACTTCTTTTAATAATGTACACAAGAAAGCGAATCCAGTTCTTCAATTCTTACGAAGGGAGGAAAAGAAAATTTAATTTTCATCTATTCTAATGCAAAATACAGACACGTTGCAAACAACAGAAGAAAAAAATAAAAACTGAATCGAACAAACAAAAAGAACCGTTTTATATTTATTTTTTTTTGTATTGAGATGAAAAAAGGGAAATTTATTCAAAGAAAAAAAAGATAAAGAGTAGTGTACACAGACAATGTAATTTGGAATAAATTTTATTTGTATATTTTTTATATTTATTCTTTACTTATTTTTATTGAGCTGGGTTGACTCATTATGACAATAATACTGCTATTTGGTTATTCTTGTATAAAAGTGTTATACCATAAAAACTATTTCAATAATTTCAGAAAAAAATCTACAGGAATTTGTAAAAATGTTAATCGTCAGCACAATGACAGTATGACAATGACAATTATTATTATATATATATATTTTTTTGTTTTTTTTTTTATATTTTAAATCTTAACAATAAACGGTATTAGAAGTATATATTAACTCCTCTACTATTAACTCTTGACTGTGACTCTTCTAAAGTGAGGAATTATTATTTTCAAATGACAAATTACTCGACTTATAATATTTTAATTTTTTAAAAACTGTATTAGCTAAGAGTAGGATTTATTGATTTGTACTATTCTACATTTACTTTATAATTGCGAACTTCGTACTTAATAAATACATAAATTACGTTGGAAATTGCATTTTTACATTCTTTTATAATTTACAGTTTTGTATATATTACATATCAGGTAACAAGCATTATAAAAGTAATTTTCTATTGAATTATGATATTTGTTTTAATGCTTTTCAATATTTTTCAAAATATTTCATTTTGACATTATGTCACGTCATAAAATATATTTGTCAGATGCAACATGTAATCAAATCCTACCAAAAAATGTACCTACCAAACTTCATCTTCATCAAAACAAAGTAATGTATATGTCATATCATAAGTTTATTATACCATGGCAATTGTTATTTACCTGGCATTTAGTTTACTTACATATGTTTATAAAATATGTAAATACGGTTATTTAATTGCTACTCAAAAAAATAAAATTAAAAAGATTAAAATGATGATCTTTGGGGCAGGTAGTTGACAGTTCCAGCCTGAATAGATATAATTTTTATTTAACAACATGTGTATTCGTATTATGTACATGTTACATTTAATATATAGATGCATACTATGTATAATGAAAATTCAGTTTTAATTAAGGATTCAAATAGATAACATTCAAAAATAAAATAATAATCGAAATGGAAAATATACCAGAATTACAATTATTGGCCTCATTCTATAACATATTAACAGTTGTCATATTTTTCAAGATTTTTACAATTGATATTTATTTTTCATTACTGGAAGTTTGCAGTTTGCTGACGAAATATTTTTTAAATTTAAATGAATCTATTTCTATAATTGAAATTTATTTAATTGATAAATTTTATAAATATAAAGAAACTTTTCAAATTAAATTGAAAAATTGGAAAAATACTTTGAGACAAAATTATTTTTTAATAAGGAAATGCAGATTATGGAATAACGAGGATACTTTTTCAAAACTTATCAAAAAAAGGTTACGCGACCAAGCACGACGAAATAATAAAATGAAATATAAGAAGAAAAATTTAACAACAAATGCTAAAAGAAAATTAAATTTTTAAGGATCATATTTTTAATTTACGAATATTACAGTATTAGTATTTTAACTTTTTAAATTATTAATTTTTAAAATGAAATAAATGTTAAGAGAAAATGAATATCTGTGTTTGAAAAATTAAAAACATAAACTATTTATATACCTTTTAATTTATAAATAAAAATGGCAATTCTTAGGAATAATATATTTCAATTTATTTTAGGTTTTGCACTTAATTCTAAAATATGTATTTGTGCTGGATTCAGAATTGTTTGCATGAACCTGTTTCTTAAAACTCATAAACCTGTCTAAAACTCATTTCTCTTATACCCATAATATCTCAGCACTAAAGTTTTTTTTAGTGATACCGGTTAATAACAGTAGTCGGCAGCTCGGTTTTGATTCCAGGTATAGATTTACATAATGCTCGTTGTAAATAGAAATTAACCAATATAATTTATATCAA
Organism: Argyra leucocephala; assembly: GCA_963942445.1. Lineage (NCBI taxonomy): Eukaryota > Metazoa > Arthropoda > Insecta > Diptera > Dolichopodidae > Argyra > Argyra leucocephala. The sequence goes on along the minus strand of OZ012677.1, from coordinate 212,414,142 downwards.
CATCAGCCTTTTTCCGAAAATTGATGCACTAAATCAAATGTTTCAAATACTAAAGCTAATTTTATTATTCTATCTGAATATACCTTGATGTTGTGAGCTCAGAAATCATGAATTTCTATTTAAGAAACTAAGAGTGTCATTTGGTTTTGTTTTGTCAGCTATTATTAGTATTAGGTAATGATCTGTATAAAAGAAATCAATTGTCTATATGAATTAGATGAGATCGGATCTAGCTGAATGAAATGCGGTGGACCTCAAGAGTCCGTTTTAGAATCCTTATTGTTTTGTTTGTTTGTAAATACCACTTAGTTTGTCTGAGCCAAATTGTAGATTGTATGCTGATACCCAACTATATATTAGTGGACATATAGGCTATAGCAATGCCTGTATTGCAAAAAATAATGATGATCTTGATGCTATATTATTTTCGTTTAAAATAATGGACTAAAGTTTAATGCATCCAAATCGCAAGCAATGATAGTTTATCCTACGGAAGTTGACACATCAACATTAGCTCTAGAATCAAAATTGATATTAATTCAATATGTCACTAAAGCAAAAAACTAGAAGTGATTTAATATTAGTAAATATAAATTTTGAAAATATCTACTCAAACTTTTTTTACTTTTAATTTAACAGACTTTACGATACAAATATTGGCTATATTGAGATAGATATTTTTAAGGAAGGTTTTATTGTAGCCATATACATTTTATTGTTACAAGTGAGAGCTTCAACGAGACTCAAGACCCCCAAATTTGAAAGTGTTAAGTCTTTGACTAAACGGATGTGTATTTGAGTACAAAAAACAGAATCGGCGTGTACCAGCTTCGTCAAATTTTGACAGAAAGTGTAGTTTTCGTACTTAAACAAGTGTAGCTTTCGAACTCAAAACCTGAACGACGAGAATTGTGACTAACAGGTCTAACTATAATATAATAATATGGATTTTGGTCGAAAAAAGCTTCGGTATGGACCAGACAATTCAACAGGACCCATATTCAAGATATTCATCGATATTCAACCTGTTCCTTAAATTTGAAGTTCTTAGCTCAATAGGAAGTGTCTAAATTTCTCGCCAGATCCGTACAGGAACCACAGTAAACTTAGAAAATAGATTAAAAAGAGAAAGATATAGACCATAAATTTCGCCAACCCTTAAATTTTTTTCCTAATAATTTCATCAATAAATTGTTTTCAAATTATCTTTTAACTAAGCTCTTTTGGTTTTTAATTCTAAATTTTTTAAAATTTATCTGGTAAAAGAATAGAATAATGCGTCATGCATATCTGTATACCTGTATTATGTACGGGATTGTAAATTTAATTTCAAAAATAAATTTTGATAAAAGTAAAGTAAAGTAAAACAAAAATAGTTTTATAAGCAGTTCCAAATGGTTTTTTTTTTTAATTAGTTCATAATTCATTAATGCTAGTGTGTATGAACAAGCAAAGTCAACAACAGAACAAAGAAGAAGAAGAGATGAATAAGAAAATAAATAACAAAAAGAAAAACAAAAATAATATTATATGAGACAGGAAATTATATACATTATTGTAATACATATAATATTTAAATTTTGCTATATAAATTAAATTTTTCCATTTGTTACTATTCGGTACTATTTGTAAGTCAAATTTAATAAATTATTTTAAATTAGTTTGTTTTCTCAATTTTACTTTATCTTTACCTTAATAGTGTTTTTTTAATTAAAATTCTAACGCCAAAAAATAAGTTTTTATAAAAATTAAAATTAGCTTATTTACACGATTTTCGGTCATATTATATCAAAATACTTTGTCCTGGGCTTTTCCTTTGCTTTTAAATAAATAATAAAGAAAAAACTGTATTCAAAATGCATTTTGTTAATTAGAATCATGAATATCGTATTAGTAAATCTTTAACTTTTGTACGTAATTAACATTTAGTTATCCAGAAACCAGTTAAAATAAGAAAAAGAGTAAAAACTAAAAGTAAATAATATTTCCTTAAAGTATTTCAGAAAATAATTTAATCTGAAAAGCTGGAAATAGCTGTACATTGGAATGTCGTTTTTAATCAAACCTTATGATTCTTCGACTATTGTTGTTGTTTTAATAAAAGAAAATTAACAAAATTCTTCCTCAAGTAAACTAGAACTCTTTAACAAAAACTTTTCTAGGCAGTTGGGTTATTTCCACTTTTTGCTTTTGTTGTTCTACTTGATTATTTAAGTTTCCTATTAAAGTTGAATAGGGTTTAAAGTAAAAAAAAAAAAACTAAATAATTGACGAAAATTTTCTATAAATGGACAATAATTACGACTCTTTCTTTTTTTATTTTTGGCTCTGTTGCTCTCACCGCTTACTGCTATCACTCTTTTGTTACTCTGTTCATATCCTTGAACAGGCACCAAAAACAATAGGTAATTTTTTTCTTTTTTCGTTATTATTACTTCTGGTTTAAATGATCGTTGTCTTTTATACTCTAGACTAAATACTAGGCAATTAATTCTAATTAAATTTCTTCCTTTTGCATATTCTAAGGGCCGTCTTCCTTTTGTTGTTTCAATGTAATACTTTTTTCTAAAACATTTTATATACAGTGGTAGTAATTACATCATGATAATCATAAAAATAATCAAGAAGCTCAAAGATATTAATATAGTTGTTACTTTATGTTGAAGATATAATATTTTAACTATTTTAAGTATGTAAGTACTTGGAAACTTTATAACTTAACAAAAATTACTTATGTTATTTATTATGCCATTTAATATGTCAGGAAATGTCAGGAAATAGTTAGTGTCGGTGAATAAATACACGTTGAAGAATATCGTTGTGTTTCATTTTAATACTTTAAACAATATAAGTCTAAGACACTAAAAATTAGATTCAAATTTAAGTCTTCTATTTTACAATAATGAATTTGAATTGTCTATTTAATCTACCAAGTACTGCTTTCGTTCAAGTTTAAATGAGATGAATTAATTAAAATAAAAAAATGTATAATTAGCATCTGTAATAAATATTTATTATTTTCTGGTACACTAAAAAAGTGAAATACATACATACATAAAATTAATTTGTGAGCTAAAAAATTAGAGAAAAAGAAAATTATTTTTTGAACTGCACTTCCTTTTTACTTGTTAAGTAGCTTAGTTGTAGCCGGTTTTTTTTAGTTAAACCCTAAAATGTGGAATAAAACGACAATACTATTTAATGGAATACTTATGTATATCTATTAAGAACAAAATTAATTTAATTATTTTTAATATAATGGACCTTACTCTGAGAACTTTTAATCAATTTTTAGCTACATATCAATATAGCATATAGCATCTCTATGCATTACAATCACAAGAATTTATCACAAAGAATTTGTTATTCTGAAAAGCGATATGATATTTTATCTAACTGGCTTCATTGTACGTTGAACTCTTTAAAATTATAGTGAAACTGTCAACATACAATTTTTGTTGCAATTTTGCCGGCTGGTGATAAATTATTGCTAATTTTGTGATATCTCTTCAGATGAAGAAAAAGAGAGTCTTAACCTAAAAAAAAAAGGTTATTTTTTAACTTTTCAACTATTAAAAATGAAAATAATATTAAATAAAAATACTTATATACAAAATTATCATTAATTTGATTAATTTTTATATTAATTTTAAGCGTATTCTTTCTCATTCACTATATTTCACAAAATATCTTAGTGATAAATTTATCGTTTTTTGTTTATTTATTTATTATTTAATTTTATTATGGTTAACACAAGCATTTTACAAAAAATATTTCTCAAAATTAGAATAAAAATTAATATTAAAACAACAAACATAATTTTTAATTTGAATATAAAAAAAGAAATTAATACCATCATAATTTTTAATGTAGATTCCAATAATTTTTACTTATTTATGATGAAAGGAAGAGGTTATGGTAACAAAGAAAACAAGTTAATTTTAAGTTATTCCTTATTCATAGAAAGGTTAATGTTGTCTTTATATCTGTTAACTAAGATAAATATTCTGTTAATAGGTTCGAATTTACCACAATTTGTGCGATCATGAATAACATTGAATATATTTTCAGAACGAAAACGTGTACTAATATTACGATGATTATTGATTTTATCTTTGATAATTAGTGAATCAACTTCACCGAATTAATCATTAACATAAATGTGACGTCAGTTACTGTTCTTGATTCAAGAGTCTAAATGTAAAAACTTTAGTCTGTCTCTGTAAGGTGGTAAACGACGTGTAGGATCAGACCAAGGAAAGTTAAAGCAAACCTAACGAACTTCTTCTGAATACCTTCAATCGTATTGATATAGTCGACATAGTTAGGTGACCATACTGGGCTAGCATATTCTAGATTTGAACGAACTAAAGAAGTAAATAGAGATTTAATTACATAAGGGTCATTAAATTCTTTTGACCATCTTTTAATAAGGCCTAGTATTGAATTTTATTTATTGACGATAATGTTGAAATGTTGTTTAAATAATAATTTATCATCAAACATGACCCGGAGATCATTAAAGCAACTAACTATAGGAATATTTATATCATATAGCAACTAACTGTAGAAATTCGAAACTATAGGAGAAATAAGACCAGCGTAACTGCTTTGAGCACATTTCTCCCCGTTCAATTTCAGTCGATTGACGTCACACCAATTTAACAACAAATTAAGATCTTCTTGAAGTAAAGTAACTTAATTAGGTGACTTAATTCCCTTAAAAAATGGCATATATGGATACGTTACTATTTCTCAAAACTGTTGTTACGTCATTAATAGATAAAATGAACAGTAATGGTCTTAGGTGACTGCATTGCGGAACTCCCAAATTTGCATTGTATGAATCAGTAATAACTGATCTAAAAAATAAGTAGGATTTAATATTTAAGTTTGAAAAGTTAACTTCAGGTAATTCAATAATATGAGAATTTGCAACCGTTAAAGAAACATAGCTGTTAGAATTAAATTTTTCGCTATACGCAACATATTTTTTGCTACGCATCATAAAAATTGCCCAATCATTTGCATTGTCTATTATACATCTGCAAGAGTAAAAACTTTTTAAATTTAGTTTAATTTTCATGAATACTGAATGATGAATTATTTTCCGCTACTGTGATTATAATTTCAGTTATATTAAAAAGTGTAAAGGGAGAAGATATAGCTTCAAAAAAGTCTTCATGGTGTTCTTAAGCATTATATCGTTTTTCTTAATTTAACTAATTATCCTTCTTAAAACAAAAAACAAAAAATACTGAAATAATTCGTTTTTATATTCTTGAAATACTTTTAAATAAATAAATTTTGCTTCTGATAAAGAAATTAATCTTTGTTTGTTTTTAAAAGAGATGCAAAAACATACACTGTTGTATTAGATATATCTATATATGCATAGATATTAATTTATGTGTATACCTATATGTATAGTGACTTGGTAACTACCTGTTTAATTTAGAATAAAAATAATACCGGAAACGGAAATGTATTGAAGAAGTAATATAGGTAAGTTATATTGTTTAAATTTTAAGCAAAAATTATGGCTATTAAATTATATAAAATATAAATAACCTTAATTAAAATTCAAATGCAAATGCATACCACAAAAAAAACTTTCAATTAAATTTTATTATTGAAAAAATTTTTTTCTTTAATTATAAATTTTCTTTTTTTAATTTCATCAGAATTAAAAATCCTCATTAACTCTTAAGTATTAATTTTTATGACATTTAAAGGACATATTCCAAATGGCCGAAGGGAAGAAAAAAAATTCCAGAAATTGTGGGAGATGGAGAGAAAAAGTAATTATTTCTGTTTCTATAGAAATTTTAATAAAAACAAAAAAACAAGTAGGTAAATATGATAGTGATAACTGTTTTCCAATATAAAACCAATCATTAACCGATTAATTTGACCGGATATTGCATTCGTATTCCTTCATTCTCTATTCAACTTTTTAAAATTCATTAAAAACAACTTAAAGATTTAAAACAAAATAAACTTCGAAACAAATGAAAAGAAGTTTTAAGTATTAGGGTAAAAAATGAAATCGTTTTTTTTCTTTTGGCTTATTACATTTTATACTTATTTTACTTATGGACTGAATTTTATTTTGAGTATTATTATTTCTTTTGCCCGGTTAACGTAATAGATTGTTGTGCCATATAAAATATTTGTTGTACATGTGCATATTTTAAGACATTAATTATTAACTTAAAGCTAATTTTGACGTGTTCTAGCTGGTATTGAAAGAAACTTTTAACATAGTATTTCTTCTACCTTGAATCTACTACTTATAAATTATTTTTTTTTCACTAAATCAAGTAAATGTAGGCGTTTTGTTTTCGAAATTAATGTTATGGGCCTCAATTTTGAAATAATTTTATTTAAGGCGATTCAAATTGAGTATCGATACAACAATAAAACCCAATATAGATAGAGCAACAATAAAGGAAAATTTTGTAAAAAAATACAATCCATCGTTATAAAAATTTTGATATATTTTTTTAAATTTATTTTCTTTTTCGAAAAGATTTTCACTTAACAATTAAATTATATTGCTTTAAACATAATTTTTGAATTAATTTTTTAAAATGTTTTTTCAATACTAAGTTCAATTATTTTATGTTACTTGTTAATATAATTATTTTACTAGTTTTTGATATTTTTATATACTAATTAAAATCGTATATTAAATTTAAAAAACAGAAAATTACGAAAATCAATGTGAAAGTTATAAAATTTAAATTAACGAACCAAATTAAGAAAATCTCACAGGCTCATCTTAATTTTGTATCGCAATTTTACTTTGTTGAGATTTTTAGTCATTAAAAAACAAAAATTTTTTATATATGTAATATAAACATATTTAAAACAAACACTTAAATATAAGGCAATATTTTGCTATTCCATCAGTTCTAATCATACAAGTAGCTTCGACAGCCAACCAATAATTAGTTTAATAAAAAAGAAACATTTATTTTTATTTTGTTTAATTATTTAATTGTTCTGTTCTCAAAAACATGAGCTAACTCATGAGCTAACATGCAGAGTGATTATTATTACTTAAATTTTAAATTAAAGGTTAAATATACATCATAGTAAACAACAACTAGAAAGTGTCATTTGAAACATCAAATCATATTTTCCTTTTCAAATTCAAAATAAAGAAAAAATCCTAAAAATGCCCAGCTTTCTCGGGCCACGCCGGATACCTCTGCTAGTGATTTAATAAATGCCAGCAATTTGATAAATAAAATACTCGAAAAACATTGTAGTTAAAATTGCAGTACCGTATGTGATGCATGAAAGGGAATTTTTGTCTATTTTACTGTCAATAACATAAAAAAGGCAAGATAGAATAATTAGTATTTACTGCTACACTCAGTAGGGTATACATTGTTAATATGTTTTATTTTCATTTTAATTTTTGTTGACAAGTAAAGTTTAAGTGAATTGTAATTTAAAGTTTTTAATATGTTGATAATAAAAAAATCAGTGTTAACAACGATTCAAGAATAGGAACTCGTTTTATTCTATTTATTTTATTTATACGTTTATATCACAGAGACCTTATTTGTACAGAGTAACAGAATACAAAATAATATCGTCAAAAATTTGGTGCAGGAAGAAATAAACTAATAAAATAATTAGAGATGACTACAATTGATTTAAATTGTAACCTGTAACAAGAAAAAAAGACAAAAAAATTAACAGGCAAAAAAAAATTTAAAGAAAGAAAGAAAAGTAGCAAACTTTTCGTTAAAGAAAACAGAATACCACACAAATAAATTTATGTACTTACTTATGAAATAATTGTTTAAATTTTATTTATATGTAATTCATTTCATTTATTTGATATTTTTATTATTCTTAAATATATAACAAATATATTTATTGTTTCGATTTAGTTTGATAATTTATTGAAATTTATTTCAATAACAAATATTTTGAATAAAGAAAAAATGGTATCAATAGGAACAAAATACTCTACATATGTCAAATACGTATATGACACAGTTTATAACTGAAGTTATAATCAAAAAAATTCATAATCAATATTAAATAATAAAAAAGGATTTGGCGAAGATTGCTGTCCGAAGGCAGCAATTATACATAGTTTACAATATGATACTCTCGAAAGGCAGTAATTATAAACAAAACTCGCATTCTACATTAATGTAATCATAAAATTAGACGAAAAACAATTTTTTTTTGCTTTTAAACACTGTGAACCAAAAATGTTTTAATTTTCAATTTAATATAAAAAAAATAATAAGCAAAAAAATATTATAAAAATTTGCAAAAAAAACTGGAACATGCAAGTTTTAAATATTCAATTATCACATGTCAAAATGCCAAATGAGGAATTAATTTAATTTAGCTGGAAATTTTCAATTGATACAAATAGTCAAGAAAGAACAAAACAAATTAATCGAATAAAATGATTTTTTTATGTATATTATTTGCAGTATGTACTTGTAGACAGTTGAATTTAAGTAATTACATTTTATATACGTAGTTATATATGAATGTAACAGACTCACAATGAATCCTCACAAGCAAATTTGTGTCTCTTTTTGATATGAGTATTCACTGAATTATTTGCTTATTATTATTACTAGCTATTCTTTCACCACACACACAATGCACAAAAAATAAGAAAACGCAAAATATAACTAGCAGGAGAAGAAGATGTTCTCTTTTAACTAAAACCACTATCAAATATTATGCAATAATAGATTGAAAGAATGAGAAAAAAAAAATAAAAACATTTAAAAAAATATTTTTTTTTTGTTAACAAAAAAAATTTTACCACCAACGAACCAACCTTTCATTTCAATTTAAAAATGTGAAAATCCGAAAAGAAAGTAAAGAAAATCCAAATTGAGAGGATATTAAATGATTTTCCATAAGGATTCTGAGGATTCTTTATGATTTTTTTTTGCTTCTATTCCTCTTGTCATAAACTTTCATAAATAGAAAAGTGATTTCCATTGTTCGGTTAAATCCCAACTTAAGCCAAAAATATTTTTTGTTATTTCTTTTACCGAAAGGGGAACGGGTAATGGGGTTTGTAAAATTTTTAGTGTGAAAATTTTCATTCATAAAATATAAACGTAAAATAAATCAGAAAAATTGTGGTTGGGCGCACAAAAGCTTAAAAAAAGCAGAAAACCAAATTCATATACCTACTGGCGGATATTAGGTATTAAGATGAGTAAAGAATCTGAGATGATAATTTTTTATTTTATTATTGTTTTTTAAATTGAATAGAAAGAGACAAAAAATAACATTTTTATTTCACTTCAATAATAACTTCTCCTTAACATTAGACAAGAAGATTTAAGGTAGTTTTTTTTTCTTTTAAATAATGGTTTTGGGAATTGTATAGGCATTATTATTATTATTACCTCATATTCTATATCTAACTATACTTTATATGGAATATAAAAGAAATTTAATCGAAGACTAAAAAAACCGCCGCTAGCGTGGCATCCTCTATTCTAATATTATTCATAAACCGTTTAAGCTCGTATTTCTTATCGTGTCATACTCAGTTCAGATTTGTTTTTTTTTATTTTTAAATTTCTTTCCTTTGATTTTTTTGTTTAATGTGCATCCTTGTGAGAATCATGTGAATAAAAGAAGTCTGAAATACATTTAAAAAAAATTTCCATTGTATATGTAGACATATAGGCAGAAAACGTACATTCTCTACATTCTTCTCAAGCAGATATCCATTAGAAATCCGTGTTTGTTCTCTTGTTTTTATTGTTTTGCTGTTCTACTAATAAAGAATATATTTCTGGTTTGAATTTATTAAATATGGTAATATTTTAAGACTGGTCAATTGTAGTTAGTACGGTAAAAAGTTATAACTGAGGGTTGAAGTTGAAACATTAAAATATAATTTACTTCAAAAAAATTACATTCGCAATTGAAATTTTCGTTTTTTTTACAAAAAATTGTTTGCTTTAACTAAAATTCTGTTGAAATGTCAACAACATACCGATCGATATAGTTGTAAAGTCATCCGACTATTAATAGGAGGTTTCGCGTGCGAATTCGACTCAAGGCATGAATGTTTAATTAAGTTCCTCTGCCATTATTTATATTATTTTAAACCAAAATAATGGAAAGTAAATAAATTTGTTGAAAGTTATAATTTGGTAGTCACATAAAATAGAATGGAATTATGCATTTTAAGAAGGCTTAGTCCTCAAAAAATTTTATAATTTTCATATATTGAAAATTGACCAAATTGATAAAAAAATCATTCTCTAAATTTTACTTGTTTCAATTTATACAATGAAATGTAGCGTCCTGCCTGAAATTACTATACGGTTGTTCTAATTAAGTTACTGACACTGTAACAAAAAATAATGAAAACATGAAGTACTGATTACATTTTGCACAATTTTAGGACATTTAATTATGTTATTAATTTTAGGTTTGAAAATTATTACACTTTTTTTATTTCCCAAGAACAGTTCTAGCACAATTGCATTTTCAGAGCCTTAAATTATTTTAGGTACGAGTGACTGTTGAAGTCGGCAAAATTTACATTTTTAACTCTTTTTGTATTTCTAAGTTCGTTTTACAACTGCAGTAGATGCACAATTTTTTACTTTAAATGGTCTCTTTAAGCAAAATTTATGGCTCTAAACAAATGTAACAGACTGTTACATACATGTACATATTATTTTAGTATATAAATGATATGGTAAACCACAATATAGGTGTACGTCGGTTATTTCAATAGATGTTGTTATTAATTTTATTTTTTTGTACATATACACACAATTCAACTTTAGCTAACCAAACTTACAAGAATAAATGCTAAGTAGTATAAGTTATGAGGAAAGATATGGCGATACCATAATAATATAACCGTTATAATGTAATGAAATATAAAAGAACGTAGGATAATATTGTAAAAATAACAATCAAAATCAAAAAAACAGCAAAAATATAAATAACTCCCTCGGGTGGCATTTCTCATATTATTTATCGGATATTATCAATCCCTCTAGCTGCAAAAATTTATAATCTTTGAAGAAAATTTAAAAATGTAAAAGTAGTAAAGGAGGCTTTTTTCGTTATTTTTTCTTTTAAAAATTTCTCTAATATTTGTGTATATTTTATATTTCCTTTAATACTGTCTATCTGTGTAGTTCGTTTAAAATATTTCAATATCCTGAATTGTATACTACATTACCACAATAATTTATAAAAATGAAATATTGAAAATTGAATAAAATTTTTAAAGATTCTAAATAATATTAAAGCTTTAAAAGAATAAAGTAAAAACAATGATAGTAATAACAAAATAAATAAATATGTCGTATTTATGATAATGTACGAATACGAGTGGAAGGGTGAAGGAAATAATATGGATAGAGTAGAAAATTACAAAAGAAATCCTCTTAATAAACTTAACTTCAGACTTCATTTATCACATGGAATAAGAGTAACAATGAAAATTACCCCCATAACGAATTGTACTTCTATTCCCATATTACAATATAGATTTTTACCGTTGTTATTATCTCAGGGTATATATTAGTTGTGTTATCTTTTTTCCAAAGCAGCATTACTGAAACTTTAAATTTTGTTTTATTTCGGAAAATATAATTTTTTTTAAATTAATTTATATTCTATTTTCGAAGAACAAAATTATATTTCTTATGATAAATTTATTCAAAAATTATTTCGAATAAATCCTAATTTGTTTTTTTTTAGTTTTGTATGTCAATTAATGGTACGCAATTTTTTGGGCTTCTTATTAATTAGTATTATACTTTTCAGCAGATGTCGTTGTAAAGGAAATAAATTTGTTACAGATTAATTTATTGTGTAATTAGAACTTGTACACATTTTATTTTAAAATAAAAAATAAAATATACATATATATATTCTTTCAATTTTAATCAATTTGATAGGTTTTTTAAATATTAGATTTTATTATTTATGGTTTTTTGCTAACGAATTAAACTATATTTTAGATTCAACAAAGAATATGGCCGTAACTGTGAAAGCTCGATAGAAAGAGTTTTTTAAGTATTAATACCAGTGAAAGCTGTTGGAAGATATTGATGATGACTAATTAATTTTGATACTTTTTCTTATTTTGAAATTCATAACTGCCAATGAAAAATCAGAAATTGAATCCCAACGAATTTCTAGTGCTTTGATACTTTATCATTTATTTATTTCTATATTTATTTTTTGTGGTATTAAATTGCATAACAAAATAAAAAACAAAGTGATGTTAATTAAGTATTTGTGGTACTCATTTTTAATAATCGTTCTAATTTGTTCAAATCTGATAAATTTAATACAAAATATCCCTTGGAAAATATGTTTACAACTTGTTTTAAATTATAATTTAAAATTAACTTTACAAAAATGAAAATTAACTCTTATAATAACTCAGAAAGACAAAATGTTTTTATATCTTTATTTTAAAAAGAATTGCAATTTACCTACTCGAAATATTTAAAAAAAAACAAAAAAAAAAACGAAAAAAGGATATCTATTTGTAGAAAATTAAAAGGGATCCCTTTTGGTATATTTTTACTTAACAAATAGCCTATAATAAATATTAACACTGGTACCTATGTACTTTCATTCTACTGTGAATGTTCTGTGCAGCAATATTTTCCATATTTCTAATATTTTAAAAATTTATTTAAAAAAAAACAAAAACAAACCAAAAATATATTTCTTCCATTTACATTGAGCATAAATTATATTCTTAAAATATCTAAATTTTATGCTCTCTTATATATGTACATTATTAAAAAAACAAATTACCTATATACATATAAAAAATTGTAATCAAAATAATTACAAAGGATTAAAAAATATGACAATTTCTATTGTTTTACTGTTGTATACAGACACATGAGTCAATAGATATATACATAGATGACTCATAGATCACAATTTTTTAAAAGATTCATAGTATAAGTTATTATAATTTAGGTCCAGTTTTGAAATAAATCTTGAGAAAAAAATTTATAAAAATATTTTTCAACAAAAAAAAAATATAGTTTGTCTCTGACAACAAAAAAGCTGTCACAGGACCTCTACAGAATTTAAAGAAAAATACTTTTGTTTTCTTTTGAAGAAAACATAGCTGAAAACGTAAAATGTTAAACTAAGTTATGAAAATAGTACCGGTAATGTATAATATAAAATGTCATATTATAAACGCATACGCAAGCGAATGCAAGAGTATGGAAACTAAATTATATTGATTTCAAACAAATAAATTGGAAACACAACATTATAATAATATATAGAAGGATTATGTAGGGTAAATGGAATGTGAAATTATAGTATAGAGGAATTATATAGGGTAAACTTGATTGGGTAAACTATGTTGAGCTTGAAGTTTGGCTGCAGCTAATCAACTCATTCCAAAAATTACCGCTAAGTCTCAAGCTATTGTGATTTATTCTAAAGCTTTAAATGTAATTTCCCACCTCTTATATTAAATAATAATGATATTCCATTTGTTGATTATGCTAGAAACTTAGGTGTTGTATTTAATAAAACATTAGGTTTGTCCGATAACACCACTCGAACAGCAAAGCGAGTGTATCCTATATTACGCAACCTTGGAAGTTTTCTTCTCTTCTTCTCTTATAGTGATGTAGTTTACTCTTCGATGAGTGCTAAATATGTTTCTAAACTTAATAATATTTTTAATGCATGTACCAAGTATGTCACAAATCATTATTGATATGACAGGATCTCTGGTGTCTCTTAGTGTATTTTAGACTCATTAATTATTTAAATTTTAAATATGTCTGTTTTTTGTTTAATGCTATATATAAGGGGTTTTCCAATAGGAATTATATGATTTTGAAGGTCTTATAATTTGTAAATTTAGTTTGTTTTGCATTTATAATTGAAGCTTAGTTTTAGGGTTTTAGTATTTATATCATATTCAATACACTTACTTAGATTACTTATTTAGATCTGGAATGTTAGAATAAGTAGTGTAGTGTTATAGAAAATCAAAGTACAAACTGAAAATTGTTTGAGATACAAATTTTGAATGATTGAATATTGCAAAGAAAGAATAAATAAGGCGCTAAGTAATAAAATAATAAAAGATAATAGCTCATTAAATAAATTAACAAATTAAGAAATATTAAAGTTTCAGAGTACCTTTCTTAAAGGTAATTCAATTTGAAAACCAAAAATAGAACAATTTTTTTAAGTGCTTTTTATATAACCATAAGAAAAAAGATATTAACAAAAATAAAACACGTTAAAAACTATAGACAATTGTATATTTATTGTATTTGAAGCAAATTAATTGTAAATTTTTATCATAGTACTTACTATCGGGAACGATAATTTCGGTATGTTGTTTTAGTGCGAGGAGTTTTTAATTTCAGTAAGATTAAATTTTTCGTAGAAAAATTTCCATCCTAATATTTGAACTAAAATTTAATTGTTGTTTCAAACTAGTTGAAAATAATAAATGTAAGCCTAAATTTCTTATACACTCTACAAATATTAAATTATTAAATAAAGCAAAAATATGTAAAACATACGGGTGTAGAGAATACAAAATTATGTTCAATTTTTGTGCCTGATACATTTTTGATTAAATCCGAAAAGGTAAGAAAAATTAAAAACATAAAAACCAAACCAAAAACAAATTTATTTATTTTTTTGTGTTCTTATAAAGCAAATTTTGTTTCTTTTTCCTATCCTGACCACGTTTTACGTGATCTCATTTTGACGTGATAGTGGTACATTTAGTTTTTTTGTGGTATTTTTTTGTTTATTTTATTAAATTAGAATATTTTTTTAAGATCCCTGAAAATTAAGGGTTAAATGAGGGTATTAAGCTATCTCTAGAGCAAGATTGTTAGAGTATGATAGAAAGAGACAGAAAGAATTAAAAAAATTTGATGTATATTTTTTGCTTTAATTTTTCCTTCAATATTTTACTAAATGCATATTATATATGTATATATCAGTGACGGAGTACAATGTTTTTAAGTAGGAAAGCAGTTCCATTTTTTAAATGTTGGAAGAAGAAAAAAGAGTCTCTTTCGGGTTTTCCCTTTGATATTCAAGTAGTGATATTAATTTCTTTTAGCAGCTCATTTTTTCCTTATAAAAATATTTAAATTAAAAAGTTTAAAAAGGTAAATTAGTATTAATAAAATGAGGTTTTAAATAAGTTCCAATTTTTGTATGATCACAAATTACATGGTTTTAAACTAAACATTTTAAATGAAGTGATATACTCTTATTTTCTATTGCTACTTTTTAGGTATTTTATGTGTATGTGTTCTTGAAATCCAATCTGGCTAACTAATGAGCCAACTTTTCACGACATTGTTGTCTCAATTTCAGGCATCTATTATACGAAACTATTTATCATTTTAGGAAGTTAAAATTTTAAGTAATAAAGTCAAGTTTTCGTCGTATTGGTTTTTCTTTTGCTTTTATTTTTGGACTATTTATATATAATAAATACTAACATGAAAAATTACAAAAATATACGCGATTATTAGAAAATAAATTGAATAATGAAATACATATATGTATGTATTTAATAAAAAAAAAAATAGTGATATTTCAGAGTTATATTTAAAGTTAAAAAATTAATAAAGTAGTGCACCAATTAAATAAATATTAAAACTCTAGTTAGTTTCACAACTTTATGAAATATCTTAATCGATTTTGGTTATTACACCATCATCAGAAGACAGATATTTAATAAAATTGTGAAACATACCTAGAGTTTTAATATTTATTTAATTTTAATAATGTTTCACCTAGAGCCTACAGCATATTCTATAAATTATATTAGTGCACCAATGTTGTGCATTAATTGAGTGCGTCATTATTGCTAATGATAAAATTTTTTATCTGTCTTGAAAAATATGATTTGACACAAGCTTTCTGTAAAAATAAAAAGAAACATTTATTATTTTTAAAACTTGCTCTTTTGATGGTTATTTCACATTTTTCGTAGCAGGGCGCAAAAGAAAAAAATAAATAAGTTAAGTTTAAGTTCCGATAGAATATTTTATTCTATTCTTTCTTGCTGCTTACCTACTGTAATTGTTAATTAAACTTTTGCTGTAGGTTAAAATTTAATGTCGCTACACTTTAAATGGTTGGCAATTCCACTTAAATAGGAATAGTTGCTAATATTATTTTTTCGCGACAAATGCGCGTCACTGATATACATGGTAATAAAAATATAAATAAATTGACTATTTTGCGGTCTGAGGGCCAATATATTTTTTTTCATTTCAATTTTTTTAATCGAAATTTTTTATTACGAAATTATTATCCTTACAGATAGATGCACATTATATACATAGATTTAAAGAAAAGGTTCACAATTAAATAAAGGAAAAATATTTCTTAAATTTTTTTCCTTTTATTTTAATTTAGTTTAAGTAATTTTAAAGGTTCCTTTATAATATAAATCTGAAATTTTTTTCCGTTTTTCTGGAAAATTTATATTAGTAATTATTTTGAATCTATTTTTGTTCAAGCATCTTATTAAACTAGCTTGGTAACCCGCCATAAATGATGGAAGCAAAATAAATTAGATTTTTTTTCCTTCCCTAAAGTTTTATTAAATTTAAGAAAAATACGTATTTACCTAGAAATTTTCAATACCTTTATTTTTTATTAGAAAGATTTTATTTACCATATTTACATGCCATGAATAAATCCAACTTTTATTTAACTCTATTTAAACAAAAAATCAAAGAAATTTGTACATTATGTTTGAAGCTATTTAATGATTTGCATAATTTAATTTAATTTATAATTATAATTTATATATAATAATTTGTAATCAATAAAAAAATAAAAACATTTGTTCTTGTGATCAATATACAAAGTTAAAATCAAAGTAAAGTTAAAGTAAACAAAAAAAATTTTTATTTTTTATTTATAATAATTATTGTATAAATTCTTGGATATATTATTTAATTCAATTATTTGTACAAAAATTTGTTTTTATTTTCTATAAATCTAATTTAATTAAAATTTATTTATATTTTTATTAAGTTAATGACACTTCAATGTGTAATGACACTATTATTTCAACATTCTTCAAAATTAATGAAATTATTTAAATATTAAAATACTATAAACATATTATGTAGACAATAATTAATATAATTTAATAAAAAGGCCCACATTTCGAAAGGGAAAAGGACCTATAAAGTTGGCCTACAGCACTTTTGGCGGACATGCCCTTTTTATTATGTTATTCTTATTTGTATTTCTTTTCTGTGTTTATTTTTATTTTATAAGACATATATTCACACTCACGACTCACGACTCACTACACCCAACCATGCATTAAAGTGAATCCTTAAATGTTATACAATAATATTCTCATCTTATCCTATCTTATCATCACTCAGTTCGCGAAAATTAAATACATAATAATAATAAATAAAAATAAAAAATTATAAAAAAAGAAAACCAGTTTTTATTCGATAATACAAAGTTAAGTCTTCTAATTTGTTGACACACATTTATCCTTGATGACATTCCGTTCAAACGAGTTTTCTATTATTATCAAAGCAACTTTCAGTGTTAACCAATAGTTTATCTACAATTTATTCTAATACAGCTACATTTATACATACATAGATTTGTTTATATACTATAAATAAAGTGAAATAATAAAAAATAAAAAACCAAAGACAAATTATAAAATAAGATAAGGGAATAGTATTCCATCAAAAATAAAAATAAACAAACAGAAAATTTTAAACGATGAAAAACTTTCAATTTTCCATCTATTGGCACAATGTGATACTAGAATATTAACCAACATTTAACATTGTCAGCCGGTATTGTAGTCATCTTTCTTTTTTTTTTGTGTCTATATAATATTTTTTCAATATATTTTCTTCTCCCTTCCATATTTTTCATAGATAGATTCCCATATTAAAATAATATTTGTATATACACGAAATTATATATACTTAGTTAACTGCGTTTTATTGTGATTGATCGACTACTGTTATTACTATTAATACTAACTCTACACTCATACATACATATGTATAGATCTGCCATATTGTGTAAGGATAGAGAAATTGTTTAATGGCTCTTGATCTGTTAGGTTAATGGATAACTTGTGTTATATTTCGATTTTTCACCCGAGGTGATATTAAATAAAGAAACGTGGGAGAAAATAATAATGCGCCAATATAAACACATTCTGTGTCATCGTCTATGTAGCTCCATGATTGTTTTTTTTTTGTATTACTCTAAAATTGGTTATTATTTCTTTAATGTGCTTTTTTATTTCGTTTTTCAAATTTATACTATAGCATTATAAATTGAGAGCAAATATTTTCAATGTTAATTAATTGATTCAATTCAGAATGATAATATACAGACATTTTATATTAAAAAAATTTATGACAGAATTTTATGAAACTAATTTGGGTTTAATTTTTTTAAAAATATTTTGTTATTTGTGTTTTTTGTAAAATGTTTTAGATAAAAATTTATCAAACATAAAACAAAAAGAGGAATTGAGAATGAAAGCGGTAGATTAATTGTTGTACTACATATTTTGAAAATTCGTTGGTCACAGAAGCAAAAAAGGGTACAAATAGAACATTTAACCGTATGTCGAACAATTTTTAAAGTTAAATAAACATTAAAAGTTTAGGTATGTTTCACAATTTGATTAAATATCTTAATCGATTTCGGTTGTTACACCATAATCCGAAGACTGAATTTTTAAAGTGTTCATTTCTGCAGAATGCACGAAATAAATTAAAGGAAGTAAAGAAAAAGTAAATGTAAATAAGTACATGTAGAATTAATATCACGAATATGGATAGGGTTTAGATCCTCAAGTGCTTTAAGCTTAAAACTTTAAGAATTGAGGATCTGATTCTAAGATGCTTAAGGTTGTCAAGTTTAACTCAATGAATTTTTCCCAAAAAACTTCCTCAAATTTATTTTTTAAAATCATCTTCAGTTTCGTTAAAAATGGCTTTGCTCTCATTTGCAATTTTGGTTTTTTTTGTTTTTATTTTACATTATTTAAATTTTAAAAGTTGTATATTTAATAAATATTGTAGATTGCGACATTCATGGGGTATTTTTTAGAATATGTCCTCATCATTGAATATTTAGTTTGTCTATATAATCTCAATTTTAACTTATTATCTTTACTAATTAGGTAATTTTAACTTTTACGAAACAGTTAAAAAAACAACAGATTTGAAAACGCTGATCTATTGCATATCTGTACACCTAAGATATTTTTACTTATCAGAGTAATGATTGTAATTACAAAGTGCTTGGGTGTCATAGAAATTATAATAATATTATATTGTTTCCTTTTGGGTATCTTACTACATCGAAGATGATATAAAATCGATAGGTTGAAAAGAAGCACGGGTTGTCAACTAGACGTAAGAGTAGTTAAAGTTTTTGTTTTTCAACTAATGCAAGTTTTAAGAAAAAAGTGGATAAATAAATTTATTGAAAGTTTTAATCGGTAATTGTAAATTATAGTTCATGTCAATGAAGAATCCTTATTATGGCTAACAAAGAATAGAACACATTATGCAGTATGGTACGAAATTTAGTATGACACAGCCTATTGTGTCAATCATACAGTGCGACACAAATTCTATTCTCTATATATGGAATATTAAGATTATATAAAGCCCACAAATATATTTTCAATGACAAATTTAACAATATAATATTATCAGGACCTTGCAAACATTAATTTTACATTTTTCTTCTTAAAAATAAAATTAGATTATAAAAAAATGTTTTTGTTTTTATTTATTGCGACACCTATACAGTCATTATTAAAAAAGAAAGAGATAATGATAGAATAATTTTTTATACTAAATATTATTTGAGGTAAAAAATAAAAGAATAATACATAACAAGAAAGAATAAAAAGATCACTGTAGAAGTACTGAAATTTAGGACGAAATGATAAAACGTGCTGATTGTAAAAAAATAGAAAACTTATAGTTTTTGATAATTTTAGTAATCTTTCTTTGCAATTTCTTTAATTCTGTTGTGTTTCTTTTTATATATATCTAAAAGTTGATGAATTCATTTTGACCCAATTCCAGGCATCTGGGAAATAAATTTGATATTCATGCAAAAAAAAAAGTTAGGATGGAAATTTTTTTTTTGTTTTTAGTTATTGCCATTTTGTTGGTTGCATTTTAATGGCTCTTGAAAAAATTTTGTGGTTTAAATATTTTTATATCTATATTATAATAAATGTATTTGTTTCTATATGCTTTTTTGTTTTCAGGTAAAGATAACCTGGTCTTGACAATATTTTAAATTTGGTATTATTTTTGTTGTTTTTGTATTTTTATTAAAATAATATCTAAGTTAGATAAAAACATTTTTAAATTTATATTGAAATTCCAGGTTAAAATGTTTACTGTTAAATTTATTTGTTGTGAGAAGATGATCTTAAACTTTATTTTTAAATGTTTTAGTTTTGTTTTTTTAAATTTGTATTTAATTATTTTTATAATTAATATTTTATCTATACTGACATTATGTAGGTAACCATAATTTATTATTGTTGGTTCTTCTAAGAATATAATTAAATTTTTTTAAGGATAAACAAAACAGAAACAGATGTAAAACGTAATTTTAAAATGAAAATAAATAAAAAAAAATATTGGAATTAATTACTGTAAATTTAATTATGTGTATAGGCTGAAAGTGATAGAAAAGAAATTAACTTTTTAATATTACGTATTATAATATAAAAATAAAAATTACTGAACTTGGCAGCCGTTTTCTTTATTTAATTGAAAAATCTATTAAATGGTATGGCGCTTTATTTTTTCCGTGTTATTTGTTTTTTGGATGTTAAGTGATTATGATGCAGATTGGTGGAATTAAAATTATTTCGAAATTGTGAAAAAATATTATAAAATATTTACTTATTATTGTGAAAATTGAAGAATTGTATACAAAGAAAAAACTGTTTTTTTTCTCTTTATCAATTAATTGGTCCTAAATTTAATTCCTTTTTTTTTCTGAAATACGAGCATTATTTATCATTACAGTATATTTTAAATTAAAAGTATATAAATTAAAATGAAAATATCAATCGCATATTTATAACATGAAAAAAATATAGGAAACCAATTAAAAGTTTGGTAAAGCAAATTTTGCTAACAAAACATAACCATTATTTAACGAAAGTAGAATATCCTATAAGTATTTCTTTTTCATTATAAAAAAATTGTTATATTTAATATTGATTTTCAATACATATGCATATCTATCTATATACTAAGTTAAATTTTTTTGTAACAAACGAACAAATCTATTGTCTAATAAAAAAAAAACGAATCATAACACAAAAACAGAATATATTTTTTTTTTATTTTTTTTCGTTGTAATTTAATATCAATTTTCATTTATTTTGTTTTTTACTGTGTCTATTTGAGGAATTGAATTGTAAATCCTTAGAAAAGAAAAGAAAATTATTTTTGAAAATAATTTTCCTTTCCTTTGAAATACTTACGTATGTGTGTTCTATACAATTAAATGTATAATGGATAAAAATGAATAAAAGGACATCCGATATACTTAAAAATCGAATCGACAAGAAAAATACCACATTATAAAGAATAATATAGCAAAAAAATAAATAAAACTAAAATAGTAAAACAAGTACAGCCAAGAAATATTTTGTTCATGTATGAAATAAGTTTACGATTACTAGTTATTTTTTTTCAATTTCTTTAATAATTTTTATTCTTCTCGTTTTTTGTTTTTTAAATAATTCTAAATTTATGAGATGAACATCCTAACTGATTTTACACAGATATTTGGCATACCCAATTACATACAATAGTTTATTTCAAGGACTTCAATATGTCCACTGAGTTTTCTTCCTTATTTTATTTTGTTATTTTTGGTTTTTACTTAAAAAGAAAATCCATATAATAAGAAGTTGACCATATTAGAACATAATCTAAGTGGATACTCATCATATTAGCAAAAAACAAAAAATGTATAAATAAAAATAAACGGATATTGAAGAAAAGCTTTTGATGATTTTTGTTGATAAAAATCAAAAAGGATATTATATAAGCTAATATTGCTTGTTAATTTACCGCAAAAAAAAAACAAGTATTCAGTATTTATTGAACTTTTTTGTATGGTATTAGAAATTAGACCACATATAAGGATACATTAAGCTTCGTTAGATTAGAGTTAAGAAAAATGATACTATTTTTTCGGGAAATAATATTTTTTTACTTTTTAATTATAGAGTTTTCACTTTTTTCAAAACTTTGACAAAATTGTTTAAATAAAAATTAATAGTTTTTGGAGTACGCTTCACAGTTATATTTTCAAAATACCCCCGGTCCCTGTCCCTACCTATTGGGATCCCTGATAAATTAATTCTAGTCCATCAAATCATTGATAAATAATATATTTTTTTCTACATTTTGTAGAATGGAAGTTATAAGAATATTTTAAATATTTTAATTTTCAGAGGAATCATCTCTTGTATTAGTGTTTCAATTCAATTTCATCAACATTTTTGCATAAAAATAATTGCTGAAATGGGATTATTATTTTCTATTATTTTTAACTGGCTCATATTTAATGAACTATAGTGTATGTGTAACATATTATAACTATTTTGTGTATATATGCTAATGTATAATATGTTTATATATACATTAATTTTGTATATTTTTTGATTAAGTATTAGCTCTTGAATTTTGACCTAAATTTATACTGTATTTTATTAAAGTATCTTATAATAATCTGAAAATTCATTTTGCTTGAAAAAATCAAATACCTATTATACGATAATTACTTATAAGATAATTATTCTGTAAAATCTAGTAAGATAAAAATATTTTTTTAGAACTCATAGCTAAGCGTATTAAAAAATTGAAATCGGTTTTCAATTTATTATCATTAAAATTTTTATCGTGCCTGGTTTTTCATTTTGTTGAGAGATAACTACATAAAAATAAATTTTTACAAAGAGAATCTATACAATAATTTGAAAATACCTCACGATTAAAATTATGACATATTCTTAATATTGATTCAGACCAAAGCCTTATAATTATATAAAATTAAAAGCTGGTTTTTTCATTAAACTGAGGTTTCGTGAACAAAAAGTCAATTATTTTTACCTCTTGTTTTTGACACTCTTGACAGTAACTTAGAGAGAATCATCTTTTCGTGCTGAATTAAAAGTACGGTACTGCTATTGTCAGGAACTAAGCCTTCGTAAATAAAATAGTTTCATTTTATTTAATTTTTTACCAGATTATATATACTCTCAATTATTTTTTGTAATTTATTATATCCCAATGACAAAGGGTACTAGACCAAGTCGAAAAACCAATAAAGCAATTTTTCCTTCATCGGGAATCGAACGTGGGACCTTTCGGTTGAAAAGCAGGCACACTCTACCTACTACGCCACCCAGCGTGTAAATTGTTATATTGCTATATTGTTAAGGAAGCCCTCACCTAGGAATAAAGATATCGAAAATCGTGCAGCTACTTCTTTATTCGTTTCGACATTGTTTCATCAACTTAGAAGAAACAATCGCCTGTCTGAGAATTATTAAAGTCTTAAGAGCTTTTCTAATTGCGAATAATCACAGCTTGAAACAACACTCTCATTCCGTTTATGATGAATAAATTATGACGAATAAATTAAATCATCATACATATATGTATTATAATAGAGTTAGTCTCAACATTTCACCTCAAAACCATTCAATGTATTCAATAAAAATGAGAGAAAATAAAAATATTAATAAAAAAAAAACTTCTAAAAAGTAAATTGGAATTCAATTCAAAAAAAAATTTCGTTTCCTTTTTGCATTTATTTTCTTTGTATCAAAAATATCAAGTAAAATTTTAAAGAAGTTGTTATCAGTTGTTTTTGCTTCTTATAATAATATATTTGATGCAAGAGTGGGTGTGGTCTGTGACGGATAAAGCATTAAGCAACGTTTGAAATGTTTTTTGTTTTAATAGTATGAAAAAACAAAAAAGTAATTAATATTATTTTACGTAAGTATGTCCTTTTGTTCATAAAGGTAAAACATTAGCAGGCCATACACCACAAATGCTTACTCCCGCGCGAAGTTGTACGCGAAAGTGTGAGTTTTTCCTGCAATCTTGCGTGGCGTGTTGTTTACTCATACAATGTACACTCTTGCCTGCGCGAATACTGTTCGATTTAAAGCTTTAAGTTCATGTATGCAAATTGTTATTGTAATTAAAATTTTGTTGTGGCGTGTGGTCAAATTTGAACACTCCAAATTCAAATCGAACAGTTTTCTGGTTTATTTAATCATGAGTGCAAGTAAAGTACCTGTAGCTTTTGCTTTAATTTATTTAAAATATATAAAATTTAATAATTCAAAAAAGAAACGTAAAATTTGGCAAAAACAATGGAAAAAAAATAGAAAAAATAATAGTGACGGAATAGATTTAATTAAAGTGAAATTAAAAAAGGAAAAATTAAACATATTTTTTAAAAAATTAAACATATATTCAGTTTCACTTACAAATGCTTGCAAATATGAACTAACATATAAAAAACAAATTGCAAAAATTAACTGTAAAAACAAAAAAACGTAAACTGTACGCCTACGTGACTGAGCACGGTTAATCTTGCATGTGTATGGTAGTAAAACTGTACAGTTTTAAGTACAGAATACGCGAACGCAATCTTCTCCATATGTATACCCATACACAAACTTTCTTTCGCGCACGCATTAGGAATGTACACGATTATTTTCGTGCAAGCATTTGTGTGTATGGCTTGCTATTGAAGTAAAGAAAGTTTTATTTGAATGATGAAAGATTTATTTTCGCTGATTTTTTTTTGTATCTTATTTATTTTATGGTAGTGATTTAGATTTTACAATAAAATTTTAGGTGGAGAAAAATATTTTTTTTAGAATATGAGTTATTAAGTAATAAGTATTGCCCCTAAAAGTAAAATTTCGCGTTATTTTAACAAAATATTTCCATTAGTTAAAACAAGTAAAAACTACTATACCTTATTTAAGATTACCGTATATGAAAATTGAAAAGAAAAAGAAAGAGAACACAGCATATGATTACCTAAATCACAACACCACGACCACACCTACTGACCTACATGACACCATGCTATTTACCAATTTCAAGAGAGTGCATAGCGTATGCGTTTTATTTTCATTATTAAATATAGGTAGGTACTTAGGTAAAGATGCAATGGTGTATCGTATCGTAAGTTGTAAACAAAATAATTTTTTTTTTTAATATTCATGTTTTTTGTTTTGCCAATGTGTGAATTAAATTCGAATAATTTTTCAATAAATTCCAAAAGTGTTTTAGTTTGCGTAATGCAACATTATTATTATTTATATGTACGTATTTGTAATTAAAGGAAAAAAAAAAATTTTAGTAAAAAATTACAGTACCGTACTTAAATTAAGCACGAAAAGGTGATTCTACCTAAGTTACTGTCAACATTAAAAAAAACAAAAGAAAAAAATGTAACTGTGTGTTTATCTAAATGTAACGGTGTTCTTAATATAAGTTAAAAATTAAAAACAACAGCGAAATCACTGAAATTTATATATTCTCTAATTTTTTATCATCTTTATATAATATACAACAAGTTTGATTTAGGATTTCAACAGCTGGTTTCTTGCTGTTTCGTCCTTTGCTGAAATGGTGGACTTAAAAATAAGACCTGATTAGTAGAAGTTAGCGGTGGACAATTCACAGTTGAAAACTAATTTCTAAAAAAACTAAACTATTTTGATTTAATATAAGGAAAGGCATGGCAATTAAGAAGTATTTTGTTTTTTCAAACCATACCAAACCATAGCTTCTTATTAAAATATGACTGTTTACTGGTTGATAGTGAAAAATATCAGTCTATTTAAATCCCTGTTCTGTTAAAAACGTTAAATTTGGCTTTAATTTGAATTATAATTAATAAATAAGGGTCTCTATTGATCAAATATATTTTTTTTCCAAATTCAGCATAGCTCGTTTTAAACTGAAGTTTTACGTCTCAAATTCAGTACCTACCTTTCTGTTTAATATTAAATATGCATTTCCATTGATGTTGTTAGAAATTTGAATTTAAATAAATACATAAATACAGTATTTTGAATAGTGGTAAACGGAACTTTTAAATTTACACGTTTAAGACAAATAGTAAACAATAGTAAATAGCAATAATAAATAGCAATAATAAATAGCAATTGCTTTATTAGAACTTCATATTTATGTGTAACAATATTCCGACACATGTAATTTTAATATCAGATAATATTAGTTTAATATTGTGAAATTACAATGATTTAAAATTAATATTCATCATTTTATTTATAACATTTTACGTAAAGTTCTTCCTTTCATAACGACGCTAAATCTCTATTTCATATTTCTTTCTACATATTCAACAAACGTTTTCCATGTAAAGCTTCGAGAAAACTAAAAGAAGTAAAAAACAAAAACATTTTACTTCTGAAAAACTGTGTGAACTCTTGAAACTTTAACAAATATGAAATTTTCCAACAACATTTTTCAAAAAGCATTTATTATTTTGGAAATCTTTGAGAGTTGAATTACATTTCCAGGTATAATTAACCCATAAGTTTCTCTGAATTAATATCAAGAAGTTCACGTTTTTATAAGACCCTGTTATAATATAATATAATAATTATTTTAAATTAATAACTACTAAATAAAAATATAATATTGTAAGATTCTTTGGAGCCTAAGAAAATGCTAAGTACCTCAAAAAATTAAATTATTTGTTTTCATTTTATATCGGACCGAAGAATATAAAACATAACCTTCATTACTCAATTTTGAAAGTTTCTATTTTATTCCAAAAATTATTCTAAGATGTTTTCACACTTTAACTTCTAAATTGAAACTTTTCTTATAAAAGTTTCATTTAGAGTAGGTATATTGGGATACCGGATAAGATGAAAATATCCTTAAGAATGAAAATTTAATTAAAGTGTAAATAAAAACTTCCCATCAAATTAAGAAAAAAGAATTTTACTTTTTTCCTAACTTGTTTTGATTGTCAAACAATATTATAACTAACGAAAATAAAAACAAAAATAATGACAAGGAAAAAAAAGAAAAAACAAAAGGACAAAAAATTCATAAAGAAAGGTGTTGGTATTTTTGATAAAACTTTAGCCATTTAATCAAAACTTTTGATAAATCCCTTGGCATATTTTCATATGAAACAAAAACTTAAGAAAATGAAAGAATCTGGAAAGTACAGTTGACAAACTCTTGGAATTGAAAATTATGGTTATAAAGTTGTGTTGAGATCTAAGGAGGGAACAACTCACAAAAATATTAGAAGTATTTGTAAAATTGTAAGAATTTAATTATATACCAATATACTAGCACAAATAGGTAATTATGCTATACATACAATGAACAATGTTTGACGAAGATATAAGCACGTAAAGCAGAAATTGGATCAAAAATTATATTTAATTTTTTTGTGCGCTTGCTATGCATTTTTTTTAGAACGTAGTTAAAAATTTGACTAGTTATCACGAACGAAAAACCAAATTTCAAAATGCCCTTAAAGCTTTGTGTAGTATTAAACAAAACATACCTTGACATTATACTATACTATCAATGAAGAGTGTTGAATATAATATTGGAAGGAGAAACAAAATTTTTTTTAAGATAATAAAAACGGAAAAAAACGAAAACAGAAAAAAAAATTTCATTTTTTTTGTTGTCCAAAGCAAACTTACTCAAGAACGGACAACTTAGTTAAACTTTTGTTTTCCTTTTTTTGATTCCCTGTTTATTCTTATTACTTTGTCTTTCTTTTATTTACTTTTAGGATTTCATTAAATAAATCAGATTTTGGCCACTTTCACGTTATTACATCCTAATATAGGAATAATACTTTTTGCTTTATTAGAATTGATGGGTTGAAAAATATCATAATGATAATTATATAAGCTAATTTTGTTAATTGAATTGTATTAAAGAATCAATTTATCCAGTTTTATTAAAGAACTAATTGGGGGCTGTACAATGAGTTTGTATTGATGTTGACATATTGCCTAGAACATACTTCACAGTTAATACATTATTTGATGAATGGATGATTCTATGAAAAACTCGCGGTACCTAAACGGAAATTGAAACAGAATAACTTTTCTTTTTAGCGTAAGATTCTCAATTTGTAAAATTCCGAATCTGTAAATTGGAAATTTAAATTTTTTATATTACGTAAGACGTATTTATTATGTGTTATAAAAATACTTGAAGTAAATGATTCGAAGAATTGGCGTTGTGTTATGGTGGTTATGTTATATGGCTATTAGCTCGAATACGGTGGATTGGAATCCCGCTGGTTCATAATGTTATTTTTTATCATTTCTTCATTTACTGGGAATATAGTTAAGTATTACTTTTAATTTATTAACTGGATTTTTATTTTTAGTGATAATACTTAACTGTTAAATAATTTAATTAGTGTCAGGATCATTTATACTAAAATAATCAAAGGAAATGAAACAAAATCAAAGGAAAATTTATTTTGTGATACTTAATAGGCCAATACTCTGAACAAAGCTGCTGGGTTCAAATTTATAATAAATTCTTTTTCGGTAGTTTAAATACTTTATTGTAAGTACTTTTTATTACTACTGTGAAATATTATTTTGAACAATAGATGAATATTTTTTTACACTCTTACAGTAACTTAGGTAGAATCACCTTTTCGTGCTTAATTAAGTACGGTACTGCAATTTTACACTACAATATCTACAATATTTCGAGTATTTATTTGTCAAATTACTGGTTTATCAACTAAAATGTGGAAAACTACTGCTATTGTCAAGAACTAAGCCTTCTTAAATAGGATAGTTTCGTTTTATTTAACTTATTACCAGATTATACTCATGTGTATAATTACTTTTGGTCTTTGATTACAATAAGCTTTAGTACCTTATATGTTTGAAGAAATACTTGAAATTAAGTGCGAAAAGGTCATCTACCTTAGTTGCTGGCAAGAACATAAAAAAAATAGGCAAGAAAAGAAACCGCTAGTATTGGACTGTGTTGGCCAAGATCACCGTCGATTTAATGCGCATAATTAAATTGGAACAATTTTCCTCCATCCAACAATAAAAAGATAATTTAAATTTTATAATATAAGTGCACTTTTTATAAATATTAAGCATGTGTAGAAAAATGGAAAGGAAAATTAAATCGAAATAAAGTTAAAAAATAATACATGACAAAATAAAGCTTTAAAATGTACTGAAATAAAGAAAAAATAATATTAAATAAAAATATCTTTAAAAAAACTTAGGTCGTTGAGCGTAAACATTTTTTGTTTGTATTTAGTTTCATATCCCCTCCTACTTTGTTTATAATTTCTTTAATTTATGTTGTTGAAAAATCTTTTGGTCAGTGCTTCTACTTAATTTTTACTTTGTACTGTGCGGTGGTGTATGATGAGATAATCCTTCTTATGAAAAAACGAAAGAAAATTTGATTAGATTTTTTTAATATTTCTTTTCGGTTTTTGTTATTTTGTCTAAAGGGCCTAATAAAAGTTCAATAAAAGTATTACAAACACTAGCAAAGTTTTTCTTATAAAAAATAAAATTGTGTTGTTTTGTTTTAGCTTTAAGAACTTACATTAATAATAAATGAATATATTATATGTTTGGGTAAAAGTGTGTTTAAAACTGTGGAAAATGTATTAAAATAAGAATATAAATACATATATGTACATATAATATATATATCTTTGATATATTATAATAGAGAATATAATATTATATGTTATGTTGTATATTTAGAAATTATATATTTATCAAATGGATGTGTATGTTTTGGAAAATTAATTTGTAATTTGACTTGTAAAGGGAAACTGTGTGGTTTATGTGGATTGATGCTAACTACTTATCCTTACTTATTTAGCTTACTTGTATACATTACACACAAAATTATTTTAAAAGGATATCAATAACTTAATGGAAGTCAATATGTTATGTAAAACAACAAATAAAAAAAGAAAATTACATAAATTCATACGTTTGTATAATGAAGAGAAAGGATAGAAAGATTAAGACTGCTGTCGCTGTGGTTTTCATGGTCTTACGGTTATTTGGTTTCGGACATTTTGATTAATAAAGTGGATAACTTTATATTTGAGAGTAAAAGTACCATACATATTATAATGATGAAATAGGATTAAATTTATATTATTCTATTCTACATAGGTATACATAACAACATATATGTCATAAAATGATGTGTTATGCTAAATACACTATTGATGGACTTACAAGAAATTGAATATTTCGAAAAAAGATTTTTCAGGAAAAAAAACTTTTAATGACAATTTAATTTATATTTGAAAGTACATTAGTTTAAATTAGGTCGTAATGAGAGTGTTGATATTATTCCAGAATATATTGTTCATCAAATAAAATTTCCAAGAATTTGTCTATAAACTTTCAGGTTGTACTTTCAGGTTGTTCTAAATGCATAGTTTTTTTATGTTCTTGGCAGTGACTTAGGTAGAATTTCCATTTCGAGCTAATTAAGTACAGTACTGCAATTTTTACTACATATTTTACTAAAATGTTTTTCGAGTATTTATTTATCAAATTTCTGGTTTATGAACTCATTAAATGTGGAAAACTACTGCTATTGCGAGTAAAATATACCACACTACGTTTCAATGTTCAAGGTTGGATCAGTCATTGATTAGATTGATCTGATTGGATCAGTCAGGGATCAGTGGCAGTTATTGAGATTGATAGAAATGTATTTAAAAAGGCAATAAGTAGAGAACGACTAAATATAGGTATAAATGCATAGTTTATGATGCTACGTATGTTAAACGTCGTTATAAGTGTCTTGGATATAATCATAAATCAAATGAATGTAAGAACGAGGAGCTATGCTCAAAATGTTTAGAACATTCAGGAAAAATTTGCAATAAGGATATAGTGAATAAAAGTATAACTTGAAGTATCCACAATGAAAAAAGGAACTTAAATCTGGATATAAATCACAGTCGCCATCATCTTATAGCGCTACAGCTCTGGGTGAGCCTTGCCCTTAATCACTATGCTCCTCCAAAAAGGTCGATCTTGTCCCACTTGTCTCCAGTTTGGGATTTGTAGGGTTTGAGCATCGTTTTTTATGTCTGCCCATCTGCTTCTTGGTTTTCCTCTATCACGACTACTATCGGGCTTACTATTCAGCACCACTGCTTGGATTCAACTTTCGTGCATTCGATTCGGCCAGTTCATCTTAGTCTTTGGGCCTTTGCAAACCATACAATGTCCTCCATATCGATCATACTATTGAGTTCGCTGTTGCTTTTGATTACATATTCTCCATTCTGTAATTTTTTTGGACCGAGTATTTTTCGGAGAATTTTTATTTCAAATATGCGTAGGCTAGTCTCCTCGGCCACGTTCAACGTCCATACCTCGCACCCATAAGTCACTATGGGTTGTATGAGAGTTTTATATATATAAATGACAGTATATTCAGTAAATCCTGTAGTGTGTATTTACATAAATGACATAATGAGAGAAGTAAAATTAACTATTAGCAATTAATAAATCTTGATGATAAAATAAAAAAAATGGTAAAAATAGTAAAAATGAAGATCTAAAATGTTTTTATACAAATGTACAGGGATTGATTAATAATTTCAATCAGATAGAATTAATTGCAAATAGTGGTGAATCTCGATTCATTTATCTAATGGAAACACATTTGAATAATATGGACGTAGATAACTTAATTAATATAGCTAATTACAATTTAATAAGAGTAAATAGTACATCCAGGCCACACTGGAGGTGTAATGCTCTACACAAATAGTAGTTGGTATCATGAAGTGCTTAAAGCAGTAAACTTTGGTATGGATTTATGGTACTCAATGGTAAAGATTCAAAAACAAAATCTTTATTATGAGTTGGTAGTCATTTATAAATCACCAAATAGTAACTATACTACTTACTAGTACCTTACTGGTACTTTTATAAATCATTTAAATGGCTTAATAGAATATCTTTTTGAATTGAACGAAATTATAATAATGAGGGGTGATTTCAACATTGACTGGAAAAAACACAACAACTCGTTTAAGTATTGCGCAAATTTTCAATGACTTAAATTTTAAACAAATTATAAATGAGCCGACCAAAATAACTAATACTAGTAAAATTTTGATCGACTATGTGGTAACAAATTATAGATAACTGCTGAAATTTGTGAAAATAATAAAATTAGTAATCATCAAGGAATTAGTATTACTATAATGGACAATGGAAATAATAAAATAATAAAAAAGACTTTAATCATGTAAATTGTAAGATTTTATTGGATGTATTTGACTTAATAACACATAATTTGATTGAAGTTATAAATGGTTCGTTACATACGGGAATTTATCCAGAAGCATGTAGTAACTGTAGAAACAGTAGTAACTACAATAGAGAAAGTAAAAAACTCAAAAATATGTTGTGAATTCCGTCCAATTAATATGACAAGCACAAAGTAAAAAATTATTGACAAGTTTGTATATAACAACTTGAAAGGTATTTGAATGAGAACAATTTAATATCTAAAAATTTCAATATGATTTTAGGAAAAATAGTTGGAAAGCAGTTCTGAATCTTGTAGCAAATTGGAAACAGCTTGTACACGATAAGCAAACGATAGTAGCGGTCTTTCTTGACTTGAAAAGAGCATTTGAAACAGTAGACAGGAATATTCTATTATTGAAATTAGAAGCATTAGGCGTTGAAAATATTGAACTTAATTGGCTCAAGTCATATTTAAGCAGTAGAAATCAAAAAACTAAAATCAACGGTGTAGTCTCACAGGCAATTGCAGTTTTGTTGGGAGTTCCCAAGAATCTGTATTAGGATGTTATTGTTTCTAAAATACATAAATAATATGGAGATACCTGTAATTTTTGCTTTCATCTTGTTTGCGGATGATGCACTTCCATATGTTTCAGGAAAATCAGCTAATGATTGCATAGAGAAAATAAATAATGATTTGGAAAGAATCAACAAATGGCTAAGAATGAATAAATTAAAACTAAATATAAATAAAACAGGGTTCATTATAGTAAATGGTAGTTCAGAATACCAAGTAAAAATCGATGATGAACCTGTTGAAAAAGTAAGCGAAATTAAGTACTTAGAGCTAATACTAGATGAAAAATTAAAATCCCATAAGCATCTTAGTTATACATGCAAAAAAATCTCGATAAAACATACTTCTTTAACAGGGATAAAATGTCTCAAAAATGTGCAATATCAGTATACAATGCAATTATTAAGACTAATTTTGAACTATATTCGACTTTAACAACATTCTTAAATAACGAACAGATAAGTCGATTGCAAAAGCTACAAAATAAAAATATGAGAAGTATTTTGAAATGTAATAGATTAACACATATAGACAATATGTTGAAATCATATTATTGGCTGAATATTAAACAAAGATTAATATTTAATACACTTGTGCTCATCTTCAAAATTAAGCACAATATAATGCTGAACTATTTATCAGAAAAGTTAACTTATGTAGGTGATGTTCAACAATATTGTTTACGAAACATCTCCAACTTTAGATTACAGTTTTTTAGAACGGATATGGCTCAAAAGAATTTAATGTGTGAAGGGTTAAAGCTAAATAATAATTTACCTCCGGAAATAAAAACTGAAACTTATATTGAAATGTATAAAAAAAACTTATTAAAA
This sequence comes from Argyra leucocephala, assembly GCA_963942445.1. NCBI lineage: Eukaryota > Metazoa > Arthropoda > Insecta > Diptera > Dolichopodidae > Argyra > Argyra leucocephala. The sequence continues at coordinate 212,380,298 of OZ012677.1, read as the reverse complement.
GTATAAAAACATCTTAGGTATTTATTAAATTAAATTGAATATAAAACATATTGTAAGTAGTATTGTAATAATTTATATATTTATGTGCATAAAACTAAATAAATTAATAAATCTAAATCTAAAAACTACTGCTATTTTTTTCCGGTTCGTTTCAAAATAAAGTCGGGGGACGTAAAATTTATGAAACAAAACAATTCATTTTTGTGATCAAAACGTTATCAACTGAATGCACCAATATTATGAATGTAATGTATGATAAACAAAAATATGAAAAAAATAAAAATATTTCGTTAATTAAATGAGTAAAAAGTTTTATTTTCATTTTTGTTAATTTTTTGTTGCATAGTAGAGTGGCAAATATCAAAACAATTTATAGGATATTTGCATCGTCGATATTAATTAATTCATTTTGGTATAAACTAAATATCGTACTATGCACCTTAATAATTTTTTTTCTAGTATATTTAAATTATTTATAGCTCTTTTTCATTTTGATAGCAATTAAATTATTACCCACATTCGGAACGACTTCAACAGGAAGTTACAAAATAAAAATTTTAACGAACATTTTTATTTTTGTTAAATGTTATATCAGTTCTTTAAATTATGAAATATAAATGGAAAATAAATCATCTGTAAATCACAACTAAAAACTTTTTATTTCACTTTTTGTTCAACTCTACAAAAACTTTGTAAACATAAATTTTGAAGTTTTCAATTTTACGAATTTGCTATCTGTCAAAATTCATATCGGTAAACATATTATATATATTTTTTTTAAATTTCAAAACTATTTTTACTTTCGGAGCAGTTTCTCTATATCTTTTGAGAAATGTTCAACCACAAATAATTCTTTGATATTCGTTTATCCCTTTCGTTATTTCTTTACACGTTGGGTGGAGCAGTAGATAGAGCACCTGCCTTCCAACCGAAAGTTCCCAGGTTCGATTCCCGGTGAATCAAAAAAATGGTTTATGAACTTTTCGACCTGGTCCAGTTGTCATTGGGATAAAACAAATGACAAAAATAATTACCTAATAAACTAGTGAAACGTTGTTTTTTACCTTGTAAAACAACCATATTTTATTTAATATTCTGATAAAGGATTCATTATTTCTTGTTTCTTACTAAAGAACCTCTTAATTCTAAACTATCCAATATAGACGATTAGTATAGTACTTTGGTATTTAAGTATTTTCTTATAGGTATTTAGGTGTAGTACTTTGGTAGTAAAATTTTTTCACTAATTTTGTGCATTAAAACGGTCTGGCCAGTTCGATCTTAAATACCAAAGTATAATGATTAATTGTTTTTCAAGTGACTTATTATAAATATTTTTTTTCGAATATCATTATTGTTAATTGAAATATTCAATTGAGCTTTCAAATTGAACAACTTGTTTCAAATGAAATTTATGTCAATCCTAATTTTTGTATTTCTGTTCTCAAATATACAACTCAATATAAAAATATGATACCAATTTTTGTGAAGAATACAAAAATTCAATCATAACATTTTGAGTAATTAAGAAAAGTTTTTCATTTTGTAGTTGGTGTGTTAAGATTTAAATTTAACGTACTTACAAAAAGAAAAATAAAAACTTAAAACACCGAAAATAACTCAGCACAGTTTAGTTTACCCAATTAAAAGAAAATTTTTAATGCATTTTTATTTACTTCAACTCACTACCACCAACCAATACATTACAGCATTAGTGCAGCAGTGTACTTGAAGTCATACATTTTTTTTTTATAATTTCGTTCAAAAAAGTTTATTAAGTGTGTGCATAAAGTTTAAATTTATATGAGGATGCCTAAAAAAGTAATAGAATTTGGGTTGGTATTTTTATTTGTTTTTTATTAGAACTAAATTACTAGAACAGGAAAAAGAACTTTAATGGATTTTCTAAATTTAGGTTTTTTTTATGTTTATTTTGTACTTTTTTTCTTTATAAAATTAAGTAAATTAAAATCAAGTGGGTTTAAAGAACGCCTTAAATTGAAATAAAAATTCAATTAATATTGTGTGAGTAGAGATTCGATAATGGTTATGATGATGATGCCCATGATGACTGTAATTGAAATGGGAATGATTAATAAAATGATTTTGAACAGATTTGTCAACATTTTAAAACTTTTTAAATTGTTCAATTCAAATAAAATTGATTGGCTTTGCTCGGTATCACTATCAATACATATCAAAAGTAAAAATGTTGGAAACAAAGTATTTGGTGAGTGTAGAAAATCTATAGATAGTCTATAATTTTGTTGTTTTTAACATTTTTGAGGAAAGTAAGGAAATAGAGAAAGAGCATTACAATAAAATGCTATCGCACTGAGATTATGGTACCGGAAAAGGAATGAATCTCAATTGTATCATACAACTTTTTTTCAGAATTTCACTCCAACATATTTTTTATTCGCCTTTTTTTCTCAATATTCGATAGAATATTTTATTAACGTGCCACTCAACTAATTTATCTAAAGATATTAAACGACCATGAGGTATATGTGGTTGTGTACTAGAAATAAGACTATCACAATATTTTGGAAAGATACCTTAAAATCTTTAAAATAATGGGAAGAAAATCGTTCCTATTTTTTAAGAAAATCTTAGAATCCTAATAATCCCATACAACAGAATAAAAAGATTTTAATTTTTTTTTTTTAATTGTGATATTATATAATAACTTAAATGTAATAATACTATATCTATTAATTTTGTCTTCAAAATATCTTAGTTCCATTTCATTTGAGTGATAAACACTGTACTACAATCTACAATGGCAGTTTTTTTTTATAATCAAAATTAATATCGATTTTTTTGTTAACGTTACCTCAAAGATAATGGAAATAAATTGAAAAAAAGTTCGTCGGTTATATTTTCTAATAATGAAGTATTAATATCCACTACTTTCAAATATATGAATAGTTAAAATTAAAATAAATTAATATCTATTTTCTTTTCAGCAATTAAGTTAAAATTTTACTTATATTTAAATCAAGTATAATTAAATGAACAAAGGCAAAATAAATTTCAGTGATAATCATTTCGAAAAAATTTAAAATTTTAATTTAACGAGTTTATGATAAAAAAAAATAAGAAAAATCATAGAATTAAAGATTGAAATGAGATTACCTCTTAAGTTTTTCAATTTAATGAATACTACATAAGTTTTCAAATTGTCTGAAACTATTTTGCATAATATATATAATTACAATTATTTTATTTTATTTTTATTACATATAAAATAATTGTCCTTTTTTATATAAAAAATTTAGTTTCTATAATATTTTTATCTTAAAAATTAAAGAAGGATTTTCTCTTAGTTAAAGAAGCTCTAATAAAATGACCAGAAGAACTTTTAAAGATGGCTCATTTTATTGCATTTTTTGGGTTTTGTGCTTAACTGGTGCATTCGAATAAAAGAAAAACTAGTCTTTTAAGGAAACGGTAAAACGCAGACGGATATATTTTTCTTATATAGTTTTACTTTTTTTTTGTTATTGGACGAACTTTTGTCTTAAATCTTCAATATTTTCAAATAAAATTTTTATTTAAAATAATAAATTTTCCTTGCCTGCTGTTATCTAACATTTTACAAGTTAATATTTTTAAATCTATATATGTATATAGTTGCTTCTATATCTTTAACTGTTTTAATTTATATAGTTTATATTGCTGTATTATTTTTTCTTAAGAAAATTCTTTAAAGAAAATTTGTTTGTTTCACTCAGGTGTTAAAGAAGAATGGTGTGAACAATACAGAGATTATAATTTTATTAAAAAAAAAATTTTTATACATATATCATTTTGGAATAATGTGGCTAAAACGTAACTGCTATCTTCAATTTTTGGATTAATTTTAGAACTTTTCATGGGATGTAAATGTTTGAAGAAGGGAACATCTTATAGCTGCATTATTTTTGAAAATAAAAGGATTAAGCAAATGGACAATGAATTTATTCTTTCTAAAGACAATGGGAAAATAAATTGAAAAAATATCCTAGACATAAAAATTGTTTAAGGATTTAAACTCTTATAATAGGGTAAAAGTTTTCTTTTTTAAAATTTTGTTACTTTATTTAAAAATATATCTATATAATAAAATTTTTGTTTTAAATTTTTGCCCAAAGAATTTTTCGTTGTTATTTAATTTGAATTTTATTGTTTAAGTTGTCTATAATACTAAATTAAAACTTTCTTGCATACTTTTTTATTTTTAGAACTCCAAGTCTATGGAATGAACATCCTAACTGCTTTTACACAGATATTTGGAATACACAATCACATACAATAGCTTTTTCTGTAGAGCTTTTATGGTATATCTACTAATTTTAAATGTGGACCTTTCGGTTGAAAGGCAGGCGCTCTACTTACTGCGCAACCCAGCGTGCATACTTGATGTTAAATAATTCCTTTTACTGTCATTTTAAAGGTATTTTGTCATTTAAAAAATATGTTTGTATAGGTGTCGGGAAATAATTACATAAGACGAAATTACAAGTGACAAAATTACATATGAACAAAATTACATAGAGACAAAATTTGATATGGACAAAATAACATATTGACAAAAGTTGAGAAAAAAATGCATAGATCGTACATACTCCTAAAATATTCGATCGTAAATTGTTAATTTCGTTTTCTGGATAATATCAAAACAGAAAGAAATTTTTGCATAAAGAATGTACATATATAATGACTTACAATGAAATTATTTACTATACTATGTATATACTGCATAATGACCTAATATCATGTTAGAAAGTACATAATCACCTTTTAATAAAACAAAAATAAAAACTTACGAAATAAAGAGGTAAAATATGCTTTTATGAGTATTATTATAGTAGTATCAGAATAGTAGAAAACTTCAGATATTACTTTTCTTAGATTCAAGAAACTAAATCCCGATGCTAGGCTGGAAGATAAATATTTCTTGTAGACTGTTGATATTAACGAAAAAATTAACAATTCAACACAAACGAAAAAAAATATAATAATTATTATTTTTGTAAGAATTTTTAATACATTCAACATCTAGTTTTATTACTCGATAGCAATATATAATAGTACCTAATAATAAACTAATAACAATATGGTGTTGCTTATATGATATTCCTCATGACTTTATTGCTCTGATTGAATCATGGTTAAATTGCAAAATCATCTCACAGCAGAGTTCTTCACCTCAGATTGTTTTGTTTCTAGAAACAGCCGCATCAACAGTGCAATAGGTGAACGTGGTGACGACGTTCTTCTAGTGGTTCAAACCAAATTTAAAAGTTATTAACAGTGGTATCCAAAAAATCATTAACGCCATTTAGCAGATGCTTAAAATGTAATTTTTGTTTTAGTAAAGAATGTTTTCAGACTATAATAATTTTAGTGGCTTTGGCAAAGTCGGATTTTCATTCATAATAAATAATGTTAGTTTAGTAAATATATGAGCTTTTTATTGTATAATAAAAGTTATTTTAGTAAAGAAAAAAAAAATCAAATACAATATTTGGTATTCAATTAGTTTTAAATAATTTGTTTAGATTATTTTATATGCAATATTATAGATGTTTTGACATTTTGAGAAGCTTATAAAATACAGAAATAGAAAACTTTTTTTTTATATAAAATTTAGTATAAATAAAGGTTATACAGACAGCTGAAAAAATATTTATTTACGAGTCTCTTGTTATAAGTTTGTGGGAACACATAAAATGGTCTGATGTTCAACAGTTTAGAGGTTCGGTTGATGAAAGAAATTTTACTTAAAGTATTTACTTTCCTTTTGGATTAATTTTTTTTTAATAGATTCAATTCTATTAATATTAGTGGAGTAGTGAGGTGACCAGACAGGGCTTACATACTCAAGGTGGAGGCGAACAAGAGAAGTGAATAAAGATTTAGTAATGTATGGATCATCAAATTCCTTATAGACAATCTTTTTATAAAACATAACATAGGATTTGCCTTGTTGATTATGTTCTTAAAGTGTAGTTTAAATGTGAGTTTATCGTCAAAAGGGACACCAAGGTCTTTAAAATGAGAAACTAGTTTAGAATTAAAAGTTTAGTCAGTTATTAAAGGAATGGATCCACGAGTATAGGAAATAACAGCACATATTTATCAATAGGAGGAGATTATTATAGCCGCACCACTTAAAAAGCGAATCAATATTCATCATAAAAATTACACTGGTTCTATTGAATAAAAATGATTTAATCCACATTATAAAGAATTCAGAAAATCCTAGCTTTTTAAGTTTTAATAAAATAACACTATGAGGCAGTAAGTCGAATGCCTTACTTAAATCTGTGTAAATGACATCAGTCTGAAAGCCAGTCTCCATAGTGTTCAGGAAATTGCGAACAAGACTCAACTAAATTTTAACAGTAGATTTTTTCTTTACAAAACCATGGTGGAATTGAATCAAAAACTATTAATTCGAAGAGTTTAGGTATGCATAAAAGTTTTTCTATTGGACGGTAATTTGAGACTATATTTTTATAAGCAGCACCTTTTTTATAAACAGGGCGAATAAATTCATTTTTCCAATATTGTGAAAATATTCTTGAAGTAAACGATCGGTTGAATAATACGGATAATGGTAACGGAAAAGATTCGGAAAAGTTTTTTAAGATTAAATAAACTTTGTCAGGTCCAGGAAATACACCACTATTAAGCTTATTCAAATAACTTTTTATTTATATATATAAAATATTCAAAGACAAAACCAAATACGCAAAACGTTTTGCCCTCGCTGTTTCATTAACTAGAATTAAAGTAATTTTATTACGTTTCAAAAATGATTTCATATCCTGACCAAATAGTAACCACATAATTATTTAAGTGTGCAAGTAGTGTTTTTTTTTATGAATACAATATATATGATTTTTTTTTGTTATTATTTATTGGTTTTTATTTATTATTATTATTCAAATTTTTCTCATTTGAGTGCGTACTTAATTAAAGGATTTGTTGAATTATTTATAAAGCAAGAATTAAACATAAATTGATTAGTGTATCATTATCAATTACTATATCCTTTGATTAATTTTGCTATATTATATTAAATTTAAAGGTACATTTTTATCAATATATTTTTTTTTTAACGAATAATCGACATCATAATAAATAAATAAATTTCTGATTGCATCCTGTTTATTAAAATTTCCAATGAATTTCATTATAGTTATTTTTTACTACCGCTGTTGTTTCTTGCTTTCGCTTTTTGTATTTATGTTTTTTTTTGTACATAAGTACAATTATGCATATTCATAAATTTTATAGTTTCAAAATAATTTACAGGAACGAAAATATTTTTTTTTATCATAATAATAATAATAATAATAATAATAATATTAATAATAACAATAATAATAATAATAATAATAATAATAATAATAATAATAATAATAATAATAATAATAATAATAATAATAATAATAATAATAATAATAATAATAATAATAATAATAATAATAATAATAATGATAATAATAATAATAATAATAATAACAATAATAATAATAATAATCTTAATAATAAAAATAATAATATAACTGCACTCGTTCGTCCACATCTCGTCCGTTTATGCTTGTCCGTTTTGGATGCCTTATTATGATAAACAAATTAAGAGAATAGAGTCTGTTCAAAAGAATATGGTTTTGTTTTGTCTACGTGAATTCAACTGGCAACCTTATTTTACTGAAATACTGCTTCCGTGTTGTTTTTCTATGATATCTTATATCTGGCAGAATAAAATGTCCATCTATTTTCGTCTTCATAATAACTATGCTCCAGTGCGTGATTTCAGAAGCCAAAGATTTTTATGTCTTCATAGTCTTAGATCGAACTATGGGTTTTCCGAGCCTATAGCAAACTCTCAGCGCTTACTTAACAACTAATTGACTACAACTACAGTATATTCGTTTTTAGGAGAAAAATCATCACATTTTTTGATACCTTACAATAATTCGTCTAATTTTAATTAATTGTAATTCTATTCTACAAATTTGTATTCTCTATTATTAGAATGTACTACCTTTATAATTACTCTTATTATTACTATTAATATCTATTAATTTTACTTATGAATTTTTCTTTTTTTTAACTTCTTTTCTTAACTTAATGTTATTTTATATTTAAAATTATTGTTGTACTTAGAATTTTTATTTTCTCTTTCTAATCTAATCTTATTTTAGTTTTTAATATTTTATAAGCAAAATCTGTAAGGGTCTACCCAACCCAGTAGATTGAAATAAATAAAAAGTTCAGTGTCAAAGTTTGAAAAAAATTATCGAGATCTTATTAATATGGGTCATTTGTTTTTTGTCAGGTGTTTGCATGACATTGCTAGAATCTCAATGTGGTTAGTATTATATTAGATTTGCTTCTATTAATTTATTTCTTTTTTGCCTTTGTTATATAAATTTTTAGATCTTCTCATATTCATTAACTAATCCCAAAGAACATATAATAAAGAAGAGTTTCATCCCATACAAATTCTTAATATTTATATTACTTTTATATATCGGGTCGCCACATTCCATTACAAGCCGCTACAGCACTTTATCTTCAAAACAATATAATGTTAAAAGACGGTATAACAGAAATCCTAACAAAAAAAAGTATTTAGGTAAGCATAAAATAAAGGCATAAATAAAATAAAAGCATAACAGAAAAATTTGTTAAAATTTGCAACAAAACCAAAAAATCCTGATTTTTAAATATTTTTATCACGTGAAATAAACAAATATTAGTGAAATTTAATATTTCAGTTTTTTGAAAAATGAAAAAAAGCTTGTTATTGTTTATTTCATAAAAACATCGTAAAGGAAACCTCATTTTATTTGCAAATTAAAAAGCAATTGCAAAATACCTATCAGTAAATAGTTTTTTTTTGTGGTAACTAAAATACTAATAAATACGATTATTAATGTAGTTATGATTATTATTGAAATATATGTATATTTTATATTCTTGTTAATTTAGCTGTGCCTAGAGTCTTTTGAAAAAATTAAGAGAAACTAAAAACCTATATATGTATCACGAGAATGTGATTCAATGCACAAGCCATTGAAAAAATGCAAAAATAACATCATAAAAAAAATTAAATTAAAAATTTTTTTTAAAAGGATATTGGATATCTGCAAGGATCGTTGAGTTGTTTATTTTTCTAATATTAAAATGTTGTTTTTATTTGTTTTAGAATTTTTTTATATGCAATTAAATTTGAATAGCTGAAATGTACATTCATAAAATTCAAAGAAATTTGATTTGTTTGTAGAATGAAAATCTTAATTTGATTGAAATTCCTCATATAATTTATTAAATATTTATTATTTTTATTTTTCGATTCATATTTTATTTTTTTTTTCAAAATTTAAATATACTACTTTATTTATTCTTTATTTTTGGTTCTTGATTTAAAATAAAAATTTTTTTGAGATATGAATTAAATTTGAATTTTTTTTCCATAATTTTTTTTTAATCTTTTATTTCTATGATTTTTCCATTTTGTACAAGTATGGGTGCCGATATAATTTAGAAATATATTTTTTTAGAAAAACTGATAAATTTTCATTTTAATGCAATTTTTTAAGGTTTTTTAGAGTTCATGTGTTGCGGTATGCTTTAGAGTTGTATTCTTATTTAACTATTGTTTATCATTGTTTATTATCATTATTTATTATTGTCCTTATCAATGTCATCATTTTTTTGCATATTATGGACTAAAACAAAATTGAGAATGACCAAATATCATAGTTTTGTTGTTAGTTCAATTTTGATACAAGCTTAAAGAATAATTTTATTTTGCAAACCTAACGTGTTACATCTAAAATAAAGTGGATTTTTTTAAAAAGTTTTAATTGAAAATAAGCTTTTTGTTATTCATAAATATAGATATTGAAGGAAGTATGTTGCTTTCGAAACATTAATTTTATTTGCTCTTAAAGGAAATTATTTGTAATTTTCTATTTGTAATGAAAAATATTAAATATATCAAACTGAAAATTCGATTTTATGTGAAAAATTTCGGCTAATTTGCTTTTTACGTAATTACAATAATCACTTGCTTTGAAAACTTTATGTCAAGCTGCGATTCTAAAGTTTATTTTTGTACTTTTAGTAATCTTAAATTGAAGGCAAATATTTCTAAAAAAAAAATTTCTTTTCTTTATTTTATTTTCGACTTTTTAGTGAAAATATTTTTTTAATGAAAAGCACTAAAATTCACCCTTTTGTTTATTTGAAAATATTAAATATAATTTTGTTAAATTTTGCTATTATTGCTCTTTTTACTATTATTGCTATTTCAAATTTGTAATAATATTTTATATTACTGTTACAAAATTTATAAAAATATGTAGGTATATTTTTAAAAATTTTTTGGAGATTTTTGATTACATACCTTTTAATTTTTTAAATTACGTATTAACAAATTTTTACTAATAAAAAATTACACACTTTATAAAAAGAAACCCAGGGGTAGCATTGTGTAATTTGAAACGTCGTTTTGTTTCGACTATCTTCAAAAAGTGGCATTGCATAATTTTGTTTCGACCATTTTTATTTTGTTTCAATCTTTTCAAAATTGGTACGACATATTTTGGTATTGCGTAAGGTTGAAACGCTACTTTTTTTACATTTGATACGACCAAATTTTGGCGATTGAAAAATAGTTGACGCTTTTAGGTAAATTTAAAAAAAAATAATAAATTAATACGTGATTTTTATTGGAACATTTATTTTAGAAAAGCACAGAAATAAAAATTCCAATAAAATGAAAAATTAAGCAAATTTATAATGATTTTCTATAAAGAAAAAAAATTTTCAGAATAAAAAAAAAAAAATGTTGGTATTATTATTAGCTTGTTTTACTTGTATTTAGTTGCAATTTCTTTTAGCTCCATTTTTTTTATTTTAATATTATTTTCTAGCAGTAATTGTTGAAATTTTGACGAAACAAATCAAAAATGGAATTATGTAAAGTGTTTCACTGTTTTTTCGACCGTTTCAAAATAAATTAACGTTTCAAATTACGTAATGTCATCCAAATTTTGTTTCGACAACATTTTATTTCCACCGAAATGTTTGAAACAAAGTTACATAATGCCCTGTTAAATACAAAAAATATGTGACGTGAAATCGTAGATAAAATCTGAGAAAAAATCTAAAATGTAAACATTCATCCGACTTTATCTTAATCTTAATTTAATTTAAAATCTAGATTTTAGTTCACTAAGTGTTTATTAAGTGTCCAGTTCACTAAGTGATTGATAAAAAATAAATAAACATGAATCAACTTGCTAGAATGTTCTATGCATTTAGATTTACAAAATTTTAAGAAAATAACAGTAAACATATAAGCATTTTATAAATTCTTTAAATTTTTTTGCTAAAAGAATGCAAGTGTCCCCGTGTCAGTTATTGTTTGTTTGTCAATAAGAGTGAATATTATTGTTATGAAATTAAATAATAATATTAAAAGTGATTATTAAGTTATTTAAAATTAAAATAATTTATTAATACTTAAGTATTACATTTTTTTAAATTTTCCTATTTGGGATTAGGAAAAAAATTAGGTAAGTTCCTTATTATTTAAATTATTTTTGATTTGAAGTTATTATTGATATCAATGATTATTTTTAGCAAACTTTATTAAATATAAATTTTAGAATTGTTATGTTCTTATCATATTTAAATTATAGTTTGACAGGAAAAAAACTTTTGTCGAGTTGGTGGGAATGACGTATGGTCCATTTCAGTTAATAAACACTTCTGTTGGACGGGAACAGGAGAAAAAGCGAGCATACAAACATTTAATTGTATTCTTGCTCTAAAAAGTAAGATCAAAAGTTTAATAAAAATCTCTATACAATTTTATAATATTTTTTGTAGATTCTTGCTTGTTATCTGTACTAATTTCAACGAAAAAGGCCATTGAAACTAATATGAAACGGTTTTTCCAATACGCCAAACATCAACACTAACTTATCAACACTAATTTGTTTGTAAGGCATTGGAAAAAAACATAAATTAAATTCAATGTACATAATATACTAATCTTAATATATATCTCTATTTTCTAATAAATATCTTTATGAAAATTAAAATAAATATCTTTTTCTTTTAAAATTTTAACAAACAACAATAATTGTAAGGCACATTTATCCAATTTTAGAAAATAAAATTGGTTTGATTGATCTTCGATTTACTACATTTGAACAATTTTGTTATTTAAACTAGTAGAAATCAAACATTAAAACTCTTCAAAAATTATCAGCCAAACATCAATCAAAGAAATTTTTATTGAAATTAAACGCCGCTTTAGAGATAAATAAATCACAAAGTGAAATGTTTATGATATCACAACGGGGTTACAGCAGGAATGTTTCAAATGAATATTTTTTTCATTCACTAAGTTATTCAATTTATAGTTCACAATGTGAAATGTTTATGATATCACAATTAGATTTCACTTTAGGCTCAAAAATTTAGTACAAAAAAGCGCTCATAGTGAAACAAAACTCCAAGAGTTAATTAAGGCAAATAATAACAATAAACTGGTAAACCAAAGTTTAAGATATTATACAGAAGTTGCGCACTAAATATTTATATTTGAATTTTTCTTTTCTAGTAAAATTATTTTATTGATGTAAGTTGATTCATTTAGTAGGTATTGGAAATTAAATTTAATTTTGAGATTGAAGTTTCTAATTTATATTTAATTACAAAAGCAAATAAAGAAAAATAAATAACTCACAAATAATAACACAAAAATTAAATAAAAAGCCCAAAATAATTTTTTTTTTCAGATTATGTATTGTTATTGTTGTTACGTATTTGCAAAATTTTAAAATTAAATTCGAAAATTAGAATTTCGTTTTAGGGCATTTTTCGTATCTTTTATTTAATATTTAATTTATAAAATAGAAAATATAAAAAATTTATCGTATTTAGGTCATACATTTTTTTAGGTACTTACGTTATTTCAAAATCTGTTGTTTTTTATGTTTGTTTTACACAAGTATAATATAATTTGTTTATCGCATTAGTACATATAAATAATAATATACACACTACACATATACATAGCTTCAATTCAAAACTTCATCAAATATGGTTATTGTTAAAACCGCTAAATATCCCACGTACTTCGTGGGAAATGAAATTGGTATGCGGTTTTAATTCATGGGGATGCTTTATTTTCTGCTTTAATTTTTTCTGTTTTGTTATCTTTTTTAATTCATTTAAAGAATGGGGAAATTAAACTGAATCTATGTGCAAACACACATATACGGATTTGTACAAAAATCTATACGAATTAAACCATAAAAATATATTTGTATGAATTACAAATCAATCTATTTTTGTTTTGCTTCTACTGGAAAATTGATTCAACTGAAATTTTTATGTTTTTATTTTATTTGTCTTATTTTCTGTGTTGCTTTGCTATTGTTGGCTTTGTTGTCCTATTCGGTTTCGTTTTGTAAAGATGTTGGCCAAGAATTGGTATGTTTCAAATATAAAATGAAAATCCTATAGAAAAATTAAATTTAGTTGATTTACGTGTGTAAATACAGGTGTATTATAAGAACAGAATATTTCATAAAAAAAAAATGTTTTGTATTAAAAGGAGTAATCAGCAGTAGCTAGTAGCAAAATTTATGAAAAAAGTAGTTCAAAGTTGAATGCTTGCCAAAATGTATTACTACAGCAGTAGTACAAATAAGTAAAAAGATAGGTTTATGTTTTAAAATAAAATTTAATGTATATGCGTTGGAAATTTGGAATGCAAAAAAAATATTTTTTTGGTTTGTTTCTATATTTTACATCAAGAATTAAATACAATTATTTTTTTAATCTTAGTCTTAACTAATTTTCTTTTAGCTGCATATTACAAATCTACATACTCAGTTAAATGAAATACGAATGTTACTTTGAATTAATTAAATAAAATTGGTTGAAGTAATAATTAAATTTGGCACGGGATAATGAAATAGGGGAAAAAAGATTAATTGTCTGTATCCATGACTTATATTGTGATTAACATTTTAATTAAAGTACTTAATTTTGGTGGATTCTCAAAAACTATTAGTGAAATATTTTAAAAGGATCTGTTGATGTTGGTTAAAAATAAGATAAGATTTAAAAAAAATTATTTGTAGCGCAATACTTACATTGTATGATCCAACTGATTTACTTTCAAAGCAGTTTTAAAAATATAGGAACAAAACTTTTTTGTGATATAATGTACCTTTCTGTAAAAATTTTTATCTTATACTTAAATTTACATATATTTATTTTTGAAACACCCTATCTATATGTGTTTGCAACTATTTAAATCATCTTTTCAACTTTATGCTTCTTTGTTGTAGTAGTACGTTTTTGGTTTTTCTAATCACTTCAAATTTTTTAATTCTATAAAATTTCTTCAATTAGCATCACCCTTCAATAATAATATATATGGTGATTGTTAGGGAAACTTCCGCAAATTGTTAAAAATGAAATAATATAATTTGTTATTTTGCACCCCATAAAACAAGAAAAAAAAGTTTTTTTTCGTTCTCTTCATTTCAGAAATACTACAATAATTTTTCTTCTACGAATTTTTTGCATCGTACATGTACTATGTAGGTGGCGTTTTCAATGGAATGTGTTAAAAAGAAAAAGTTTAAGTAATATGCTATCGAATTGAGTGTGTATATAACAGCAGAAGCAAATTCAAAATATAAAAACTTTCAATGATTTGGCGAATTAAAATTTATTTAATTTGTACTTTTTGGTTTCAAATTTGAAATTCTATTACACTAGAATTAAAAGTCTGTAAATGTGGTAGAGAAGAGAATCAGAGAATACTTAATATTTCATTTTTTTATTATTTTTTTTATGATTAGCCTTCAAGCATTTTTATTTTTTTATTCTCATTTTTGCTCTCAGAATATTTCGCTATTCCTTAACAGTTATTCTAATTTAAATTTTTAACTATGGCGGGAAATTTTCTCTTGGTTTTACATTTTAAAGAGGTTTATTTTCTGGAGGGTTACATTATTTTTCGTTTCTCCACTCTTTTCCTAGTTTTTTTTTATAAAATTCTTATCAAAGTTTTCAATTTATTGAGTTGGGGTTGAATTTTTTTTTTCGTTTACTTTTAATTGAATATCCTTTCGAGTTGATTTTGCATTAATATTTTATTAGCAGTTTTTCTTTGCACGTTTGTTATTTTTTTGTATCTTTATTGCAATTTTCATTGAAGGTATCGGTGTTGAATGTACTTATTTATTTATATATATATATATATATACATTTATATATATATCTGATTTAGTTATGTATAGTTTGGTAAAATATTACTGTAAAAAATTAAGATTTAATTTAATTTAATCTTAAGGTTATTAGATTTATAAGTTTAAAATTATTAAAAAAAATAACTAACCAAATAATAAAATAAAAATTGTGTTCAAATTGATTATACTTGCTATTGAATTACTTTTGACGTTATTAAATTATCTTATAAATATTTGATAAAAATTTCAGGTTACTTCAACTGATTGAATTTTATGAAAAAAAGTAATTAAAATAATATTTAATGCAACAATTCAAAAAATATTACTTGAAAAATAAAATTGAAGAAAAAAAATTGTAAATTAGTTAATTTGTCTTTCTGTCATTCTAGAATTTGTAAATGTTTTATATCTGGTTTTGCCTTTCAAAAAATTATTTTAAATAAATTTGATTTTTTAATTTTCTTGATTTTCAAATATTCTTATAGTGGTCTCTGTGATGTACAGACCCAGATGTTTCATATAAAACATTTTTGGGTTATTGATCCAGATGTTCAACTTTTTGCAAACCCTAGCTGTTTTAATGAAATAATTTTATCAACACTTCTAGAAATAGCTGACAGTTAATTCTTTTAGTATTTGTAAACTTGTCACAAAAACGTTAAATAAATTTTAAAAATAATGGATTTTTGTGATTGGTTGAAATGGCCTTTGACACCAAAATTTCTTTACTTCTAAAACAGGCTTCATTATTTATATTCTTCTTGTTGTTCTCATGTATAAAGAAAAATGCTTGGATTTATCTATTCCAGAACTCCTTCCAAAGTCATTAAGCTATTTTAACCGAATTTTACAGAAAGAAATTTTGTCAAATAGAATTGAGCACAAGCTATGTTGAACTCCAAAAGTCTAACTAGTTCGGGTACCTGCCATACAATTTCTGACACCCATGAACCATATTTCAAAACATCAAAAGTGTTACAGGTCTGAAAATTTGTATTCTGGTACTCTACCAATTTTCCTCAATTTCTGTAAATGTTTGTTCTACTTTTTTCTTTAGAGTATGTTTTCTTTTAATTGGTTCTCCTTTACGTATTGGTCTACGGAGGAAGATCAATTTGTTTTATAATCATATTAGAGGAAGGGAAATCGGTTGATGGCATATAATATATTTGATTTAAATACCACTTATGTTTTGCAAAATATTTTTTTATATATATAATATTTTTTCTTATGCACTTACTAACTTAAAATGTAGAAAATTACATTTATTTTGTAGAGTATAAGTTAGCCTTCTGAATTTTTAAACAATTTTAGAGGATAATTGGAAAAAAAACTTTTTACAATATCCGCGTCAACCATGCCCTCAGTGGGTTTAGAACTCGGAACCTTCCGATTAGATGTTCATCATATGACATAATCGTATGACATTAGCTGTTATTTAGATTTATTATTCATAAAATAACCGTATAAATTTTGTTAACGGTATCTCAGTTACAATGCGTTATAGATGATATTCAAAGTTAGTCTAATTAAAATGTTCATTAATTTCTTAATGTACCGTTTTTTATGTAATTTAAAAAATTGTTACACCTCTTTTATATATTATCTCTTAAATATAAAGGTTAAAATGATAAGACAACATATAATAAGGGATATTTTTTATTTTATGTGCATAATTTGTCTGGTCCGAACCAATTAGATTTAAAGTTTATTTTCATTCACGCTCGTTCATTTAATCTTCATTCTTTAATTTCACATGATAATCCTTTTAATTCTTGAATTCAAGTCCAATTTGTAAAAGAAAAGAAAAACAAAAAAGAATTATTCACGCTTATTACCACACGTTGTTTTCCCAACGAAATTTTCCCATTAATTTTAAAACAGTTATAAATTTTCGAATAAAAAAAAAACAACATAAGACAATAAAAAAAAGGATTTAATTTTTTTTGTGCTCCTTTTTTTAATTTTTATCTTTTTCACGTTTTCATTTTTAATCTTTAGTGAGCTCTCTGTGAAAGTAAAACAAAGATATTAAAAAAAATGGGAAAGAAGAGGTTTTTCTTTTACTTTATTTTGTTTTTTTTTTTGTGCAATGAGACAATCATTTAGAATTTTCAACGCAAATAAAGAAAAAATGAAATAAAACTGGCTAACAGATCAGAGTACGTAAAAAATCTGTTTGACCATGAACCCTTTCATTTACAAATACTCATCAGATGATACGTTATTGTATGGGTTAAAAAGACGCGGCAAAATGCCATGATACTTTTGGCATTTTATGTTACATATTAAAAATGAATCTTGATGTCTGGAACCCGTCCAAAATCTTAATTAGTATTCACACACTGTCAATGAAGATAGTGTGAAAATTTTGAGAATTCAAAAGAAAAAGAAAAAAGCAGAAGAGAAATTAAAAATGAAAATGTGTTTTTTTTTTATCATTTTTCTTTTAATTCGTTTTGAGAAAATTTCAGGTTATGGCAACCATTATAAATTGTAAAGATTTTTCTATTATAGATTTCTTCATGTATGCGTACAGTGACAGCCATTTAAAATCGTATAGTAGGAATTTAAAAACGATAGTGACGAAGCTCCCTCATCGAGATATTTACATAAATATATTTGCTGTATAATTCTTGTGAAAACCTAAATATTAATTTAAGAAAATTTAAGAAATGTTGTGAAAAGTAAATGTTATATACTTGAAAAATGTGTGTGTAACAAGAAAAAATTCAGTACTTTTACTTTACTAATGGTATTTCATACTATTTCAGATTTCTTTTAATGTTTTTTGCCACATTGTTGATTGCTAATTAGAATGGTGCAACATTTTCTAGTTTTTAAGTATTGTTATATTTTTATTTTTAAAGAGTATAAACTTGTAAAGAAAAGAGAATAAAATATAACTCAATACGGTATGATGGAGATGTAATTTGACGTAACAAAGGCAACTTCATATTTTCTTTATGGATCACAAAAATATATAAATCTCCATGTTTCATGCGTCCTTGAATTTCTTTTAAAAGACCTTATTCTACTGTAGTTTATTATGCTTTCTCGTGAATATAATATACGTATGTATTTTGGGGCTTTGACACTTATTTTAATATTGAAATTTAAAATTATCGATGACTCTTCGTTATATTTAGAGAATTATTTGTGTATTCTTCAGTAAACATGTATAAATTTTTATAAACTTCTATAATAATAATCCTAAATATCCAAAAACTTTTTTTCTTTTTTTAATTCATTAATGAAGTGTGTTCTGCACGCTATTCAATCACAGTAATATTGATAACATGGCTTTTCATACAATTAATTCACGAAAATATCTGATAAAAAATTATTTTTCATGCTTATTAAATTGTTTGTCATGCTTTGTATCACATGCTTTGTATTTTCTTTAATTGAATATTAATTACATATACCTTGGAAACACACTCACAGTCGATCTAGTGTTGTAATTGTATTGTTCTGTATATTATATTGAATAATTCTTCCATGGCACACATTATAAACTTGACTTGGTATTGGTAATTTTTTAAAAAAATTTCATAAAATCCTGGAAATATTTTGAACTTATTTACCTACCTACTGTTTACTATTTTTTCAGCGTTAATCACTGTAATTATATTCATAAACTAAAAAAAATAAATTTAAAATATGTTTAAAGGTTTTGTAGTATAACTTTAATGGTTTTTACTCGTTTGCAGTGTTGTTTCTTGAAAAGTACTTTAGAGGCTGTAATTTATTGGACTCAAGATCAATTTCATTTTAGAATATGTTATCAACAGATTTATAAATTTTTTATTAAAAATTAAAGAAAATTTTTATATGAAGTACACTTTTCTTAAATTATTTTGCATTAAAATATTTTATATGATTATTTTAGGGTACCTACTCAAGGTTTCAATAAAAATTAAAAAAATAAAATTGAAATACATTTTTTATCTTAAAGTAAGCGATTATTTTTCAGTTAATTTTTTTATGCAAAAATAAATGAAATTTAAATAAATTTAAAACACGAAATGGAAAAGAAAATAATTAAAATTGGAGTTAATTTGAACGACTTTTTAATTACAATATAGTTGTGAGCTTTGTTTCAAATGATGACGTTAATGTTTTTGGTTTTTACTTTACATGGTATTGCAGGACATGCTTCATTTTGGATTTGTAACATATATTTACTTCATGTGAAATTTTGATGAATAATTAACAAAATAATTCTAACGATATCCTTGATTGTAAAATTATTGAAAGGTTAATTCCAAAAGATTTGGACAATTTTGGACAGTTATTCATGAACAAAAAACAAAACTAACTTGGTACACTACTAACTACTTATATGCTTTCAAATAACAGGTTCGGATAGCTACTATTCAATTCAACCCTTAGGACCCATTAGAAATATTTAAAAAAAAACTAAAGATATTACAAACCTGGAGATTTGTAATTACGTACTTCCTGGTTCGGATACAATGGCAATACAATTCCGATATACGTCACATACAGATTATCTGTAATTCGGTACTCTCTCAAAAATAAACAAACATGTCTTTTACGTTTCCGAAATTTGAGTAGTAATTTTAGTTAGCGTGACTTAATTAATGTTAAGAAAAGAAAATTTTTTGAAGACCTAATCGGTAAAATTGAAGTAACGATACAATCACTAAACAATTTGAAGCTGCTACCGACTTAACCGAATATCTAACTTTAATGGATTTGACAACGTTTTTGAGATTCTTTCATCATGAGGCAGAACGAAAAGTAGGATAATATGTTTTTACGAAATTTCATTCAGCAAAAACTTTAGAATACCAGATAAATAATAAAGTACAAGAATAAAAGTATTACTTCCTTATTTTATTGAAGCACAAACTCAAAATTACTCCAGATTTTGAATTAGATCCAACATATTTGAATATATGTTGTACAAGTTTTAGAATATTTTTCAGAAAGCTAATTTTTAAAATCGGTTTAAAAATAAAACTTTATCAAAAAATCGTGAAAAATTGATTCTGATTCAACGGTAGGTGTGGAACAACATATTAATTTTATTGTTATATAATAATGTAAAATTTGTGATTTTAAATTTCATACTTTAATTGGATAAGCTTATATTTGTGTAATTGAAGTAATATTAATTAAAATTTACATTATAATTCCTAATTAAGGATAAATCTTTAATTATAGCTTACAATCAATTTAAAAAAAAAAATACACAAATTTGATGTGCACCCTGTAATTTACTTTATATTTCATTAGTTTGATGTAATTATATATTTAGCATAAGATTAGCAATTCAAATTATTTTCAACACTGTTTAGAATATTCAACGCTGTTCACACTATAAAGCGAATTTTACTTTAAAATATTCATTATTAACAAAATTCTTTGAATATTAATTACTTTTAAAATACTTTGAATCAAAAATAAATTTAACGAATCGTTGTAAAATCGCTTCGTGAAAATATAAAAAAAATGTTCGTACCTACATACTTATTTTTTCAGCATTCCTAATGTATATACTATACACGCTTACACATAAAATAAAATATTCAAATTTTCTAAGTATCAAAATAATCTCACCAAAATATATTATATACATAGGTAAATATGTGAATAAGTGTATGATTATAATGGTTAATGTAAATTTTTATATTCTGATTTTAATTAATATGAAATTTTCACCTGCTTCCTGTTGTTGTTAACAGTTTAAGAAAAATATCTTAACAGTTTTTCTGGTTTTGTTTGTTTCTTATTCAGAATGGAGTAAAGTAGGTAATTGTGGGAAAAATTAATTTTAAGGTAAATTTTGTGTAAAATTAAATTAAAAAGAAGTAATAAAAAAGGATAAATTAAGTTGTTATTTTTTTTTATATATTTTAAGATTTCACATGCGTTACAATGAAATCGTGTTAAAATTTGATCCTTTCAAATAATAATTAAAATTCTATTTGCGTTAGCTTTTAAATTTCAATTAAATTCTATAGGTACCAGTTTTCACGGAATATTTTTTTACACTGTGCAAATTCTAAAATTTTATATAAACAAGCAGATAAATTTCCTTTAAAATTTTTTTTAAAACAAGACTTGAGTTAGGTTAAAACGATAAAAGAATTTAATTTGTAGTAAATCTTTCAAGTTTAACAGTTCTATTTATGAATTGCCTTCGATTTGTTAGGTTAGGTTAGGTTGTTCAATTGATTATGATAGAATAATATAATTTTATCTATATTTTAGATAAGAAAATATATTACATTATTTCATTTTTGTTGCGGCAACGCTAAGTTTTAACAAGTTTAAGAAACATTTTTCTAAAGTTTCTGAAAATCCGATGAAGCTGAACAAAGTTTTAAATTAACAATGGTGGAAAGCAATATTTTATTAATTCGAAATTGATTCTTTTCTAGTTGAAGATTATTTTACACTTTTTGTTTCTGTTTTAAATTACTGAATTTTTTTGTAAATTTAATTTTTATTGATGTTTGTAATTATGTAAAGCTTTTGAAATAAAATTCGATTTAATGTTTGATGGTAATGTTTGATATGTAAATATCAAACAAAACTTCCATCTTATTTGATGAGTGCGGTTTTTTCATGAAAGTTATTAATAAGGAACATTTGAATTATTTTTCGAACATTAGAACTCTTCATTTATGAATGTCAATAATGAGACTTTTCTTTTAAATTCTTAAAAATTAAAAAAAAATATATGTACCTAACTAAATATAATAAAAAGTTATCTTTATTAAATACAATCGTATATTGTATATATATAACTAGATACATATTTTTTATCTTGATAATCTGAAATATTTCATTTGAATTATTTTTGTTTAGATTTCTTCTTGTTTTTTTTTAGCTCCAAATTGTTATTTGAATAAAATTTTCCAATTTAATACCATAAAATAAAACTGTTGTTTTTTTTTTGTTATAAAATTTATTCTTTTTTTGGTTTGAATTTAATGGAAGTGATATGAAAACAAAATTTATAAAAGTAAAAAATTATTCTTAATTCAAAATTATTTTTTATAACTAAGTAAATATATTTAAAT
The DNA here is from genome assembly GCA_963942445.1 of Argyra leucocephala. NCBI lineage: Eukaryota > Metazoa > Arthropoda > Insecta > Diptera > Dolichopodidae > Argyra > Argyra leucocephala. The sequence continues at coordinate 212,357,947 of OZ012677.1, read as the reverse complement.
CAGTAACGAATAAACTAATAAAAACTGTTTCCAGACATATGTATCTATAAAAATAATAAAAGAATTAAAAATGTTAAAAATGTTTTCGAAGTTCACTTCGAAAATGTAAGTACAATTAGTATGAGTTCATTAAATATCAAATCAAAACAAATCAATGAATTGGTTTGTAATTGTGAACATGTCCAAAAACTTTTACTTTTTTTAATTTGCAATCGAATACATCAATCATTTCATTCAAAAGTATTACTATCATTGCAATCATCGTCATCAGCATCATCATGTTCTGATTGGACTACATGCAATACTTTATTATCCTTAGGTCAAGTAGGTGACTGATAAATACAAATAAAATTTATTTCTATTAAAATTAAAATTTCACGAAGTTCTAAAATCCAAAAATTTCATATATTCTCAAACTGGAATAACTATACTTTTCTTCTTGAAAAGAGAAGTCTTTAAAATTGAAATAGGTTTTAGAGAAGAATATTAGTTTCTTTTTTTAATGAACTATTACCTGTATAAAAGAATGTTTGGCTCTTATCAAATTGTATTCGTTCACCAGCAGAATCTTAAACACCTAAAATATTTATTCATGTGGCAATCTTAATTCAGGTTAACGGCAAATACAAAATTATGGAAATTTTTAAGTTTCAAAATTGTTTTCCTCCATGTTAAAAAAATTTTTACTTGTCACCAAAATTAAGTAAAATAATTAAGTTAGAATTAAACTACCCGATCATAGTTTTGATGGTTTGTTCTCGTTCTATATTAAGGAATTTTTATCTAACTATGAAAAATCATATTGATTCAAATATTTTACAACATTTTAACTATTCACTTCATCAGCGGACTTGAGTGAAAAAATTTGTTTAACTTAAGTGTTAGTAGTCATATATAACTTCATGTGAGAAAATAAAGTTTTAAAAATTCTATATCATAAAAATTTCAAAAGTTTCTCCATTAGATTTAATCATTTTTTAGTAACTAAATTTGAAATTCGTAGATAGTAATTAAAGTAAACATTAAAGCAAGAAAATAAAAAGAAAAAAACATTCAATTCAAAAATCTTGATTATTCCTAATGGTATAAAAAAGTTTAATTTGTAATTTCAATTAAAAAACTAGAAATTTTCATATGAATTCAATTGACCGTAATTCAAATTTATTGAGAAAATTTTCAGTTTTATTATTTTGGTTTTATTTTTATTTTCTATTTTTTCCTTTTTTCTCTTCCTTTGATTTTGTTTTCAATCCCTTTTTCGGTTCATAACTTTTTATATAAGTTTTTTTTCTATTTAATACTATTGTTTATGTGTTTATATGAGCCACCACTACCACCACCACCTAACTAATAAAGTAGTACATTGAAAATTCAATTTTTTATTTTCCTTGTTTTGAAACGAAATTATTGTCATTCATTTACCTTAGAACCCTTGGCAAAGGTGAAAATTACTATATGTTACTGTATCAGTTCCTGTATAATCAGCACAAAAAGGAATATAAGCAAATTGAAGAGTTTTTGGTTAAAGGACTTAAAATGAACTTCGGTAAAAAATGTGTTTACTTAATTTAGAAAACTATTGGTAAGAACATCCTATTTTACCTCTTTTAATGATTTTTGTCGAGCAGGTTTTATTTGGAAGCAAAAAAGAAAATATCTTATAAGTTACAATTTTGAACTTGTTCAATTGAAAAATGTTACTTGGTTTAGTCCAATATGAGAAATTACTTATAAATATGTAATATTTTATGTGTATATCCTATTAAAATACTTTTTTTATTTTTATTATTTTTTTTTTATTCGGGTATACTCTCTCTGAAAAAAATTGCATTCAAAATTCGAATAGTTTTTTTCTGTTCGTTTTTTCAAACTGCTTAAAAAATAACCAGGTGTTCACACTTATACAGTATTCAATGAAAATAGATGATGAGCTAGATTAAATTTTATTTCTTTTTTAGTTTTTCTGTTCTTTTATAGTTTTACTTTTTCATAGTACATTCATTTAATTGCAATCCAAAATGTTACAAGGAAACTTTAATTTTAAATTATCTACTGATCCTTTTGCGCCAATCTATTTATGTATTCATAATCTTGCTTTTTTTGTTTTTTTCTTATTGTCAATAGCTTAGGTAGAATATCTTTTCTTAAATTACGTTACGGTATTGCAATTTATTACACAATGTGGAACGAGAAATTTTTGTCAACGAATATTTCTTTTTTATATTTCCTGGTATATGTAATTAATAATTCTAATTATAGCCATAGTTTCAGAGAAAAAATTTATATCACATTGTATTACACTGGATTAACTCAACATATATTCTTTATTATTCACTCAAATAAATTACTTTATTAAAAAAACTGAAAAGAAACATTCTGAATTCAAAATCTAATTAGAAATTGTTCTTCGAAAGACAAACGTCCATACAAATTAGTTATTTTTCAAAATATATACAAAATTAGTAACACATACCTAAGATATTTGGATTGCCACGAATAGTTTGCGTTCTTTTTGTGTTAAGTTTTTGTAGTTGGCGATTGTGGTAAAAAAAAAACAAGTAATACAATGCAATGCGATATGCAATTTTAATGTAGAAACATTAAAGAACCACATAAAAAAAACACACGTACAAAAAATAAACAACCGAACAAAATATCACAAATCATACTGACACTTAGTCGAAGTACAAATGTGTTGAAAATATTTTTTTTTTGTAATTTGCTTACAATACTACTTTTGTTGTGGATTGGTGTTTGGTTATGGTAACAAAAAAAAGCTCTTCTATAATAAAGATTGCAGTTGGATTAAAATTCTTAAATTTAAGTTATAGCCATCACAAAAAAAAAACCAAAAATGCATTGAATTTTTTTGTTTTTTTAACAACGAAGAAGTGTATTCAATTTTTCGTTACTATAAAATATTTTTGTTGTTACACGACAAAGCACAAAAATATATGTGAAATAAAATTTTAAAGTCGATATAATTGAATTTTCGTGAAAATAATTTATGTCTTATATTTAACAAATTTTGGCATTTGATATTGACTCAGTATGAATTTTTGATAGCATATAAGATATTTAAAACAAAAAAATTATAATGTATGCAAGGTATATACATAAGTTGTTCTTGTCGAAAATACTTCAATTAAGAATGGTGATGGCTCCAGATTTAGTTATAGAAACAATTTTAGGTGAAGTTGCCAAATCCACAAATATCAACAGTTTAGAATAATCAATTGATGAAGGGAATAGTGTAAATACTTACTAATCATACAATTTATTGATCAAGTTGTTTTCACGAGGGTAATATTAAAATTTTACAATTATTGAATTAATTAAAAAAAATTCCAATTAATTAAGAATTATTATGGCTGAGCTATTGTTCCTGGCTAATCGATAAAACATTAAATCAGCCAAGCATATAAGTAAGAAACATCTTACATTCGTTTATTAAGACAAAATCTTGCCCAATTGAATATAACTTAACAATGATGAAAATTATGTTTCAGCAGATCGTAATACTCATACCCAGTCTTCCATAATGTTATTTTATATATAAGTCGACATAATAGTAGTTTGATATACTTCTTAAATGGTTAAGTTCTCTAAATGTTTATGAAATTTTAAGAAAGTTGAACCGAAATTAGTAAAAATAAATACATATTGCATTGCTTATTATACTATCAGTATTAATTTTGAACGTAATTCAAACTCTCCGTATTGGAACTTACTTAAGATATATGTGCAAAGCGTATATATGTGTAAATACAATATATGTGTTGAATTAACTTGTACCATTAAATTTTATTATTTATTGAATCAACATGAATGCCCATTGCGTATAACGTAGGCTGAAAATATATAATAAGAAGTAATCATTTTTTAAATCAAAAATTAAAATTGAGAATTTAACAAAGTTTTAGATTTGTTTTTGTTTTGTGTTTTTGGACAAATATATTAAATATAATGAGAAAAACTTTTAACTATTTCTTAAAAATATTATACTTTCAATTATTAGAATTGTTATTAAAAAATGTTTTTAATTAAAAGCATGGACCCTATTAAATTATATATTTATGTATAATGTATATTTAATTTATGTGTATTTGAATATAAAATAAGAAAAATAATATACGTTAATAATAAAAAAGTTCTCATTTTAAGTGAAACTTTTATTTTTTATTAAAAACTTAACTATAATTAGTTGTATATAGTAATATCGTTATTAAATAACTTGTCAAAACCTTATGTAAAGAGGGAGCGATAAAACTTTCACTTTTTTTGTTACACATAATACTTATTTCAGTTAGTTTTCGTGTTAAAAAGTGTCGCTTCTTTACTAATTTTGCGTGAAGAGTATATGTACCTTAAACTAAAAATAAAATTTTCATGAAAACAAAAAAAAATATTTACCACAATTATTAAGTGAGTTTTACATTTAATATATAATATAATACAAGTAGATATTTTTTTTTTTTTCAAATATATATGTTGTGTCATATATGTTGAAATATATTTAATATTAAGGTGAAAATGCCTTAAAAATAGTTTTCCTTTCGTTAATAATTTCATCACAAAACTCATTAAGGTTTGCTTAATTAGTTTTGTTAAAAAAAAACATCAAAAAAAATTTACCAACACGATTTCTATTTTCACCTCCCTTCTTTTCAACCTTATATGTATATACAGATTTAAGTATAAATATATAATCATTATTACATTTTTGGCTGTATTTATATATAATAGTAAAATTTTGAAGAACAAGTTAAACATAATTATTATTATCATCACTATTATAATAACTGTATATGTGATTGTATATTATTATATCAATTCAATGTGATATGTTTTAATAGAAAGAAAAGTATAAGCAAAAATAAAAAAGGAACAAACCTCAGGTAAGTATGCGTGAAACCTAAACAAAAAAAGGACACCTGACGTATGAAGGTTTCTTCATTCTTAATTACATCTTTCATATATTATATGATATGTAGGAAATTCTCTCTTTTTAAGTAATATATTGTTTTTTTAAAAAGTTTATTTAAATTTTCTCATATAAAAATTATACCTAGCTTTAAATATTATATATATACAATGCAATTATGTTTATGTAAATTGTATAGTATTCATTTTATATACCATGTGTTTAATATTGAGGGTCTTTTGATGTGTGCTTAGGGATACGTGTTCATTTTATTTAGTTGTTATTTTCTTTTTAATTTCAAGTTTCATTTAAATTTAATGTACTTATAATATAGCATGAATAGTTTCAAGAAAATTTGCAAAAAGTGTTATCTCATTTGATTTGGAACTATAATAAGATTTAGGATTTCGATTCTATTTGTTAAGTAATTTAAAAATGACTGTCAGCCAGAAGAACCATAATAATTCGAAAAAATAAAAACTAATGAATATTATTTTGCCGATTAGACTATACAATAATTGTTTTAAGTATGTATTTGGTAGACTAACAACTATTCACTTATTGCAGTTTCACCAACATTACGAAGCGAGTTAACAGAAATACAATTGGAAAACTTTTGGTTTTTATTTAAATTTTAAAAATTAAAAAAAAACCAAAATATCAGAAGCTTTCTACTTTTTTCAATTTAAATATCAATTATAGAATAATGAAATACATTAAAATAATAAATAGCAGAAAATGAAAGGTTTGGTACAACTTATTTTCCCAAATTAGCAGTTTACTAATTGCCAAATTAACAGTTTGGCATAACATAAAGTGAACAAAATGCCAGACAAGTTCTTAGTGTTTATTGAGAAAATCGAAATTTACATGTGTACAAATTTATACTTGGCAAAACAGGTATAAGTAAATTTAATAAACTTGATTGTTATTTTTTCCTGGATTCAACAATAAAATAAAAAAAAAAATAGATTTGTTTTCATACCTTAGAAATTTTTCAAATATAGAGAGCTTTATTGCGTCATTCGGTGGAGTTCCAAAGTCTTAAACTATATGTGCTAAAAAAATCAAGAGTTCCAAGATAAAGAACTGTGCAACATGTCAATGCTCCATGGTAAGTTTGCAATGTCAATATTTATCGTGGTTTGAGGACCTCATTTATAAAAAACGGAATGATGAAATGCGTTCGATAAAACTCATCTGGCTCCAACACATCCAACATATCAATGCCGAAGCTTCAAGCTTAATAGATAACCAAAACTTTATCAAGCGACCAAAACGAGCAAGATCCCTTGTTGAGTTAGTTTGAAACCTTTTATTTTTAATATTGTGGGATTTTGAAAATTCATAGTTATCTTAAATTTTTTGAGTCAAACTAAATTAACGGTTAGTGAATTAAGACTAGTTTTAATGTTGCAATAAGGATAGGAGGTTTTAGTGGGTTAAGGTCAAACAGTCCTTCAAACTGCTTTCTTTGGTCACAAGCAGTCCCTGAAACTTTTTGGCTATCTGAAAAAAAAAAAAAAATATCTACCAGAAATGTTAGCTATATGTAAATGGTGTTTTTCTTTCATGGTAATTTTATATATAATTAATGGACTAGGTAAATGTGTATTGTAATGTTTGAAATTATGCGAAATCAAATGATACATGTTTGTTATATCTGACTGATATTTATATCAAATAGTTGATTCTAACTTAATTTATGTTTAAGTTATTTCATATTTTTTGTAAATTAACAATTAGTTTGAAAATTTTGTGATTTTATTTTATAAAATATTATTTCAAATAATCATACTATAATTACATTTAAAACTTATGTAAGCATAATAATGAAAATATATTATAAATGAATTTACAAAAACTGAATGATGTTTATTGTCTTGTAAAAACAATGTAAATCTATCATACAGTGTTAAACATTATTTAATATATTGTTTCTATATAGGACATCTTTTTTTACACTACACATTAATATAAGTATAAATGAAGGAAGGTTATTATATGAGTAAGTAGACTAAACCATATACACTTGAAATGGTGTTTTAACCTTTTTTCCTTATTATGTATATTGTGTTGTTGTTTTTTATAGTATTGTGTATTTTATATTTTGAAATGAAATACGGGTTAAAAGTTTCTTTATTTAATTTTTATTCTAACAAACCCTTGTGGGTAATTTAAAAATCTTCTAATGTAAACCATTATAACATTGTTGAAACAAAAGAATTCATATGTAGAAATGTTTGTATATTATATGAATTTGTGGAAAAGATCTTCTATTAAAATAGGATTAGAAAAAAATGTATGGGATACCTATATAATGAATAAATTTGAAGATTTTTTTTAATTCTATGTCATGTTTAAGTTAATAAAGTATGTTGTTAGATAGCAAAGAAACAAAAAAAAATTTAAAATTATTTTAAATAATTAAAAAATTTTCTTTTATTAAAAAGTTGCAGCTACTTTTATTTGGTTTGCAAAGTTTGTTTTCTAAATAAATTTTAAAAATTGTACAATCTTTAATTGAATTTTTAAAATATGAATTAAATTAAATTGAATTAATTAAAAATTACAAGGGAAAAAATATTTCATTTAATAGGAACTGATTAAAAATTTAGACGAAAGCTTTTAATGTAGATTTTACATTAGCTGATTTCTTGCACTGACTTTAGAAATATGATTAATAGCTAGCTAGTGTCGATGCATTGTTCTAAACAAAATTGAAATATTTATAACAAAGACTCGATTTATTATTAATACATGAATCAAGTTTATGAAAAATTTAGTGTAATATAGTCTAATTTTTCTTTTAAAAACAAGAAAAAAAGTTTCACCTAAAATGAATTATGTAAAATTAAATTAAATCTCTGATTTGAGAATACAAAATCTGAATCTGAATTTGAGAATACAAAAAATTCAATTTAATCTTTTAAAAATAAAAATAAAATTTGATTTATTGTAATAAAGGTCAAGTAAATTGAGGAAAAAATTATATTATTTTGTTAACACCTAATTGAACTTTAATTTTTTCATTGTTTGGTACATTTCGAAGTTAATGCTAAGAAATCTACACGAAAAAAAGCACAACAACAATTAAATTGGAAATTTAAAACAAAAAGCGAAGGAAAACTAAAAAAAAGTAATTTTTTCAAGTCATAATTTTTCGATTACATTAATATTAGTCATATAGCCGCGTCATTAAATTAGTAATTGGAATTTTATTGCAAATGATTTTTCTTTTTATGCATTCTACTATACAATTTTATTACTACTACTTTGTTCATGCTTTTTCTATTTGTCTGTTACAAATATAAACTGAGTTCTCATTTTAAATACAAAGATCTCCTACTATATTCATTACTACATGTTTAAATCGCGTATAATTATGAAACTTTTATGAATTTTTAAGCTAAAAATGCAGCTAATTTGGTTAGAGTTGTGGTGGTTGGTCGATGATTTTCTTTTAGATGGAGAAGATTGTTGGGAAATTTGAAATGTACCTCTGGATTATGAAAAATAAAAAAAGAATTATATTTTAAGGACTCTTAAAGAAGAACAAGAAGAATAAGAATAAGTAAAATGAATAAAAAGAAAATGAAAAACATGAAGAAGTTATATAAATAAAATAGCATATAATTTCTCAAATAATAATTCATAAAATTAATTGCATTTGCTTTGAAGCAATATTGGAAAACTTTATTGTTGTTAGAGACTGAGAAATTTCTTGTTTATTTTTTTTCTAGATTTTTTTGCAACAGAGAAACGACTTATAATAAAATTCAACAAACTTAACTTTATCGGATGAGAATTACAATTAGTTATGTATAATGAAAAAGTAAAATATTTCTTTTTTTTATTTTACTTATTATTGCAATAATTTAATTTAATTTTTGTTTTGTTTGCTTTAAAGAAAATAAAACTTATACACTTTCCAAGCATTTATTTAGTAATTTAATAGTATTAATATTGGAATGTTCTATTGGATATGTGTATATATTTTATATATCTATATATTATATAAGTATTGTTTTGATTATAATATTAAAAAAGAATCAAAATAATTTGTTATCGTAACGTATAATATAAGTTGTATATACATATACGTAAATAAATGTATATCTATTTGTTGTTTATATGAAATAAATTTAATATTAACTCCTGTATTACCAAATTACATCAAACGTATATTGTACTTATGTGTGTATGTAAAATTTTTTACAAAATGAGGGAATTTGAGAACTTTTGGAGTCGATAGTAACTGTAGTATTTATTTTAAGTGCAAAAAAATTAAAAATTTTTAATAAGAAACCAATTAAATTTTGAAGAATATTCTTCACAGTTCCACTTTAGATGGTTTTTAGAAATCTGCTTGCATATACCTGCAGTTATTTTTTATGCCTTCATCGGAATTCGAGCCTGGGACCTTATAATTGAAAGTCAGGTACTCTATCTAGCACTTTACACGCCAACCAATGTGCTTACAAAAGGATAAGATTATTGATAAAAATATTACATTTATATTTAAGCAAAGAACTAGAATAAAATAGAAGAGCCTATCCCAAACAAAAATACAAACATTCTGACGAACTTTTTTTTTTCTAATTCCTCCTTAATTCTAGTTGCTTTTAATTTATGTCAAAAATTAGTGTTAGTGTTAGCTAATATAGCCAATTTTAAGGAGACTAAATTTCTAATTTTATTAAAAAGATTTAGGAGGATTTTTTTTTAAATTTTCCGTTACAAATACACACATTATGTAGTTACTCAAATTAATAAAAAAAAAATATTCATTCCCAACAAACCATAGGAAGAACGTGTTCTTTAAGAAGAAACATATACAAGTCCCCCGGATGAACCTTATGCGAATGTTCGCTTGGAAGAATTAAATTAAGCGAAGTTATTACGTTTCATTAAAAGAATGTTTATTTTTGTTTTCTCCATTTTGAATCTATTTTTCATATATGTATACATATATGAAAATATTTTCAGTTATTTTTTTAAAGCGCACGTGTTAAGTACAAACTTCAAAATTTTTAATTGTATAAAAAAAAAAGTAAAAAATAAAATAACCTTAAATATTTATGATAAATAAATATTAATAATTAAATTTTGGTGAATTTTATTGGAAATTATTTTTTGTCCTTGTAACAGATATTATCTTCTTCTAAAAATTAAATTTTTATTGAATGAACTCATATTGGGTGTTTTCGTTTATTCTTTCCGAATATTCGGAATATTTAGAATATGTCAAAAAGCGTTTCCAAATATTCTGTTCTGTATTTTTTTATTTATTCCGAATATTCCGAACGTATTATTTTTGTTCCAACTCAGAGTTGGAATAAACAGAATAAAATTACGGAATGACAGTTCGCACTTCTATCATTCTATACAGCAATAACAATTTGACTACCTATATTTTATTTTAGTTTAAAAAATGGCAAATATTGGTTCAGTAAAAAAATATAATATTATGAATAGTTGTATAAATATTAATGTTTATATAAAATTAGTAGTTGTATTTATTATTCAGAAAATAAAATTTTTAAAAGTTTTTATTGTTTTTTTTTTTCAAGGAATAAGTCTATATAATGGTTGTAATAACTTTTATGATTTATATTAACTATATTAACTAATTTACACAAATTAAAACATTAAAATAATAAAGTTTTTACTTTTATTCACAAAAATTAATAAATAAATAAAAAAAACAGACAATGACAGTTTCTGATGTTTATTCTTTTTATTTTATTCTGTTCGTTTATTCTATTTGTTAGGTATTCCTATTTGTTAGGTATTCTATCGAGACGTCATCAAGTATTCTATTCTTTCCATTCCTTCTTTAGAATGAATAAACAAAACATCCATTATATTCTTCTTAACATTCGCTATTTATTCTTCTAATCATTCGTATTTCTTTCTTCCGGGGAAGCTAATGCGATTCAGTTTAGGATTGTCGCGGAGATGTCAACCTTTTCATAATACTAATGAATCGCAGAAGAATAAAATATGAATTCGTGGCGAACAAATACATTCTTCTAGGGGATACTGCGGCGATAATTTTGCGGTTCTTATGGTTTGTTGGGTTGTGTAATATATATGAAATTTTAAACGTAGTACAAAAAAAAAACAAAAAAGTACTAACACTAATGAAAAAAAAAATTGTTTACTTGTCAAATAAAGAAATAAACAAATCAATAATAAAAAAAATATATATATATACATATATTGAAAGAATATTAAAATTGAACTTTTTTTTAGTTTCAAACAGAACATAGAATAATTATTATGCCATGATGACATCCGAAATCTTTTAATACATTCATTAGAAGTATATGTATCGTGAGGGAAATCTTCTTTTCTGACATTTCTTAAATTTTATTTTCTTCTTTAATGTTTTTATTTTTAAGGCAAATGCTGAATGTGTAACAAACCCATTGGACGGGTAACAAAGCCATTGGATGCGTAGCAAACCCCATAGAATGGGTAACAAACCCATTTTAATTTCAGCATAGTTTTCGTTATGAAATATTAGTTCAAATATGCAGAAATTCTAGTAGAATAAAATTTGAAATCTTTTCTATCACATATTAAAATTTCAGACCTGAAGTCAAATTTTTATACTTTTCATAAAGTATATTTTCCAGTTTCAACTTCTTATTAAAGCCATTTTCAAGCTCTCGGAAAATAACTCAGTACACAGTATATCTATTATTTAATGCGCCTCATTTCACTCGCCTCAGAAGTTTTTTTGCTTGAATGGGCGGTTATTTATAATGTAATCGTAGACTGTAGTTTCAGAATTTTTTTCTCCTCTGTTGAAAAATTGAAATTTTAAATCTTTTGCGTAATAATCTTTAAGTTTAGAGTTATCCTATAACCACAGCTCTAGTTCAGATTCCAGTTCTTTACATTTAAAGAAAAATGTGTTCTAAATGTGGATTTCCTCTTAATGGACGAACTTCCGGATAAATTTTATAACCAATCAAAAAATTTTGTTTTACCAAACATACACAAAAAATCCTCTCCGGGCAATTTTCTTCATCCAATTTCTTAGTTAAAATATTTTTAACTTTTGGTTGAAGGACGAAGTAAAAGAAAAGGGTAGATATATAATTATTTGATAAATATTTATTGCTATCTCGATTTATGTATGAACGCATTAACATATAGAATTTTAAATGTATTTTAAGAAAAAGACATGAAGTGTAATTTTTTTAGTTTTTTGTTTTTTAATATAAGATTATTTTGTTTCTAACAAATTATTTATATTTTAAGATAAAAGCAAAATGCTATATTTTATTTTTTCGAATGTTATTGTCCATTTTTCCTCTTAACAAAATTTTAAATTTTTTTAATAAAAATAATATCAACGCATGTAAACAATTTTTCAAACGTCAACCTTTTTTGACTACATAACAAATAACAGTCCTTCGCGCATTGAGAGGAAATCATAAAATTTTCTTTAATGGTATTTGTGTTTCAATTATAGTGTAAAATAAAATTGTCCGGACATTCGTCCATGAAGAGGAAATTCACCATAACTGTTCTCAAATTCAGCATTGCCAATGTGTTCTGCGATTTCAGAATCCTCTTTTGTTTTATTTTTATGTTATTTGAAGAACTGTGTCATTTTGATGTTCCAAATGAGGTTAAATTTTTCATTCCAGTATTTTGAAAAACATAATATTATAATTAATAATTAAAAAAATAACTATAAATAAATCTTATACGAGAATCCAACAGTTACTTATACTTTGAACTTGATGCTAACAGTAATAAAAAATGGTACTGTCAGAAAAACTTGTAAATTATTGAAAAAAATATATTAAATTATTGTTAAAGAATTATATTACTTATTATGTTATTATTACATTATTACAAATGTAATCAAATTTAATTACCTTTTGTATTTTATTACTGCAGATCCAATATCTTCAATTACATCTTTGTCTGCCTCAAATTCAAAATAACTTGAAAAAACAAAAAAAAAATTAGATACATATACCTTTTTTAATAAATAGTAGATTAGAACAGAACAGACAATATATATTTTATTCATAAATTTTGCAATTTAAATTTATATAATTGTGAGTAATTGAAAAAATACTAACATAAAAAATAATTGAGTAAAATCTATACAGAAAATTTATAAAGCCAAAAACTTTAAATAAGTGTGCAAATGTAATGTGAAATTAGAAATGTGTATGAATTCAAATGCTTTAATTCAGTATATAAAATAAAAAATTATAATATTTATATTTACATTATAATATATACTTATATTATAAAAGTTAAAAAAAAGACAATCATTTTATAACTTTTCTAATTAATTTTAAATTCTCATTTTAAGATTATAACTTTACGAAGGTGTCTTAAATCGAAAAAAAAGTCTTTGAAATTATTAGTTATTTATTTTATATTATTACATGGTAATAAAGTTGAAATTAAACTCAACGTAATTCAATATTTATTTCAAATGATTTTGTGCGAGCATATTCAGGTTCAGCAGATCAGAACATTACAAGGACATCATTATTAAATAAATTATAATATTTATGTACATACATAAATATATTACCATATTACGAATACATATCGGAAATATTTATTTCTATTTTTATTTTATTTTTTTTACTTTTTTTTTAATAAAAATTATATTGAGGATTAATTATGTATTTTTCATATAGATACATTTATTTGTCCATACAGAGTGTATATTAAGAGCTGAGAATATTATAGTACAAATGATGTACAATGTTGGAATATAGAAATATACTCTAAAATTAGTTATCTTAATTTTAATTTATGCTTAATTTTCTCACACAAAAATACTAAAACTTGATGAAATGATGCATAAAAATTTAATTTTAGAAAATAATTACAGAAAAATTTTTAAATTATAGGTGTGCATATATAATGAATAATTCAAATAATTAAAGAAGAGAAAGGTTTATTTATTACCATAAATTTGAACAGAAATTAAATTTTAAAAGTAAAAAGATTATTAGGAATAAAAAAAAAAAATTTTCTCTTGAATTATAATTTTTGATTTATTTTTTTTTAAATATTATGCAATTGAACTTGACAAATTGAACAAACTAGTTTATAACTGATTCTCATACACCCTATAACTATGTATAACTACATACATATATAATGCTTATATATCGATTTTATTTTTTCGTTCTTTGTGCCTGTCTCTCTCTTTTATTCACCCTTTATATGATTTAATTTTTCAATTAAAATTACGGCGAATAAAAAAAAAGAAATTAACTCCTTACATTTTTGATGATGTCCATATATGAAAAAAAAAATGAACGAAAAACAAAAAAGATTTTTCATACAATTATCTGATTATCCCATTAAAGGATTTTATATTTTATGTGACAAATACAATGATGTTTGGTTATATCTTCTATATTTATATTTATTGTAAATTAAAAGTGCACACTGTGAAGTAATTTAATAAATTCAAAATGTTTTTTAAGCCTTTCATCAATAGTAATGAGTATGATACTGATGTTATCAGATCATTGAAACAACTTTTTGTTATGATATATTACTGGAAATTTAAGTTGGTATGAGATTTTAATTTAAATTTTTAGGATGTTTTGGCTTTAAGTTGTGATTTAATTTAATCATTATATTATGGATTAAATCTTATTAGTAAATAACTTCAATTAGAATCACAACTATATATTACAATTTATATTAATCTATAAAATGCATTTCTGTATATTGCATTATTAATATTGTATTAAAATAATTCAATTGAAAAATTTTAATTTAAAATTTCAATGAATTTTATAGCTAATGCTTTTCAGTAATAAAAAAATAAAAAAATATAATAAAAATGTTATTAAATAAAACTTAACTCATGATTACAAATTATGAAATTATAAACTCTGTGCAAATAATTAATACATATAAGTATGTATAATTTATTTTTATTATTTTAATTATTAAGGTATAATAATTTCTAATAGTAATAGATGACATTATTATTTAAATTGTTTTTGTATAAAATTTTACAAAAATGCTTATCTTTTAGAGCACAAGAATGGAAAATTTAGTATTTATGAATTATTTTTTCTCAGATTTAAGGTGTATTTTTGTTGGAAATAGTCGAATATTTTCCTTCTGAATTTACTAAATAATGCTTATAATACAGATACGCGTATTTCGACTACTACTTGCAGACTTCTTCATTGTTTTACACTGGAATGAGGAGAGAACATTTATTGGACAAGTTGCAATTTGACCTTTTTCGCAGCTGCTTGGTTGTTTACATTCCAATGAAATAGTGCAGGCAGAGGGTTGAGTAGTTATATTATTGTTATTAAAAATATAATTTCCAACGTTAAAGTGACAGGTAGGTGTGGTTCTACAGGGTCTATTAAATTTTACTAAAAATTTAAACAATGAAGAATATCCATTGCCTAGCTCTTTAATTAGGAGTGAGTCATTCTTAGTTATTTTATAGTAAATTTCGAAGCTTTCAGGTGAGTCTAGTTTTCAAAAACTTTGGATATGAGTTCGGTTGAAAATATGCCTGAGATATACTAGGAGTTGTGCGGTAGCAACCCGAACCAGTCCACATTTTCGAAATCGGTAACAGTCGCATTTCTTTATTTGTGAAAGAGTATCTAAAAGTAAATTTTCATGCCTGTAACACAATTAGTTTTTGAAATATGCCTGAGACGTGCTAGGAGTTTTTTTAGATGTAAATAACAAAAAATAAAAATTAGATTCACATTCAATTAAAAATTTTCTTCATAGCTTCAGTTCCAAGTTCAGGTTTTAACTATTTTATAGTTAAGAATAATTATATAAAAAGAAAAATTTAAAAATTTATTAAATTAATGTGTTCGAATTAATATTTAGTATTCATATCAGTTTAATTTTAATAAAGCTTTTTAATAACTCATAGCTTGAGACGATAAAAATGGAATTAAATCATTTAAATCATTATTTTTTTCTGAAACTTTACTTAAATCTAATTTGATTGAAAAATTGGAATAATGTTTAAAATGTGTGGGTTTCATTTGTATAATGGAGAACTTCTGAGTTTTGTAATATACTCGTAGATGTTTTTTAATATGGGAAATAAATGAACGGTGTTCTAAACTTCTACGTTTTTCAAATAACTATTAGTTTAGGAGTATATGCAGTTAACCTCTTGAATGTTAGAGTGCTGAGGATCTGATAACTTGAATTATATATTCCAATTTAGGATTCGTCTTTTCGCTGTATTTATTTTGTTACCATTTTGGGGCACGATACGATCTTATAGCCAGTTTTAAGATTCTTATCAAGGGAATGGTTATAATATTGCCTGAACGGCTTCCGTTCATAAAACGCAGTATGTAATAGTTTTTGTATTTGGAATAATAATTATACCTGTTAAATTATGAAAGTTAAGCTTATATTTATAGTAAAATGAAGGGAAATTGCATACATATTTTAACATTAGGATCTATGTTACTTCTGTGTACATCTCAATCGGGTTTGCAGGTAGTCTGTTATTGGATTTTTAAATATTAATTTTTCATCTTCAGAATGATCTGATTTATTTTGAAATATAAAATTATTACCACACAAATATTTTGTTGTCTTGTGAAATATTGAATTGATTATTGAATATTGATTAATTCTTACGGCCAATTTCACGGAATTCTTATATTTTTCTATATACATATGGTATATCTTTGGTTAATTCAAATCTGGTTCTAAATAGTAAGTTTTTCATTACCTGACTTTCTCCAAAACTGATCAAAGATTTTTAAATGGTTCTATGCTTCAAAGTTTTTAGTAAAATAGAAGAAAAAATACAGTTTTTTCTCTATTTCTCTTAAAAATGTATCTTTTTAGTTGTTGAAGTAGAATATTCTGATTTTGCAATAACATAATATGTTAAAATACCTACTGCATTATAAAATGCTCAAGAACTTTACAGGATATAGGAATTAGAAGGCAAATTACGTACACCATCATTTATGGAATCCGATTATGGGCATAATGTCTAACTTAAGTGCCTAAGAACAATAGAACAATTTAAAATAAATTATTTTTAAATTCAATATTATATATTTCTATTATGTTCTGGCAAATATTGTGGATGCTTCCAAGTGTCATCCCCTATTGGAAAATATAAAAAAAATTTTAATACAATTTTACTAGCAAATAAATACTTTTTATGTTAAAAGAATTTTTTAATTTGTACTTTTACTTTTACCAAATTTTCTTCTAATGAGGTAGAATAATGAACAATGTTTCATTTATATTGTCGTTTATTTTCATTTTGATTTGTGAGTGCTGGGAACAAATGCATCAGTCATCCTAAAGAAATTATAATATATAAAAGACTATAGTAATATATAAAAAAAGAGATAAATAAATTTTACTTACTTTAAAAGTTATGAATTCAATGATTGCGATGGCGATGATGATTCCACTTTTTGTTCTTTTTTTGACGAAACACGCTTTCCTATTAATGTTTAACTGAGCAAAAGATTTTTGCAGTGTCTTTTACTGGAACGTAAATATGGAACTTTATAAAATGCACATATAGCTATATGGAACAATTTTTTTGTAAAAAATTTATGTTTATGTTGGTTCCATATTCGTAAAAATATGCAATATAAAATGCACATGGAAAAAATTAATTTGTAATACACATGGAAAAAATTAAAAACTACTGCTCTATGTTTCTTCGTAATGTTTTCGGCTCAACTACTAAGTGAAATTTTTTTTTTTTTTTTATGTTCTTGACAGTAACTTAGGTAGAATCACCTTTTCGTGCTTAATTAAGTACGGTACTGCAATTTTACACTACAATACCTACAATATTTCGAGCATTTATTTATTTATCAAATTACTGGCTTATCAACTCATTAAATGTGGAAAACTACTACTATTGTCAGGAACTAAGCCTTCTTAAATAGAATACCTCTATTTTATTTAAGTTGTTACCAGATTATACTCTCAATTATTTTTTGTCATTTATTTTATCCCAATGACAAAGGGTACTGGACCAGGTCGAAAAACCGATAAATAATTTTTTTGCTTCATCGGGAATCGAATCTGGGACCCTTCGGCTTAAAGGCAGGCGCTCTACCTACTGCGCCATCCAGCGTGAGATACACGAAAATGGCGTATGAACCAAAGATATATTACTGTTAGCTTTAAGATTTGGGCTAGCACATCAGACGTCTATTAGTAAAAGTAAATAAGAACTTTTTATATATTTAAGAGTAATATATCATATTTTATGGGGGCCAGTAAAACATAGACACCGTTTATTGTTAGTAGTTATGATTATGAATCATTGTTAGTGATTGCACTACTAAATTAATACTTTATAAACTATCTAAAACTAGTAAGTGAAAGAAAAACAAAATTGTTAGTTAGTCTCAGCAATACGTACAAATGTTTTGAACAGTTATAGCATATAATTGACGATATAAAAATATTAAATTAGAATCAGCTTTACGAAACCTTCTAGTACTTAGTTCAGATATACTATATTCAGTAGAGTGCAATGAAAGGTGGAACATTTAAACGATTCTGAGATTATTACGATTTATTTATTAATTTAATTTTATTATTTAAAAATTTATGAATTCTCATGTTGACATGTAGAATGCTGTGAAAAATAAAGATTTATTCTTGTAAAAAATGTTATTTTCTCATAAAACTTTAAATTATTTAATCTTACAAAACAAAAAATTTAATAAAAAAGAAACTAGGAATCATCAAGTAGATAAAGAAAGCAAATACAAATAATGCTTTCCATGTATTTCATTTCATCTTTCATTAAAGTTTTAATAGAAATTTTTCAGTTCTTATAAAGCAGTCGAGTTACTTAAATTACACATTCATATTGTTATTATAAAGACACCATCACCTTTAAAATTTTTAGGTATAAAAATAAAGAACAAAAAATTATAAATTGCTAATTTAGTACAAACTTATCTTAAGAGTCCGATCTCTTAGAAATAAAACAAAACAAAATCAGAAATAAAAAATTCAATTCAATAATTTTTCGTCCTGAAAATGTAATGATATGTAAAGTCTTTGATAAGAAAAACTTTGTCAGACTTTGATTTTTTATGTAGTTGTATATACATACGTATACATGAATATAGATTCGTATATTTTTTCATTCTAATTCTCTACAGACAATAATATATATATATTGGAGATCTCTAACCCATTTGTAGTATATTTTATGATCATTTTTTTTTCACCCTCTCACTTCCTTATTGAACATTGCCTTCATGTGTGAGTTTTATTTAATTTTTGTATTTTAAATTTTTTTTATTTGTTATCTTTTAAACTTTTGTGTTAAAAATGTTCAAGTATGGCACGTGTGAAAATTAAAAAAAAAAAACAAAAATAAAAAAAAAGCAAAAATAAACAAATGAAAATTTGAAAAGAAAATTTTCAGGTTATTTTCCTTTTCAAAAGTTAAAAACTTTTTCCACAAATACAATTGAAAATTCTTAACAATAATAAAAATGAAAAAAAAGAAAATGAAAAAGAAAAGCAAAGTTTCTCTATAGTTATTGTTTCGAGCAGTTTATCGTTAAATCAGAAATAGATTTTTCATTTCATATGTACACACACGTCCATATTCTAAATAAAACAAGATTTTATATAGAGATCAATGTGTCTGTACAACTATACTTAGGTACAAATAAAAATTTCAAGTTATAGCTCTCTCATATAAGGCATTGTTTTACCATTGAAAACATCATCCTTATACGAGTAAAGTTCAAATAATTCTTTTTCAATAGAAAAAAAATCCAAGTAAATTTTTTTTTTCTATGAATGAAACCATTATGATTCGTTTTTAAATATTATGAGTTGTGCATATTCAATTCTTATACATTATGTAATATTGTTTGTTTAAATTGTTTTTTTTCTTACTTATCTAAACATCCGGAACATAGACAGACAGAATGTGTCATGTACCAAAATTTCAATTTAAAGTATTTAAATTAAATTTTGGGTACAACATAATCTATTATATTTTGTGAGTGAATATGTGTATGATATAGGAATATTCAATTGTTTGCCTTTTTTCGGGTTTTTTTATTTGTGGATCTATAAAAATAAGTAATTATATACTCTTTAAGAATAATAATATTAGTATTTAGGATTAGCAGAAGTCTTGATTATTATGCACTGATCTAACAGACATAATATTAAAGTATCCAGCATATCGATTTTAGCGAACTTATAAAAATGCGGATTTATTTTTATAAATTGTCAGAGTTCATACGCAAAGTACAAACGAGAATATTGTAAAATACGAACTTTCTATCTAAATCGTTATCAAGCACTGGAATCTGATCAAGCCACTTTGATCACATTATAACATGATAATCGATGAGTTAGTCGAAGCATAAAAATTATGTATTAAATTATTAACATCTAAAATAGTTTTAGTTTTTAAAGACGTGAACTAGTATATGGGAATAATTATTAGAGAATTCTAAGTGAACGAGCAATCAGGGAAATAATAAGTTTTATGTTACGTCTCGGAGTATATATTGTAAAAAGAGTAAACCTTAACAGTCTATATTTGGAAAAGAGCTGAAATAAATTATTGAATATTAAGTTTTAATGATTTGCTAATTAAAATTGGAATAAAAATGAAGATTTCACTGGAATAAACTGATTTGACTTGATTTTAATGTAAAAAAATAAGTAGTATACGAGAAACAGTTCAACAAAAAAAATATGCTGAATTGATTTCCTTTATACATAAAATTTATAGTGTCTATCTAATTTGGCGGAATCCTTATTGTTCTTACGAGGTTTCGCTTTAGTAGTTTCCACTTCGACGTTTGTTTGTAATTTAATTACTGCACTTGACAAGTAAAAATACTCAAATATGATCAGTAAATTGACTGAATTATTTCATTCATTTGGTTTCAAACTTTATTTCTGAGAAATTCTGATCAAATGCATTAGATTTATGTAACACTTTAAACAAATATAAAGAGGAAAGACCCTATTGCTTATACATATTGTGTTTACTACTATGGTTGAATAGTTTAGTTAAAAAAAAACATAAAAAAATAAAAATTGATTTTTTCGAATATCAATGAAAACAATTTTTTTTTGTTTTTTCTTTTTATTAAAACTTTTATATAACACTTCAAGTAAATAAATAAACATTGACAAAATTGACAAATTCACGATCAAAATGTTTGATTGTTACTACCAAAAGGTGGTTTTAATTTGAAATTGTTAATCCGGAAATTTTAGTTACTATAATCGAAAATTTTTAACAATAAATTTGCTTTAAAAATTCCAGATTTAAAAATTATTGGTTTCAATTTTGAGTAGTAAATTATGTTTTTGTTTTTAAAGTAATTTTGTGTTAAATTGAAATAAAAAAAAGTTGTAGATTAAAAGTTGTGGAGCAAAAAATAAAGAGAGAAAACGAATCTTTAAAGATTTAAAAAAGAAAATAAAATGAAAATACATGCTTTAAGAGTAAAATTTGAAACACCAATATTTTTTTTTTTACACCCTCGACAGTAACTTAGGTTGAATCACCTTTTCGGGCTTAATTAAGTACGGTACTGCAAGCTTATACTACAATATCTACAATATTTCTAGCATTTATTTATCAAATTACAGGCTTATCTTCTCATTAAAGGCGAAAAACTAACACTATTATCAGGTAAAACTGATATACTACCCCTTGTTAAATAGAAAAGCTCCATTTTATTTAATTTGTTTCCAGATTATACTCTCAATTATTTTTTGTCATTTATTTTATCCCAATGACCGATACCGGACCAGGTCGTATTTTTTTGCTTCATCGAGAATCGAACCTGAAACCCTTCTGTTGAAAGGCAGGCGTTCTACCTACTGCGCCACCCAGCGTGTATAACATTACGTGAAAAGATTTCGGCATTATTAAACAGATATTTAAGTCTACATTATTTTTAGTTAGATCCATATAATCCTTAACCCTACTTATTTCAAAAGTAACTATAGACTTTTAAAAATAAAAAAAAAATCATATAATTTTGAACTCTTTCTTAGCTTCGATTCTTATTTTGTTTTAATTAACTATGATGTATGATGTATCAGTTAAATTTTATTTTACATTCAATGAAGAAGAAAGTGTTTAATTACTGTTAAACTGTTATTTTTAAAATGTAGGTGAAAAAGTGCTACTACTTGTTTGGAAGGTATAAATTACTTTATAAATTAAGAAACTAACAATTCAGTTTTTTAGGTTCAAAAAATTATGTCTCTAACTCTAGCTCTTCTGATAATTTCAATGTATAAATGTAAAAATTTACGGTTTACCTTATTTTTAAAATTTTTAATTTTTTTTATTCCTTTTTGATTTTTTTGTTTCTATAAGTCACTTTTTATAGAACATGGAACATTTTTTTAACAATGTTAGTTTTATTATATTTTCTATAGATCATCCTGAAGATGGTATGTACTCAAATGTATTTATTTTTGTAACTAGACCTTTCGTAGGCTCATATTATGTGATACTAAAAGGTCTTTTCAGCCTTCCATAACTATAAGTGATAACATAACAGTAAGTGAAAAATGTGGAGAAATGTATTTTAAGTAAGTCTAAGGCAATTTAATAAGTTTGAATAAAACTGAAGAGATGATTTCACAATCTTATTAATCTAAATATACAGATTGTAATTACAAGGCTCATTTGGTTTAAAGTAAATGAAAGACGATTTGAAAATAAGAATCTGGATCTTGAAAAATTACAGAATTTTTAAAATTGCGGCATAAAGGAATGTTTCAATTATTTTGAGATGCTTTTGAAGCATATTAATTTAGTCTTATAACAATTTTACATTAAAGTATCTAGAGCAAAACACATGTTATATTTCTCAATTATATGCTATGCTATGTTATATTTCTCAATTCAAAATTACTCTTATTTAATGGTATAGCAATAAGCATTAAAATAATGTATCCTGTTATATATAAATTTTTTGCACTGCCTGCACATTAAATCTTGTATTGTTGAGCAAAAGGGAATAGGCTAGGAAATTTGTAGATGAAATTATTTTGTTAGCCTAAAAGTACATGTGGTCTAATCAAAAGAGTACCTATAATAAATGTTATATTATAGCCATTTATTATAGTCAAGTATATACTCAAAAATACTACTTTCGTATTTTATATACCATGAAACGGTAAATAATAATATTTCTTACCGCTTAATAAGGGACTATATTAAATTATTTTCTTGTGTTTTTTTTTGTAAGAAAAGAATAAATGAGAAAAACTCGTAAAGTTGGCATATTATTTTCTTAGTATTTTTTGTTCTGTGAGATTTTATTAGGTCAGAGGTTGAACCCTTTTGGTTTTACTTCTTTAATGTTTTTTTTCAGAATTATGATGTCTTTGGAAAACCAGTATTAACATTATTAGCAAATAACAGGAGAACTGTAAACATAAACTGAAATATCATCATAAATAATTTTCTTTTCTATGGTGCCTATAAAAAGTTGAGAGATTCAAGGAAGAAAAGTAAAAATAAATGAAATTTTTTTTTTCAAAGGCCAATAAATGATTTATGTTTTGGATATTTTTTTTAAGTTTAACGATATGTTTTCTTTTTGCTGTTTTATTTATTTTATGGGATATCTAGGATATTTATTTATATATTTAAAGTTATATTTTTTTATGAAATTTTATTCCAACATTTCAAATTTAGAGCTTATATTTGTTTTTTCGTATGAACATCCTGAATATGAATCAGGAAAATAAACGAGTGAGTGAAAATAAAAGTTCACAGGAATATTCAAACCGGTTTTTTTTTTATTTGTAGCGATAACCTTTCAAAGGAAGAAACTTGTTAGATCATGAAGGTTGTACTTTGATATTAAAAAAAAAGAAACACAAGCAAAACTTTCTTCGGGAAGAAATAATATTATTTAATAATTTTTAGTAAGTTACATTTTTAAGACTTTTAAGAAAACTGAACAGCTTATATTCTTAAAGAAAGATGAGTATAGAAACCAAAAAAAAAAAACCAAATCAGCAAGTAAAAACCAAATGGTGAGAACCAAATTATGCTCATCTTAGACGTGAAATTTACGAATTGGTTGAATGTATTTTCTAATTAACTGATACAAAAGTTAATATGTCTAAGCTTGTACCATACGTACACGTTTTCGCACCGCTTATGATGATTTTGATGATAAGCAACTTTTTACCAGACATATAAAATAATTAAATATATTATGGAATATTCAATTTAAAATTCTCACATTACAAGTATTGAATTTGTGATAACTTAAATACTAATCGCTTATTTCATTTCTTGTGTTACATTTCGAGGAACTTAATTAGGTTAACTTTCCAGGTTCTCTGATTATTGATTAATAATTGCTTAGTATAATCTATATTAACCCTAAATGTATAATGCATAATCTATGCTAACCTGCTAATATCTACTTATCTAAAATTTGAGGGTGCTATTCCCATTCACAACAGTATAAAGTTGAGTTGTCTCTTACACAACTCAGCCCAAAAGATACCACAAGCGAATTTTGCTATTCTGAATAATAATTTTTAGCTGTTGCAAAGAGGTTGTATGTCATAACAGTGTTGCCATTGATAAGTGACAATCTTATAATAAAAGTTGATTTTAAAGCGTTGATTTTGTTTTCTTAAGAATTCTAAAATCAACTACCTACAAAATATTATTAAAAAAAAAAATTTTGTTTTAAACAATAAAATATTACTATACATACCTCTCCTTCTTTTTTTTTATTATCTTTTTTCTTTAATTCTAACAATATATAAACACAACTGGTCTGAACCAGTTGTATAACGTTTTAGTTTTTTCAGACAACTTAAACATAAATTGTTGTCAATCGGAAAAGCTATATTTGTACACAACTCAACTTAAAAATTAGGTTTTGTTATTTTGACAGATAATTAGGTTGTGTTGAATCAGAATAGAAAAAGACAACAAAGTAGTCAATTACAACCTATTTTTAGGTTGTGTTGTGAACCAGAATAGTACTCTTAATATTAAATTAAGAAATACAAATAACATCAATATGTGGTTAATATTAAATAAATTTGAAAAGAAAGAATAAAAAATGTTGATTTCTACCTAATTACCTTTAGTAGTGCATTATCAAATTAATTGTATAGAATTATTTATATTAATAATAGTTTTGAACATTTATTTTGTAATATTCTTTTAAAATAAAATTCTAAAAAAAAAAAATATTAATGAAAAATTTGGCTGTGTAATTTTGTGAATGCAACAAGTCAAAAATGTCTTAGAATTAAATTTAAAAAAAAAATATTCCTGATATAAATGATACAACAATATTGTGCTAAGAACATTTTCTTTATTATAAATACATATATATATTAATATGAACATAGTGTAATTTTCCTATCACAATAGAACTGAAATTTTCTGAAAACAAGGATCTTACTTGTTTGTTGTCGTTAATAATCACTTCAACAAAATTACATTTTTTTATTTAAGTTTTTTTTGTTTTATTATTATTACAGAACTACAAAAAATACCTTCAGTGGTGCAGTTATTAAAAGCTATTTTACAATAAGCGCATGCTGTGCCTTACACCGTACACCGTACCCCATACAAAATTATATTGAATTTATATACATATATATTTCACTGTATCTGTTGTTCCATCATGAAAGTTGATTCTGTTTAATTAACATCATTAACCCTCTCTCTCTCTATTTTCATACAAAATGGAAAATGTTAATTTTTTTTTAATTTCAGATTTTGTTTTACTTTTGGGTTTCTATAGCTGTTTATTATAGTTGATTGTTGCTGATTGTTACTATTTTTTGTTGAAAATAATCAAATTACCAAAAGATTATAACGTTATATTTCATCCATTTTTAATTTTTTTTTATGTTTTAAGATACATTTTACCTTATACTTAAGTTGATACTTACCTATGTAGTATTATAGTTCTTATTATTATTGTTGTTATTATTTATCTTGTTGTAAGTAAAAATTAGATTAGCATTTCCCTTACTACATAATATATTTTATTATTTTGTTGTAATGAAGAATAAAAATTTCAGATGCTTTGGAGGGCATCTTTATTAAATCACCCCCTTGAGAGTTTTTAAAAACCTACCCTCATTTTGTTTTCTTGTACACAATTCTTGTATTGTATTTTGTGTGTCTGTTTTATTATCCTTCAAAAAATTTCCACCCTTCTATTTTTCTACAGTTATATTTGTTGTAAAAATTTAAGTTAATGCTGTTGTTGGCGCATTTTCTCATTTCAAGTGTCATTCTGCAGAAACTGACAAAAATAGCTTGTCAGGTTTATATACAAAAATATTTATGTACTCTATACTTGATCATATCCAGAGTATTTGTTTTTTATGATGGTTTTCGTTTTATAGCTCAGTTTGAACCCTGCTCAAAAATACAATCATAAGGTTTAATAAAAATTTTAGGAATGGGTGAATATGAATTGGTTAATTTTTACACCCTTGATCTTGTCTTAAATATAAAAGAAATGATAAAAAAATTCAATATTAAATATTATTTTTGTTATTGTTATTATTGTAATTGTATTATTAATTCTTTTCATTTATGAGCAAAGAAAATGCCACTAGAGGATGTTCACAGAACGGTATGAAATGTGTTATTTTTTTGTTAAATAAAAATCTCATAATGTAGAATTTGGAATGGGGGTGATGTAATATAATTTTTGAAACAATAGGGGAGTTTTGAAATAATGAAAACTCCGCTCTTTAATATGAAAATAATATCTAAATTTGACTTATCAATTTTTCAGTTTTCCATTTTGAAAAATTAAAAACAAAATTGAACTATTATGAACACAATAGGAAAAAAATATATAAAAAACTTATGTAAGGTTGTAGAAAAATAAAATAATCAGAATTGAAGCATTGGTGTGATTGTATTAAATGAAACTAAACAGTGACCTTATTCAGATTAATAAATGTATATTTAATTTATTTTTATATAATAATATCAATGTTAAAAATGTCAACAGATATTTATTTGAAATAATTTTAGAAATTCATTTGAAATACAATTTGGTTATCATCTTAAATAAAAGAGAGCTATGTTATTATGAAAGAACTTACTCCACAATAGATGTAGTTTTCCACATTCAAGTAAGTTGATATTTCAAAAATTCAAAAGAATGAACTAATGCATGTGATTGTGCATGCCAAGTTCTTGCGTAAAAGCAGTTACGTTGCTCGTCAAATAGCCTTTAAATTATTACTAAGAAAAATTAAAATTCTATTAATTTGAAAAATTATATTTTCTTTAATTTTTTTCAATCTTAAATTTGTTTGAAATTTTTGATCCTGATATTTTAATTAAATAAATAGCATTGTTAAATGTATTTTAGTAATTCACCAAAGTTACGTTAACCATAATGTAATAAGATATTTTTTGAGGGGGAATTTTTGGTTTATGTTACAATACCCATATTTAAGAAAAATTTAAACTAATTTAAATTTGATCTGTTTTTAGGTTTAAATAAGCTTCCGTACAAAATTATCAGTTGCAATAAATGAATCGGTCATTTCAAAAACAATATAAGTCACTAATTTTAATTTTTACAGGAGTCAATAAAAACTTAATAAAATCAACACTATACTTATATATGTTTTTTTTATTATATACTTTTTTCATATTTTTTGCATCAAATATGAATTTATTTATTAAAGTGTGCAAGTTTTATGAGGTGTGGGAGAAAAATCTCTCTATGTTGTTCAGGTTTATTCCTTGTTTGCAAGGAATGACTGACTTATGATGTTTTTAGGCAATCTTAGGCAAAAAAATTTCTTTAAAATGTTTAACATAAAATTTATTATTGATAATATCAATGTCGGGATACTTTTTTTAAACATTGTCTGCATAATTTTTACATTTAAGCGTGCATCCAGATAGCGTGCACCTAGCACCCATCAGGAATACTTCAAAAATGAACTATGTTACAGACATAAAAATTTACACTTAGATACTCTTTCAAAAATAAATAAATAACTAACGTTATAGATTAAAATTTACAATAGCATATAATACGCGATACGATACCGTTATCTAATATTTGAATTCATAAGCTACAAATGTCAGATAATGAGTGAATCATAAGCCAGAACTAAAACATCAGTAATTAAGTCTTTTCTGCAATGAATGTAATATAGTGCAGTCAATATTAAAAGCTAGGTAAATACGACTAATGTGATTTTACTCAGAAGATGTTACTAATACGTTTAAGGATTTGCTACCAACAAAAAAAAACAAACTTAAGACTTTTTTGAATTATTGAAATAAGACTTTAATTTTATTTTAATTTGCTTTTATTAATTTTAAAAATTTTCTTGTAAAATATCTCTTAAAATTACAATTATGTGGTCAATTAATGAAGCAAATTTTGGTTTTGAATTTAATTTTTTTTTTTGTTTTGAAACCTATTTTTGTTTTTGTTACAAATTACTCTGTAGGCTCTCAAATCTATTCCCTAATGACTTTTTCTCCAACAATTTTTTTATGTCATCAGACCAGTTAAACCATAATAATTTATCTTCTTTTAACTTGACAGAAAAAGGATTCTCAAAAAAACTAAAATAGAATTTCAATTAGATTTTTTTCAGCCTAAAAATATACATAAGATATTTTTTTTAGCGTATTACTTATTTTTTTTTATATTTTTATGTGCAGGACTCATTATCATTATATTTGTAAGTTTTCAAACAAGGATATTATTTAAAATCATCCAGGATGATGACTAGAAGTTATGGGTATAACAAAAAAAGTTTTTTAATATAATTTCCATAACTTTTAATGTAGTAAATAATTGATCCTATATGTATAGAAGAAGCTGGTGATGAAGAATCTGTTAGGTTGCACGTGTTTTTAATTATGTAGATTTTACTATTTATACCCTAAGTAATGTGAATGTGATATTAACTTTTTCATGGTATTTTGAAGTTTGGTTTGTCATCTTGAAAATAAATATCGTTAAAGATAAGTAAAAAAAATAAAATGTCATATAGATATATAAGAACTATTTATGTAGGGCTTTTGAGAAAATCAATAAAGTAATATTTGTCAATAGAAACTTTGTCAGATTACATTTTAGTAGTTTCTGCTTTCTTTTTCCCACGCAACAAATAAAAACTTAGTTGTAATCTATATCATCTATATATCTGTTCGCTACATTTATGTCGGAGTTTATTATCCTGTTTTAACTTTTTATGACCAAATTTTGATTTAGTTCAGTTTTAATTGATACACAATTGGCTTTTTCCGGGACTCAAATTGATATCAAAATCTGAAATTATAAATATTTAGGAAAAATTATTTTCGTTAACGAAATTATTAGTATGAAATTTATTTCCTTATTTAGAAATTACCATTTCTTTTATTCAATTAGATTTTATTTACATAATATATGTACTTTACATTTTGTTATTATATTTACTACAATCCTTGCACACATAATAAACCATGCGGTATGCGGCGCATAATCTGTAGACGTATCGAGCTTCGAATTTTATCATATTAAGTAGAATTGCAATTTTCTTTCAGTAAAATGACCGTGAATTTTTTAAAATACAAAAATCGTGTTCAAACTTTTGGAATTATTCAGTTAGGAATTTAATTTTTATTCGGTATCTCATATATTTCGACATTTATATTATTTTTAAAACTATTTTTAAGCATGTTCTAAGTTTTGAGTATTATAATTTTTTTTTTATTTATTTGTTATTTGTTTTTTTCATTAAAATCATTTTTTTTATACATTCTTGAAATGTAGATGACAGATTTTTATTTGAAAATTTAAAACTTATATTTTGAAAAATAATGCGGATGGAGGTACATGAGAAATCATTTAACAAAAAAATATTTTGCTTTTATTCTTCGAAATAAAAGTGTGAAATGATGTTGCAAGTGAATTCATTTATCTTAGGTACATAGATATATATAAGAATAAAAAACAAGAAATATTAAAAATAAAAAATAAAAACAATATAATATTAGACTTATATAATATAAACTTTTCAGACGTTATGAAATCATATTAGAAATATTTTGTCCAAAAACTTTTACGTAAGAATTGCTAAGAATTAATAAATCCGGCTAGAAATTTTTTCGAAATTCTCAATTTTTTTAATGTTTTTTCATAAGTTATAAAGTTCTAAATATGACATTTTATTTAATAAATCGAATTGCTGAAATATTTTATTTCTGCAAAAACTTTTCAACTTATAACTACACTGTCACTAAGATTAATTTTTTGATTGGAATTTTTTTTATCAAACTTCAGTATTATGAGGATATGATAATTATAAAATTAAATCTTGAAATATTAAAAGTCTATTTTGATGAAAAAAAGTCTCTTATAATGAAAATCCATAATAAGATGCATGAGCATTATGGTTGAATAATCAAAAAACGTTTGATCGAAATTCAATTTGGTGGTTTGTTTATTGAAATACCAATTCAAATTCAAAAATATTTATTTAAATTTTAATTGTGACAAATTTTTTTTAAATTTTACATATAAACTGAAAATGAAGATTTTTGTTTTAGACCGTATCACAAAAACTTTTATCAAGGAATAATAATATGTTAAAGTAAAAAAAAATTATGGCTATATTTGATTTTAAATTTTATTTTTTTAAATTTCAAATGGCAAGGAAATTTAATACATGAAAATTATTTTTTTTTAAAAATATTTTTATTAAAATGTTTCCAATAGATAAAACCACAAAACCACAAAATCATCGCGACAACTTAAATAAAATGGAGCTACTCTATTTAAGAAGGTTTAGTTTAATGAGTTGATAAACAAGTTATTTGATAAATGTTTGAAATATTGTATATATTGTAGTATGAACTTACAGTACCGTACTTAATTAAGCATGAGTTGGTGACTCTACCTTAGTTATTGTCAAGAACATAAAAACAAAAAAAAAAATGTTTAAAATTTCCAAAATATTTTTTTTTTTATTAATTTATTTCAGAGTTTTTCAATATGTACATAGCTTTAATTCAATATTAGTTTCAATACAAAATGTCAATTGGGTATAGAAATTTTTGTGCAAGGAAAGAATTATATAAGACAAAATTGTGTCTTATGTAATTTTGCCCTATGTAATTTCGTTTTATATTTTTTGCCATGTAGCCATAGGTTTTCTACCGATGTTTTTTGCCTTTTAATCAAAACTTATATTTAAGAATGCTTGTGATTGGTCATTAAAGTTTGTGTATAAGACAATATGAATTAAATTTCTTGAAATTTAAAAGGTCTTTAAAATGATAGTACCACTTTTGGCAATTAGAAAGCTAAAAATCATAATATCAAATTTGTTTTTTGTCGCATTAATAACATAAAATGCACGAAACTATCAATAGGCGTATAGGCATTATTGTCTAATGTTCTTCGAGCTCTATATCATAATATAACGTGGCAAATAGCTTTATATCAATTAAAAAAAAATGCAGAGTACTATGACGCTGTTAGCTTTTCAACTCTTAAGAGTTGTATTAAACTCTTAAGGACAAAGTTGCTTTATACAATAATATAATTCAACATCCCCTAAGCCACTTACAAATACACATTACTAAAACCAAATGTTCCATATAACAGAATATTATTTTAGCTCTAAAGTAGATATAATTAATTCTACATACCTATAGAGCTAATTATTGTATTGTAGAGCTTACAGGTTATTTTTTATACGCTTTAGAAGTTATTAAGAACAAATTATGCTGATAGCTCTAGAAATTGTTGCTTGGGCTAAGTTGCAGCTCAGAATGAGTTGTGAGCAAGTAGCCATTTCATGCTTTTGTATAATATTTTTGATAAGAATTTACAAAATATTGTAATCTTAAATCTTTTCAGAATGTTTGTTAAAATTGGTAAAACAATTCCATTGCAAAAATAACTTTGTATATTATAACAAATAAATTGAAAAACTTTTTATTTTGTTTAAATTATATTTAAGTTTTTCTTTATTGAAATGGACAAATAAATAGTTTTTACAAGCTTAAGATCCAGTACGATTCCAAAAAACAAAAATATCTTCTTCAGAAACAGTGAATCTACATATGTTTAAATAAATATTTCAAAATTTTTAATTTTACTGTATCAAAATTAATTTTACCACAAAAATAATAATAAAAAAAAAAAAAAATTGTAAAAACTTTCGTCTAGTTAACCATAAAAATATCCTTTGAAGGATTTCACCATTTTTAGAAAAAAGTTTTTATAAAGAATTTCACTTTATAATTTTTCACGATATGAAAAGGAAACATTATGAAACATTTAGGAGAATCAGAAAAAAAATTAACAAAAATATTGCTTCCTCCACTTTCAGAATTATTTTTGTCTCTTTTACCTATTAGTAAAAGAGAAGAAGACACGTTTAAAAAAAAATATTTTTTTTTACCTGAGAATAACAATTTTGTAGTACACTTCACTTTATATTTGATTATTTTCCGTTGTTCCATTTTTTTCGAAGCCATGCCAAATCAAAAAAGGAGGAAAATGTTAACCTTTTGGTTCCGATTGTCTTATTCCATTGTATATATATCAGAATCAACAAAAAATTTATCTGAAATTTTTCCTTGTGAATTTTCAAGACTATTATGTTGCCTCTTGGAAAGTTGTAATTACTAATTGTATTCTTGATCTTTTAGAAAACAACCTTTAATATCTTTAATCACTTTTCAGTTTTATATCTTTTACATAGAAAGAATTTATGTATCTCACCCATAAGATAGTTTTTAATAATTTCATATTTTAATAATTTTTGTATCGATGCTTGACTATTCTAAATCTGATTTAATATAACGTGAGTGAACATTTTACGTATTTCATTGATTATATCGATCTGGTATTTTTGATCAATAAAGTTTATTGTGGAATATGTAAGTATCATTTAGTACTTTTTAATATTATTGTTCGGTATTTAACCATATTTATAGCAATTGAAATAACGAGCGTCACATAGCCTTCTTCAAGTTGTCTTAGATGTTTCAATTTTGTATGCTCACATTTTCTGTAGTACGTTTGATAGTTTACAATAAATGCTACATTGAAAATTCAATACTAAAAATATAAAATAAAAACTTGCATTGTCTACATTAATTATGTTGAAAATATTTCTGTAAAAATATAATTCAATGAGAGAGAAGGGGTTAAACTTGATAAACTTTTTTTAATTTTCTCAACAGACTAAAAACTTTTTTGCTTTAGTTAAACATTTTTTTTTAATTTAAATTTTTCAGTTGTTTTTCTCTTATTCGATTTTAAGTTCAGCGAACTCAAGTGCAGTACCTGACTTGAACTGACCATAACATTTTAATTGAATCAACTATAAAAATTGATGCATTTTTGTGCAAAAAATTTTAATAGATGTTCAAGAACTTTGTTTTAAGAATTTTATTAGTTTCTTGTGAATTTTTATTATATTTTAATTTATTTTTTTGTTGTTTATTAATTCACTTTTTTTTAAAGAAATTTAATCATTGTAAATTGTCTAAACTAATTAATATATTTGTATTGAAATAATTCTTTGATATTAAATTTTCAGGAATAAACTTTTATTTTTATTTGATAAATTTTTTTTTTTTATTTTAGTTCAATTGAAATAAATAATCAACCCTTAAAAATATTTTACGTAATAGAGAGTTATTTAAAGTATATTTTCTAGAATTTAATAAAAATAATTTTACTGAGTGGACTTTTTAATATAGAATTCGTGTAATTAAATAATGATTAATGACTTTAGCTTTATGGAAAACTTCATATTCTTTAAAAAAATATAAAGCCAATTTTAAATGAATTATGGCTGTAATTTATTCGATTTAAAATTCAGTCACGATAAAATGAATAGTTTTAGTTCAAGGTGTATGTTATTATAGATATAGATATGCTTAGATTAATATATACTATTTTATATAATATTTGATCTTCCTGTATTTAGTTTTGCTTTCTATGATATTATAGTTTAATTAGGAGTTATTAGAGTAACATTGGAAACCTTAAACAATTATACCACCCGAATATTTTCTTTAAACTATTGTGAGCAAGTCAGCAACTATGTATGTACATTAATCACCTTTTCATATTATCAGATTCGATACAGGAATTTATTTAGAAAAATTATGTTCATTTTATGTATATTTTTTTGCTAATTTAATAATTTTAGCTCGAAAACTATTTGAAAGTATGAAAAGTAACTACTATCTACCCCTTTTCCTAAATCATAAATTCAATTTGCATTTTTATTTATTACCATATCATACACTGTATACATGATAACTTGAGTACTTGACTTAAATTCTGCTTCAAATTTCAAGCTGTGTATTCGATTAATCAGCTTAAGTGGCTGTCAGCTTGAAAATAGCTTGAGTTTGACATAATATATTTTTGGTGACACAAAGTTTTGGCTTAAAATTTGTAAGCTGATTTCAATAAACTAGCGTATGTACATATGATGTTGAAGCATTCTTGAAATTTACTTGAAGCTATATTTTGTATACGGGGTAATAGTCTCAGTAAATTTTAATTGAAATAATGCCTATATTTCATTTCGTATATTATCTTATATAATTAAAATACAACCTGTATTGTCAATGCCAAACTATAAGTTGAGTATGTGCTCGAGATCTATAACATCTGACTTTTTGCTTTAATAAAAAATTCAACTTATTCCTATGTACTCTATTCAAATAACTTATAAAAACAATATACTATTCGGTAAGCCAAGTTCAGTATATAATATCAATTGATTAATTCGAATATGAAAATTTCGAGTTTTTAAGAAATTTATATCCTATTCGTAAATAAAATTTATAATTTAATATTTATTATTTAAATAAATTTGCAATAAGCTTGAGGAACTGAACTTTAATTAAATTTTATTTATTGAATATTTAATATAAAAATTGTTTAGAAAAGTTCAGCATACAAAATTCAGTTTTCAGTTATTACATGGTAAATAAACCATGGTAAAAAATTTGAGCTTTTAATTGTTTTAATTTCATATTGAAATATTGACTTAAATTTCTAAAGTTTTGAAGAAATATGTATAAGAGTTTTAGAGTTTTACTTAATTGCTACACAGAATAATTTTTTAATTTTATTTCAAAATTCATTTTAAAATTTATTAAAATTTTTTTATTTGCAAAACTTGTATAAATAATTTTTGCAGTTTTGTATTTATTATACTTTTAAGCATAGGTATTAGAAATAAAAAAAAGATTCAATAGCTTTTGTTAGAAGTTGCTAACTTGAATCATTTTAAATACAATTTTTTTTTATTCTTTCTTAGAAAAATTCAATAGCAAGTTTTATTTATTTATTTAATTTTTTTAATTTATGACCCAATTGAAACTTTGTTTAAAGCAAAATACAATATTCAACAGAAAAGTTAATAATTTGATTTAAGTTCAAAACGACGTGTTAACTGGGTATGGTAATCAAAGTTTCCTCTACGTACGTTTATTTCTCATCTTATTGTATAGCTACATTTATTTCGCTTAAACATTTTCATGTTGTATGCCAAAAGCTTTTACCAGAATGTGTTTTATTTTATTTAATTTTATATTTTACCTTAAATATTCTATGGTACATTAGAAATTTTCGAATGAAAGAACTGCATGTTGACTTATAGGTTTTACATATTGCTTTTTGTACCTTGATAGCTGTGTGTTAGGTTCAATAAAATGTGAACAAAAATAATTTCCGATTAAAAAGTTTTAGTTTTGGATAATTTCTCTTATACATGTTTTAGTTTTTTTTTTCTTGTATTTTTATAGAATTTTTCCTCTATTTTGGTTATGCTTAACCTCTGAAACGTGACTTTTGCGTAAGTTTTATTCACATTTAAAGCTGTTCCACCTTGTTAGAAAAATAATAAAAATAAAAAATTTTACAAAAAACAAAAACTGGCGAAAATAGAAAAAAGTTTCAATTTTTTTTTATAAAGTTTTCTTACCAAAATTTTTAACATTGCACGCGTGAAATTAACTTTTTTGTATTTTGAATTTTTTTCTTGCTCTTTTCCTTTTATTTGATTGTTTCTATATTATGAT
The DNA here is from genome assembly GCA_963942445.1 of Argyra leucocephala. Taxonomy (NCBI): domain Eukaryota; kingdom Metazoa; phylum Arthropoda; class Insecta; order Diptera; family Dolichopodidae; genus Argyra; species Argyra leucocephala. The sequence continues at coordinate 212,321,900 of OZ012677.1, read as the reverse complement.
TTTACTTGTAAATTTGTTTTATATTTAAAAGGTAATTCTATGAAATAAAAAAAAGTAATAAGAAAAAACAACTTCAACGATAACGATTCTTTTCTATATTTAAAAGCTTACTTCCAATTTACAGTAGTAGTTCATTTCCGTTCCTATTAATTCTTTTTTCTTATGATTCTCTATTCTATGATGGACCATATAATTTACTAAAACTAGACAATCACGTTTCTCATGGGTTACCAGTAAAACAGAGCACTCTTAGGTGGTAAACGATGGATCAGAAAGAAAAATATCGTGAGAACAACAGAAACAAAATAAAAAACCTAGAAGCTGAATTGTGTTTAACCTATGTAACACATCGCGTCGCGATACTGTCACGGACGATAAATTTTTCCACAAGAATTTCAAAAGAATGTACAATTACGTGACATACTGTAATAGAAAACAAGAAAATATAAAAGGAAACATAAAAACAGAATTAAAGCTTTATGTGTTTATTAGGACACATAATGTTGCGGATTTTTAACATATTTGTGTAAACTAGCACTAGCTACATACTTCAAATTTAAAGACATATATAATGTTTATAAATTGGCATAGGTGCCTAGTTATGTGAATAAAAAGCGAAATATATAGTTTAATGACTATAGAAAAAAGTAAATTTCTCGGACATGTTTAGAAAAATCTTTATTATTTTGGCGACTTATATTGCATTGAATAAAATTAATAGAAAATAAAAATAAAAATTTGGAAAATACACGTTCGTACTGAGCCTAACAATATATTATTTGGTTTTATATTTAAAATGATATATAATAATATATTCCATTTGTGCATTGTTTTATGTAAAACTAAGATATCTAAATAAGTTTTAGATAGGCTTTAAAAGTATTTTTTAAGCTTGAATTTTCCGATTAAAACAATTTTCGACACAAGTTTTCAATACCTATTAATAATTGTCTCTTTAAAATATATATCTTTTCCCTATTTCGCAGTGAAGAGTAAGTATTAGTAGTTATGAGACATATATTTCCTGTAATGAATTTATAAAAAATAACGATGAGAGTGTTGCATTCTAATTTGTGTATTAATATTAAAACTAAAAGTTGTAAGTTTAGTTTTGTGAATGTTAAACAAACAAATAAAACTGGAGTTAATTTGGATTTTAAATTGGATGTAAAGTATTAAATGAATTTAAATTATATATCGAATTCACTTGTTGATATCTACCATTTTCATTAAATAAAAGGGTAATAAAATTATTTAATAATAAGTACTTTAAAATTATTTTTTATGTAAAATACTTATAATGTTATATACACAGAAGGCTAATTTACTTAAATAGACCATTTATTTGATTCAACTGTTATTAAAAATATTTAAAAATCGAATTTATTTGAAACTTAAGCCTATTTAAAAAAAATTATTGATATACAGAACATATACAGAGTGTTATTTTTTAAAATATTTTTCAGATATACATATTATGTATATGTAGAAGAGAAGAAAATTAAAATTTAAGTAGGGTAGGTAGAATATTATTTTTTTATATTATTTTTCAAATTTTTATTGCATTGAACTTCTTTCAACCAAATTATGATGTTTTGATTATCGTACACAGAACAATCTGCGCTTAAAACTGAAATGATTTTCAGATTATTTAAAGAATTGATCTCAATATATACAAATAGAAAATAATGAAAGCAGCATAAATAAAGTAAAATGTACGGGGTGCCACAAGGCAGCATTTTGGGTCCGTTATTGCTTATATTATACATTGATAGCATACAACTAATAGGTTTTGAAGCAGAATTTTATTTATTCGATGATGACATTTATACAGTGTTTCAAGCGGATAATTATAACAAATTACATTACATAATGAATGTTGAACTTGAGAAAATTCATTAGTGGATGAATAACCATAAATTAACAATAAATACTAATAAAACAAAATATATGATAATTGGCCATTCATCACCCCAGTTTAAATATCAAAGTTGCAGATTGAGTATTTAGAACAAGTTTTTGAATTTAAATATCTATTCTTTTGGATAGATCCACAATTATAATTGAATGGTCACACATTCCATTGCACTAACAAGTTGGCTACGATAGCTGGAATCTTCAAAAAAAATAGCTGACGTATTACCAAATACCATCAAAAGACAAATTTTTTATGCACTATTTCATAGTCATTTGAGCTATGGTATAAAACAACAATTAAAGATTTACAGATTATCCAAAACAAGGCAATTATATCAACACATCTGGCTAGGCAAAACTGAATATATCACTATCACTATATTACTATCAAACTCATACTCCATATTCATAATTTAATTAACGAAACAATTCACACATCCACTGTATTAAAAAATGTCTTAATAAGTATGAATAATAAAAGAGACAATAATATGGTGAACACAAAAATATTTATTGATTCATTTGATCTTATTGGTTCTAATTTTTTGTCTATAATTAACAAATCTTTAGAAAGTGGTATATTTCCAGAGATTTGGAAAGAAAGCATAATAATTCCAGCAGAAAAAGTACGAGGTTCTTGTAAATGTGAAGACTTTAGACCAATAAATAACATAAGTACTGGATCAAAAATTATGGAAAAAGTTGTTAATGTTCAATTAGAAGATTATTTAAAGAAATTCAACTTAATCACAGAAAATTAATCTGGTTTTAGAAAAAATCATAGTTGTGAATTAAATTTGCTACTTAGTAATTTGGTACTCTATTAAATTTGGTACTTAGTAATTCGAAAATGATAGAAAAATTATATTAGCAGTTTTTATAGATCTTCAGAGAGCTTTTGAGACAGTTGATCGCCATATTTTGTTAGAAAAACTAAAATGCTATGGTGTCAAAAACATTGAACATAAAATAAGTTTCATTCGTATTTAAGCAATAGAAGACAACGAACAAAAGTTGGTAATGCTATATCGGCCCCAATTGAAGTAAAGTTAGAGTGCCGCAAGGCAGTATTTTGAGTGTACTATTGTTCTTAATTTTTGTAAATGATATGTCTAAAATTTTTCAAAAGTCCAAGTTAGTTTTGTTTGCGGATGATACTCTGTTGTAGCAATGTAATAAATGATGAACTGGATAAACTTTATTGTTGGTTAAAGCAAAACAAACTTAAATTAAATACCAAAAAAAATAAATTTATGAAAATTAATTGCAATGAAAGTGTTGAAATCAAAATGGATAATATAATGATTGAAGAAGTGAATGAAATAAAGTATTTAGGAATAATCTTGGATAATAAAATGAATTTTAAGAGCCACATAAACTATTTAGAAAAAAAAAATTGCCAAGAAGATATACTTGTTTTCTAAAATCAGGTGTAGAATGTCGTATATGAATGCTATAAAAATTTTTAACGTGATTTTAAAGCCGCATTTTGAATATTGTTCAACTATTTATGTCATCGCAAGAAGATATAAGCAGATTACAGAAACTACAGAATCGTGCAATGAGAATAATTTTAAAGTTAAACAGATATACTGCAATAAGTTTTATGCATGAAACCCTGGTTTGGATGTCGGTGTACCAAAGAATTTGTATGAATGTACTAATTATTGTTTTCAAAATGAAGAATAACTTATATCCTGAATACCTGTGCAATAGATTGGTGTATAATGCGGACATTCATCATTATAATTTAAGAAATATATTTAATTTTAGACTCAATTACTTTAGAAGGATTAAATTTGTATAATAATTTCCGAAATGAATTAAAATTTGAAAACAATTTGAATATCTTTAAAAAAACTGTTATTAATTATCTTAAAAATAATTTTTAAAAAAACAATATTAAATTTTATAAACACGTTGCTAAGAATAGTAAAATTATACTAAATAAAGAATCAATAATAATAATTAACGACGCGTTAAGATCATCACCACATCAACACAAGGAATCAGAATTGATGTGAAAAAATTAAATATAGAATTAACTAAAAACTTTTTAAGTAAATATAACGATGAAAATTAAACTCAATTTCTCAATATAAAACAAAAAAAAAAATTATAACAGTGAAAATAGTCGAATATTTTCCTTTTAATTTTACTGATATGCTTATCGTACAGATACGCGTATTTCGTCTACTACTTGCAGACTTCTTCAGTGTTTTGTACTTGACTAAGTCTAATGATAAGCATATCAGTGAAATTAAAAGGAAAATATTCGATACCAAAATTTTACTCTAACGCTGGAAAACAAGTTTTTATAAAAAAAAAAAATTATGTTTAAATTAATATTAAGTAATAATACGATTTAAATTATTATTATTTAGTTGTTTTCTATACATTTCATTATTCTCATCTTTTACTCTATTTTGAAATTTTGAATTATAAGTAGAAGTGTTACTTATTTTTATTTTCTAATTGGTGCTGCTTTTTTTTTTTTGAAGAAACACCCTGTGTAGATTATTTATAAGTGAAAATATATATTATATACCATATACCAAAATAATCTCTAAAAATACTTAAAATATATAACTTTTACATTGAGTGCCATAAAATAAATTAAAAAAGAAAACTTTTTTGTTTTGTGTTTTATTTATGTGGTCAGAAATTGGGTCCGAATCTTGGTGAATGAATGTAAGTATTACTGTACATGTATATATTAAAGAACCAAAAAAAAAAATAAAATTTTAATGTAATGTAACAAAACAAAAATTCTAAGCTTAATAGCCTCTCACCTCCTACAATATTTTTCTTTAACATTTTACATTTTGAAATATAATTTTAAATAATTTTATGTCCCTTTAGTTTTAGGACCATAAAAAATAAAAGAAACAAAAACAGCAATAATAAATTTTATTGTAAATTTTTATAACACTAGATAGAAAGAAATGAATCTATAGAGGTGGAGAATTAAGGTTATTGTTGGATTTTTGAATTTTTGAGAACATTTTTACTACAAATGACATTCATAATGAAAACTTTTTTATCCTTTCATTTGTGAGTTTTTAGTTTTATATTTTAGTTAAATTTTATTTTTATTTTTAAATATTGTATAAATTCCTTTTTTAATGTTATTATTCCTTAAATTACTAGGTTATTTTGTTATATATTATTCTAATGTTTTATTTAGAATATTGGTTGATACATTTCGAAAAGATGCTTTAACAAAACTTTCATTTTAGAAAAAATACCAAAAGATAATTTTGATGTTAATATATTCCGAAAATCTTTCTACTTTAAAAAAAAATTCTATGATTTGAAGACTCAAATTGTATGTGAAGTTTTAAAGGAGAAAAACAAATTAGATTGATTCAAAGAGAATTCTATTAAGTACAGCGAGTTTGTTTAAAGTTTGGGAGATTTGAATAATTGACAAGAGTTCTTAGAAATTCTGAAAGAAGAATTATGACTCATTGGTAATTATGACTTGAATTGCCATTAAACGTAAAACAATAACTATAATTGTTTTTCCTTTGTTTTGGGGTTGTATATGAATATTTTATTTAAGTGTAAGATTAGTGCCTATATCATATGTCTGCTTATATATTTAAGATATTTTGATGGATTTATATGTCGTAATCGTAAATATTATGTTAGTTGTTGGACGAGGTACTTGGAATAAGAAAAATTTTCCTAAAAAACCAAAGCTTGTTTTATGAGTAGCATTTGTTTAAAATTACTTATTTAATAAACGATGAAAAGACTCTTTTGTTAAATGATTTTAAGAAAAATGTATTATACCTAATAGGTTTTATTTTTCTAGCATTTAATTTTTAAACTTTATTTTTAGATTTTTTTTCAGCCAAATTATAAATGAAATCAATCTCAATTATATATGTATGTATATGACTACTTTGTATATGTCTACATAACATGGATACCAAACAAATATCTTGATTAGGGAAAAAAAAAAATTTTTTAATTTTTTTTTTTTTTTGTTAAAATATCAGTATAAATTAAAGGTTCGATTTAATTTCATTTAAAAATTAGTAAGTAAAAGTAATATTAAACGGTTTTTTATTGCTGAATGACAGTAAAAGTCAATTGAGGTTCTTCTTTACACATATAAAAATGGTCTATATGTATTTATGATTTAATAAACCTATTTTAGGCCTATTTTATCTATTATTTAATGTACCTAATTTTAGCACAACTGAAAAATACATTTTAAGTAAATTATTTTTTATTGTATTAAAACAAAGAATATTGAATTACAAAATTTCAATTTCAATTACGATGGGTTCTGGAGCAATCTTATAAAATTTGGGTTCAGGAGTTGTGGTAGTGAACAAGATATTATATAATATATAGATAGTTATAACTTAGTGTATTATATTTTTTGATTAATTTTTTGATTTTGAATATATTTAATCAAATCATGTTTTTTATGTTTTGTTTTTTTAAAACAACATTATTTTGACGAATATTAAAATTATGAACTTGAAATAAAATATTTTTTTTTTTTTTAATTATGATTATTTTTCAGTGTTAAGACAGTTGACAGATTAAGCATTAAACACAAAAAGTATGATGCAAACCTGATCCACCTAATTTGCGCTATAAGTATTAAGTTATAATCTAAAACCACCAAATGAAAACACCCAGGTGTTTAATATCCACTTCATTGCACGGCTCTTTCAAAACAGATGTCAAATATAATGAAACAAACATGTTTACAACTTCTACTCTGGTCTCGAATAGAAAGTTAAAAAAAAAACTTTAAAAAAATTTAAAAAAAAAAAACTGTATAATAAAAGAAATCTGATATAATAAGTTATGCATAAGCAAGTTTAAGAAAGTATTTTTTTAGTATTATAAGTATTTAGAGAAATGCCCTTTATAATATTAAAATTAAAATGTAGGTTAAAAAAATTATATAGATTAGGTGAATTTTTTATTTTTAAATCTGAAATTAAGCAACATTCGCAATTAAAAAATAAAAAAACTTTAGAATACTTGAAAAAATTAAATTTCTCCGGTTACTATTATCAACAATAAAACTCTGATAACTGTAAATTTAAATATTATCCATTTTTTTTTTGCTTTTTTTGCCTTTTAATGAAATATTTCGAAAAAGTAACTTAAGAGATTTCCGTGTAATAATGACTACATTTTTTTTTTTTAAATTCATCTTCAATTGTGTTCAGATTTACTTAAGTTTTTCTTTTTATAAAAGAATTGCTCTTACTTTTATCCTTGACATCCTTCCGTAAAAAAAAAAAAAAACAAAAAAATTAAAATATAAAAAAAAATTGTTCTATAACTAGGCAGTCTTAAAAGTATAGTCGGCACATCAATGTTGTTCGTGATATTAAAGCAAATATCTTTTTCCTCTATTATTATATTGCTAAGTTTAATAGAGAACAAATATTAGAAAAATTTTTCCCAATGTAATTATTATAACAGTTGAAGAGGAAACGAAACTTGTATAATTTCCGACTAATTGGCTTACAAATTCAAAAACAAATATTCAACATAGAAGGCAGAACGCAAAAATATCTCAGATGTCAGGAAACTAGTCAAGACTGATGAAAAATATTTTTGGATTAACAAAATAAATCGGGTTGCATTAGAGAAAGAAAGCGAAAATTTAAATAATTTTTAAGGATTTTATATTCTTCTTTATAATAAAATATCCTTGATATTTTTGCTTTTTTTAAAATTTTTTTTCTCCTCGATTGTTATTATTTTATTATATTTATATACAAAGGTAAATGAAAGAAATTAGATCTTGGATAATAGCTCTAAATGAAATTAAAACAAAAAAAAAATAAACAAACAAATAATATCTAAACAGATAAGAAATTAATTTAAATTACAAAATTAAATGAAGTGTTCCTTTTGAGATGTTCTATTTAAAAGGTCTCCGATTATATTTTTTCCAACTAAAATTATCCTATATACCATTTTGGATCGGCTCAATCTGGTATTCTTATTTTAATTACTACCAATTTGAAAGTTGAAAAAAAAAAAATTTGCGTTGGTTTTTTTTTGTTAGTGTTTTTCAGGATCATTTAATGGGCTATGTATAGTGTAATATACAAAATAGGATTTAATAACCAAAAAGGGATTATTTTATTTAATTAGCGACATGATTATTTTCCAGGTGTATTTAATTAACGAATTAGGTAAGATTACGTCTCATTATAGAATTGAGTGGAAGTTTCATGAGAAAGTAACTATAATGATTTAAATATTTCCTCGTCTTGAGTTCAAATGTTGGGATAAGAGAATTATAATTAAATGAATTAGAAAAATTATTTATAATTATTCCGATATTTTTATTAAATATGTAATTCAATTTGAAGTTATATGGAATAAATTATTAATTTCTTTGTTTCAAATTATATTGTTTTTTGAAATTTTAATAATTGTTAAAATTTTGAATAAAGCAATTATTATATTTTTAATATATTGTATATAAATTGATTTTATGTTAAAGTATGGACGACTAGTAAACACATAATTAAAATAAAAATTTTCAAAAGGTATTTTGCAGTCAATGGAAAATTTTCCGACAAAAACCGCACGGGCAAGACTTTGTTTTCGTTTTAAACTCTCAACTTATGATTAACTTTGAGCTAAGTGCTAAAGATATAAGTAAAATCTGAATTTTCTCCTTACCTCTATTTAGCGGGGTGTTCGTTGCAGTAGTTGGATTTCATTAAAAATTTATGAAATTATGCAAAGGGATTAAAAATAAGATCTACGTTATATTTTTACTTTCGTTATTATTTTACCTGTTAGTATATCAGATTTCTATAATATTATCAAAATATATACTTCGACATATTTTAAAATGATGCTCAAATTTTAAACTTTCTAATTCTCAATCAAAAATCAGAAATACAAAATAGCAGAAAAGTATTGAAATCTAGTTTCCAGTCTTAAATCTATACAATAATGATCATAACAATATGTCTTAAATGTTTTAGGATAAATGCCTAAAATGTTCTTTATTTAATTTAAAAGTCCAAAATAAAATTTTTTACGAATAAATGCATTATAATATGTAATTGCCAATAAAATTTCAAATATAAAATTGTAATTGATATAATTGATAAATAATATACCTATTAAAAGCAAATATATAAGAATATGTTAACTTTGAAATCAAATAGTAAATACGACTAAGCGTAAGCCTAATGATTTAGAGCAACTCTACTCTCAGATTTCATCTTTATGTAGGTTAAAAACTAATTTTGATTTTAATTTTAAAATCAGAACTTATATTTACCATCCCTAATTTATATATCCTTTCAGAAATTGCTCTAAGTTTATTTTATTTATACCACATTAAAATGGATGAATAAAGAAAAATGAGATGAAATAATAGAATCAAGAATCTAAGACCCAATAAAATACTCTATTAAATTAAATTTGTACTAATTATTTCATGAAATCATTCTAAGACTTAATTAATCTTATACTTTGTTCGTTATTCTTTATAAAAAGAGATAATTGGCATATATATTTTTATGTGTGTATGTTTATGTGGTTTGTGTATTTCATATGTGTTATTATTTTTATTTATAAGTGAAAAGCCACATACTGGTAGTAATTTTCTTTCCTTTCAAAACGATGATAATCTTTTGTCCTCGGAATTAACTTGGTTTTCTCTTTTTGTTTTTTGTTATTGGAGAAGTTGAGTTTAATATTAAATGATTCTTAAATGAAAAAAACAAGTAAATAAGATAAAATAAATTTTCCTATAAATTTAATATGAATAAACATAAAATTGTTCCGTAATATAAATTGCCCTATATTTACTTATCTAAAAAATAGTTTGTTTTCAAATGTTTAGTAACTTGCGGTAAAACAAGAAGAAGATTCTACTGCTAATATTTATTTGAGCATGAGGTTGACCCATATTTTACAATGCTGATAAACATTATAATTAAATAACAATTCCGTTTGAGAATAAAGTGAAATGTCTCGGAATGACATATTGGGAATATTGTCCCAACTTGTCTAGTGGTGACGTGAATAGACTAATTAGTTCTTAAAGAATTTCTTTGGTTGAACCCCACTTTTTGTATTACTTTGAGTATATAGCGTTTTTATGCGAGTGAATCGAAAAGGTTTGACTGAAATTAGTTTAATCGCCACGAAATTTGGATAAATAAATCATGAATCTGAATTCTAACTAAAGCACAAATACTAAATTTTTTTTTGGAATTTTGAAATTTCTTTTTCACTTCTTTTTTATTAATCTATACCAAATTGTGTTGCTGTTTGTCAATACAGTAGAAAACCCCGATTATTGTTAATATTTTTTTTATTATTTTTTTATTTTGTTGTTTTGTTTCACTCATAATGTACGTGGGTGTGACGTACTACTACTAACATTTGTAGAAATTTTTTATGTTAAGTTATCTGTTATATATCTTTAAATTATATAAGCACTTGTTTCCTTTTTCGTAAATGTTTTTCTAATCATTCGGACTAAAAAATAGACCCATCATACCAATAAAAATTATTGACCCTAAATTTGGTAAAAAAAGTCATCTGACCCATAATCGGTTTCAACGTGACAAAATATAGTTTTAATTTTTTAAAGTATTTGATATAATGACCTATAAAAGTTGAAAAGTTTAAATAAAAAAAAATTCTATTGTAAAATGTGTTACTTCGGACGGAGTGCCGAGAAAATCTGACAAACTTCTGAGTTATATTTTTATTTTATTTGTTTGAAACATTTGAAACACATAATCTCAACAGCGTATGACATCAAGAGTCGTCCACAGATAATTTTGATATCAATTGAAAGCAATTTACTTTGATTTAAAAGGATTATAGTTAGACTAATTTTGTTGTAATTCTGGAAAGACGAAAATAAAATTAAAGAAAACAACATAAAGCATAACTTTCTTGTTATGATATATTTATGTATATAAGAATATAAAAATTTATATGTATTTTGTAGATATACATAGTTTTACACAGATCAGAAATGAACAACATATTTGTATATTAGGAGAATAATCCAATTAAAAAGATACAATGAGATAAATCAAAACAACTTGATTTTTTTTTTTTTTGTAGTTGACAATCATTCTGCTTGAATGTACATATTTGAAACGGACTGTGTACAGAAAGTTAAAAGTGAAAATTAGAAGAAATTTTGTGGAAATGATAAATATAAATTACAAAATATCGCAGCACATTTTTGTAAGGAACAATTATTTTTGAATTATAAAGTAAATTATTTCAATAGTTTTACATTTATAAACAAAAGCTCTGCTCTAATTTTAGGAATATCACATTATAGAAAATTTCCAATTTACATTAAAGATATGCTAAAATATTAAAAAAAAGTAAAACTAGTAATTCGTATTTTATAAATCTCTTAGTTTTCTTAATTGAAGATTGACAATTTACAAAAATTTATTTAATTTTTTTTTTACAAAATAATTAATACAAATTATAACATCTCACATACTAATATATTTATATTTAGATTTCTAATGTTATCTGTTCCATTAATGGTTGTCTTAAGGCCCTTTCCGACGATGAAAAAATTTGGTTTTTCTTTGACTATTCAGTTCTGGCATTTTCATTTGTGATTGCTATCAACCCACATATTCTGAAATGACCTTTATATACTATTCACACTATGCTCCAGAACATGATATTATAGCGATAAACTAGTTACAAGCTAAGATAAAGTAGTTACTAGTATACAAGCTGTTATAACTAGAAATTTTGTATGCACATGCTGTTCATACTACGAGTGTATAACATGTTATCGAGCTCGAATAGCTAATTATATAAATAGGCGTTCACTCTACGAATAACTAGTTTTCATTTGACTTCTAAATCTATTTTTGAAAATATTTTTTTGTTGTTGATTTATCATAGAAAAATGTTTTGTTTTGCTTCATTTACATAATATGTTTTATTTTTTTCGATTATATTGTTATTTTTTTAACAACTCTAGTAGAAAAAATATTGCCACTGTCATATTTAATGTTTATTTAACTTTTATAAACAAAAAAGGATAAGAATAAAATTCTCAATCATCATTTTTCTATCTTACTTTATAATACAAAAATTACTTTTTAAAAAACAATAATTACATACATATAGATTTAAACGTCAAATGAAAACTAGTTATGCGTAGTGTGAATACGAATTTCTATAAACACGATATCTGAGCTCGATAACATGTTATAGACTCGTAGTGTTATAGGATAGAACATTAGTAAGCTTCGACAAGTTTAGAAATCCAATTTTGTTGATTGATATTATTTTTTAGAACAATGCATAATGTATAAATAAAACTATGTATTAAGCGATTACATAAATGTATATTAATTTCCAATTTAAGTAAATAGCTATTCTTTTCATTATTTTTTATTTGCTTTATCTTTTATTTCGTATTCTATTCATATACTATATGTAAGTATACTTATGTATTTATATAAATATTATTATAATTATTACTCGCTAAGTCTAAAAGGAGTGTCAGTTCGGACTACTCTTTAAAATATTATCATATAGATTTTTGATTTGTTCTTGCTTGTAGTTAGCAAGTTCATATATTTTTTTTTTCATATAAATATTTTAGATACCATTCTTTTTTGCTGCTTGACGACAGATTTTATGACCATATAGAATTTTCTAATAGAGATTGAACTTATAGATCTTCTTCTTCTTAGTACAATTATTAACTCTACTATGAAAAATTTGTAATAGTCTTCGAAAAAGCAAGTTTTTAAAATTTTATTTTTTTATCGTTTTTTGTTTTTCGTTTTTCTTAATTGTAATTTATGCAATTTTTAAAATAGGGTTATTTTATTTTCCGATAACAGAATTAAATAAAAATATTTTTAAAATTGTTATTTATTAAAAAATAAGTAGAATGTTGATTGTTCTCGTGTCAGTGAACTCAAATTGTTTACCATTTATATCTGATGTCATTTCAAAAGATATAAAAAAATATATATGTCGATATTGTTGTTATTGCTCTTTTATCAAAAAATATAACCAATTAAAAAATTAGAATAAAGGTCAATTCACTTAATTGCTTCCAATACATAAAAATGAATTTTAATAATTTTTATGAGATACAATTAATATAATTATAAAAAATTACTCACTGACGTACAACCCAATTTTAATGTTATTTTTATTTTTTATATTTGAAAATAAAATATTAATGACGGTTAAATTAAAATCAATTTTATACCATACAAGGATGTTAAAAAAAACAAGCAAAAAGAAAGTAATTTCATAATTTTAAAAAAAAACATTTATTTTTCTCGACTGATATGGTGTAATGGCTTACTTATATAAATGGTCTCATGTTCGAATTTTACTCAGTTTGATTAAATATTTTTTTTTGTCATTATAACGAAAAATAAGAATTTGCATACATATAACTACATATATGTTATTTAGGAAGGTCTAGTTTCTGATAATTGATAAAGAATAAAAAATAAAAAGTAAAATTATTGAAATGAATGTATATTAATCTATAACAATAATATAAATAAAAACTAAAAAGTATACTTCTACTAGAATTATTAAAGTAAATACTAGATTATTAATTCTTTTTAAATGTTATGTAAAAAAAAAGTAAGATACAATTAGCATTTCATTAGTTGTAAATGAGATTTATGTTTAAATTACTTTACAGAGTTTAAGTTACATTAGAGAAAGCTTTGTATATCTGTAGACCGGCCAAGCTTATTAATTAATAATGTTAAGTAGCAATGAAAATTAATAATTTTTTAACGAATATTTTATAATTTTGTTAGTAGTATAAATTCGCCATCATACACTACACTTAGATAAACTATAAACAATTTCTGTATGGAATGCTGAAAGCCAATTAAATTAGAGATGGTACGATATACATAAAATATTAATTTCGCCACTGTAAATTTAAAATGACATGAGCTACTTGTTACTTAAGAACAAAAAGAACAGTGACTGATATTTCCCAATACTATTTATTTTATTTGTTATTTTTCAAAGGTTAATGTAATAATTTTCTTTGTAAAATTTAAAAATCATTAATAAAGGAATAGAAATAAGCGATAGAATAGAAATATAACAATATCAATTAATTCATTTCTTTTGTGTTATGCACATGTACCTGTAAATTTAAATTCCCATGTATTCTACATTTCAAAAGAAAAACTTAAATTTAAAATCAATTAAATTTTTTAAGAGGAACAACAAAGAATGAAAATAAATGAATTTCAACAAGTTCAAACACAACACAGTCATAGAATTTCTTGTACAAAATTTTAAATTTTATACTATTAGCTAATATTCTTTTTGGTAACAGTAAAACAATTATAGCTATTGTTTTTTTGGGAATATTGAAAAAATAACAGCTACTCTTCTTTTTAGTAGCAGTGATTTTAAATTACTTGTCCTTTTTTAAAATATATTTCAAATTTTGAAATAATGCAAGACTTTAAAAAAAAAGAAAGAGTACTTTATAATTTAATTTTTAATTAAAGAAACTTCATAATGAACTTTAGTTAACTTACAATTTGTGATACATAATAAAGTATCTATTTCATTTAAATTAAGTCTTAATTAAATTACATTTTAGTATATAAAACCTAATATAATATTATGTTAAAATTTCATATGTAAATTAAATATACGAAAGCTAATTTTCACCTTAAACTCTCTAAATACACTTTAAATTTAAAACGTGTTGTTACTTTAAATTTCCAAGACATTTTACAATAATTTTGTTCTTGCTCTATTTCTTTGTGTGCATACATATGTATCTACAAGTATTATATATATCTTTTGGAATGCAAAATTAGGTATAGGAATTTATCTTTTTTTGTATATAGCTTCACATTTTATTCCTTGCAATCTGATACAGAACTCTAGTAGTTCTTTTTTTTCCTTTGATTTATTTTTTTTGATGAATACAATTTATTTTTTTACTTAAATAGCTCTCCATAAGACATTTGACTTTTTTTTGTTATTGCACAACTTTAGTTGCATAAATTTTTTGCAGAACTTTTGCTACTGATTGTGATAAACTCGTAGAAAAAATTGTGAAAAAAAACAAATGAAAACACTAGTTACTAAGAATGAAATTCCTTACGAAATTGTATAAATTTTTGAATCACAAAAGCTGATTCTTGTAAACTTTTTTTTTCCTGTTTTTTATTTTTTCTCTCTGTTTTTTATTTCATTTTGTTTTTTTCTTTTGTACGTCTGTAAATTTTCCGCACTAGAATATTGTATAGTTATATGGAAGAGTCCTGGCATGTATAAAATTTCCCAGCTTCTTTAACAATGTGTTGATGATCTGCATTTTCACAGCAGTAACAAAAAAAAAAACAAAATTTGCTTTTTATTATACATATTCTTAATTCAAATTAGATACACGTGTTGTATGTTCATCTATATAATTATAGATAAATATAAACTGATCTAAGATAAACTCTTAAAAAATTACCATAATTTAAGATAATTCTGTATATATTTTTAGTATCTGGCGCCTTTGACTTTCTCTTCTATTCGGTTAAATTTTTTTTGGAGCCAAGACTTTAGTTTCTCTTTCAAATTTATTGAGAAGCTTGTTTTGCTGTATTACCATATGGTTTCCTTATAGAAACTGTCCATGCCTGATTTTTTCGACTATTGTTTTAATAAAAATTTGATTAATTCATAAAAAAATAAAATATTTTCAATTCATTCAGATATACTTTGGGTGTTTTTTTCCGAATCGGTCGTATACTCCTGATTAAGTTTGTTTCTATACTATTTTATTAAGCTGTTTTATTTTTGTTATTTTATGTCTCATATTTTCAAACAACAACACATTTTTAAGGTACAATATCTAGCAGCTTTGAAGAATTTCGAATTAATTTCGTTTTTACTTTTTTTTATAAATAATTTTTAGAGCTACAAAGGAAAGGACTAATTTGATGAAAGCTGGGTATTTAACTTTACTAACAAGTACTTAGATGAAAAGACAACAAATACATTATAACATACCTTTATTAATGTAAATATTCTGAATGCACATGTTGGGGTTGAAAAGACTATAAGCACACCCTATTTTATTTATTTATACTTATGTAACTGAGAATAACAAAAAATAAAATTTATTTATTTTTGGATTTTTAAGCAAAAATCAACTATTAAGAAACTGATACACTTGAACTGAGTTTTGCTAGTTTTATTTTTCTTTTTTCAATTTATTTTTTTTTTTTTTGAATAAATCGTTTTGCAAATCTTATTTTGAAATCTTAAATGCATTTAATATTGGATAACTGTACTTGATATAATATAATGAAGTATTTTTTATAGAGTGAGTTTTTAAAACTAATTTTTATAGAGTGTTTAATCATCAAATAAATGGTGTTCTATCGATTGGTGATATTTTCAACTTCCGTGAAGGACCGGAAATCGCTTAGACTGTAAATTACGCGAATAAGAAACTTTTGTTAAATAATTTTTCTTTGTTGAACCTTTTTTTTAGTTTAAGCTTTTTAGAACCCAAAAATAAAATAAAGATATAGGACAATATGACAAACAAATTTAATTGTTTATAATTCAATAAACGGTTTAGGTTTTATTGTCTTTTGTAACCATATTTACATCATAGGTAAGTCTCCGCTTTGTTTATGTCTATTTTTTTGTATCGGTATTCTGAGTGGTTTGTATAGGTGCCATACAACTTACAGCACAAATCAGGAATATTTTAAGACTAAAGGACAACAGATCTGAAAATTCGTACTTTCTCAAAATTGAACATACATACCTGTTATCGTTTTCCAAATGTTTTTGAGTGGTTCGGGTAGCTGTCATACTCCCGGCACGCATCAGTATTATTTTAAAAACCAACTGTGTTACAGACATGAAAATTTACACTTAGATACTCTTTCACAAATAAAGAAATACGAGTGTTACCGATTTCGAAAATTTGGACTAGTTCGGGTTGGTGGCATACAACTACTAGCACCTATCAGAAATATTAAGCTGTAGTATTGTCGATTTTGTTACCGTAGTGAAAATATTTATTAATAATAAATTATTTTAATATTTGGTTTTTGATAAACCATTTTTTTTAATTCGGTTCATAAATCAAACTATTGAGGGAAGTTCTAAACATTTTATGTTCGACCCGAATAAAGTCGAGTAACTTTGCTAGTAATTATATGAAAAATAAAAGAAAATATTGAGAAGCTACATGTATTTACATGCTATGGTAATGATTTTTAGGTGCGAAAGAAAGAAATAACACTGTTATCGGATAAGCTTATAAATTCTATGAAAATAATGTTTTCTTAGAATTAAATAAATGAACAAAATTAATTTTTTTTTAGTAAAAAAATTTATTATAATCGATGTCCGTCATCTAAAATTAAGTTAATTTGAATAATATAAAATGCCTGTAATAAATGAAAAATTTTGAAATATTTTTACGATCTTAAAATGTAATATTTTAAGTAAAGAAGAATTGGTGGAAAAGAATAAAGTTGACATGAGATATATTTATAACGAGTTACAAGGAGAAAAATTAAGTTTTAAAATAATATTTTTTTTTACTTAAGTTCCTTACTTTTAGAATCACCTTTCTTCTTACCATAAAGAAGTTATTTAAATTATATATAACAACATTAAATTTTTATATGCGATTTAGTAGAAGTTTAATATAGAGTTTTTTTTAATTTTTAAAGGAAAAACTGAATAACTGTCGGATATAATCACAAATATATTCTAAATTTTACATAAAAACTTTGACTTTGACTCCAACTGTTAAATCAATTTAATTCACTAAAATCTAAATTTCAGTAAAAAACAAAAAGTTTCCTCATGATTGTATCATACTGATTCTACTCTAATGTTTATTTAACTTTTTTGTGTTTTTTCTCTTTTCACTAAATTTTGCTTTCATTATCTAAATAGAAAATTTTCACATCATCAGCTTTTATTACAGAGGAAAACATAAATAAACAAATCCAGCAGGACATATTATAGCTATTAAAAGAATTTAAAAGCAAAAAATTTGTTTAATTTTTGTTTTTATTTTATTTAATTGTATGCGTAATTACGTGAACGTTAACTTTTAGTCCAAAATTAAAAATATAATTTTTGTTTATCTTTTTTCTTAAATGCTGCAATTAATTAGTGTTTCTTTTTTTTTATTATGGTTTAAATCACTGTTGATTTGTACTATAAAATGCTGGATTGAATTTTTTAAATTGAAATTTAAATAACATTTTTACTTTAGCGATAAAATCGCTTAAAGTATTTGAACTTGGCTATATGTAAGCTGTTAAATATTTCATGAATCGCTATTTTTTCATCGATGTCCATACCAATTTTAGGTTTTGATAGAATTTAAATATTGTTCATATATGAGGTTAATTAAATAATAGATAAATGTATATTATTGCATTCCAAATATATAATTGTTTTTTTACTTCCTAGTTAGCCAATAGCTTCAGATTCTTGAACCATATATGTATAGGAATTCCAAAATAATAATAATTTTATTAATATAAAAAAAAATATGTATTTTTAGGAATTCCGAATTATAATTATTTTATTTTCCACGTGTTTTTTTTCTTCTCTCAAGGCAAATTTATTGCTTACTTTTCTGTAACTAAGTATATCTTTAATTTCACATCTAATTTTACAGATATCTAGTTATTGATGCGACTTTGGTTAAATTAACAGTAATTCATAATCTTACGGTTGTATTTAGAGTATTATTATTATAGCTAAGGTATTTTTCATTCTTTAAATTAAATGTTAACATTTACAATGATTTATAAAAATAAATTCATATAACTTCACCTTTCTGCTCATAATCAATTTTATACCAACATACATACCTATACTTAGTTCTACATACATAATAAATGTACACATGTATGATGTATCTAATGTGTGTATAAAGATATACATAACCTTTATTAATTGCTTTGGATAATAATTTTAAATAAACCACCAAATCCCAACGTAGTACAGTGGAAATTCTGGCTGAAAATATTATAATGTATGAGCTTAAGTACGATTAAAATTAACCAAAATGAAATAAAATTAAAACAAAAAAAATATGCAAAATTCTTTGAAAAAATTAAAACAGAAAAAGAAAAAAAAAGGCAGAGATCATATCCATACGAGCACATACTAATATTATTAAAATATTATACATGAGCATAAATATGTCAGTTATTTCCGTTTTGTTTATTATTGTTATTACTTTGTTAGTATTGTTGTTTTTTTTTCTGAAACATAATATTAAATATGTATCTTATCCATAAACAGAAAAATTTCCTCCTCTATAGGTTACGTAAATCTCATAATCCTATTTTTATTCATAAAATGTATGTTGAGTTATTTTATTTTGTTTGGACTGTTATTTTGCAGCATATAAACATAAATTATGCAAAAGAAGGTTGTGATGTTATTTTGTTTGTTTTTTAATGTTGTGTTTGTTGTTTTTGCTATTATTGTAAAGTCCCATATGCAGCAATTCAACAAACAGTTGGATATAAAAATATAACAAAACACAAAAATAAAACTCAGACAGAAAGAATATTTTAAAAATTCAAAAATAAGAAAAAAGGATAAAATTACGGTAAACGTTTGTGCAATGGTTTCTATATATTTTGAGGAGAGTTTTCAAAATAAAAATACCAGAAGGTTTGTAGCAACAAAAATAAAGCAGTAAAACAAACCAATTCAAATAAAATATTTCGCCTTGCATTATTTATAAGCATTAATCCTAAACAAGACATATGTAATAATGGCATTCTGTAATCCATTAAATAGTCGGACTACATTTAAGTTCATACATATTTACATGTGTATATATATATATATATATATCGATTTCAAATACAACTCAAGGGTAAACTGGAAAAAAACATTTAAACCCAAATCGGTCCATTGAATTATTTAAAAAAAAAATTTTAAACAAGGGCATCAGTTTAAAATGATGGCAAAACTCTTGTTAATGTTTCAGATGGAAATTCATTCGTATCATACTTATCATATTTTATTATAGACTGGAATATATTCAAGTACATTATATTCATATAACAGCTATCAATTATTAAATTTTTAATATTATAAAAAAATATCCAAATAAAAATAACATTTTTAATTTTGATAAATAAATGATTCACAGATACGATTTGCAAGTTTAAAAAAAAGTAATTTCATGAATATGCATTGAATAATAATAGGTTACTGGTTTTTAGGCAGACTTTAGATTTTGAAAGGTTTTAGTTAAAACTCAATTTATTTACAATTTTACACTTACAATATTTAAGATTTGATAAATAATTCGAAATTGTATACGTTTTTAAAATTGTTGAGCATTTTTTGATATTAATTATTTTACAGGACAGTATAGTTATCAAGACAAAACTTTGTATTACATTGTAGGAGATTAAAATTAGAATAGAAAAAAAAAAATTATAAATGGCCAATATACTTACCAATATGATTTATAGTATTCAGACTTTTATACAGTTTTTTCACTAAATATTTTTTTTTTTTATTTCTGGACATATTTTAAGGATTGTACGAGTAGCTAAGTTAATATTTTTTTTGTTCGAATCCCATCATTAGTCAAATCACAACTCTAAAATTAATTTGAATATACGTATTTATATTTAAAGTTTCAATATTATATAATAAAATGGAATTTAAGAAACATGAACCAAGTAAAAAGCAGTCAATATTCAATTTTTTTCAAGAATTGAGAAAGCTTTGTTTTTTGTTAACAAATTATTCACAATTTCTAGAAGAACTGGAACATCATTTTGATGATATCCTATTAATTTCTCTAAGCTATGCCGAGACAGACATATAGATTCTGTATCACTTTCAGCTGCAAACATTTCAATTGTGTATAAATACTTTAACCAATGAAAATATTCCAAAATTAGAGAATTTAATATTTTAATTCTAGGATCTTTTTCAATTTTTGTTACAATTGGATGGTTTTCATCATCAAAAACAATTTTTAAAACTTTTGATTTTATGAGAGCTTTAATTTTTTTTAGTTCCCCGGTATTTTCCAAAACATCACGTACGGTTTTAAAAATTTCATTTTCACAATTTTGAATATTTTCATCAGAATCAATAGGTGATGGTGGTGGATTTTTCGTTCCCATTATCAATTTTGTTTATTTAATTTAATATTCATGTATTTATTTATGTTTCAAGAATAAAATAAACTGTAAATTAAATATAATAATGTTCGCGTATTTATGACAAATATTTCAAAAGCTACATAATATTTAATTTTTTTTTTAAATTTTCATTTAAGCTAAATTAATTACTCAGTTGCTGAATTTATTGAAATTCTCCTAACTGTATGCAATTATTTACTAAGTGAAAATTTCATTCTGAAAATTCTAAAATTGATTTCCTAATGCAGTACCATACCAAGGATTGTAGAAAAAAATTACAAAAATTAATTTAACAAATTAATCAAATATCTTTTCAAAAATTATTTTCTTTAAAAAATCATGAATTAGTATATTATAAGCTACTAAATTCGATCTCAGATTATTCGATTTTAGATTATTGGTATATTAAAATTTTATAAAACAAGAGAAATTGCAGATCTATAGCAACCAATCTTGCAACTTTTTTTAATTATGTTATTAATGAGATTTAAAATAGTTTTCAAGTTAATTTTATGTATTTGGATCAAGAATTTTATAGACTTTTTATATAAAACTTTTATCCTCTTTATTAAATGCATTAGCTTTTCGTTTATTTATTTTAAAACGGCTAAGCTCATACTAAACTAATGGATGGCAAAACGTTAAGATTCAATATTAAAAATCTTTCATGTTTCTGTTTCATCCATCGACCTCAAGTCATTTTGAACCTCTATTTTTTATTCTGATGATAAATTATTTACCAAGTTGTGAAATATTGAAGGATTTTGTTGTTTCCCGACTGTTAGACTTAAAAATGTTCTGAAAAGGTTCAATCTTTAACAAAATGTAGATAATTGTTGTAATTTGTTCAGTTTATAATAATGTATGTTTAGATATGATAATTTCTTTCCATTCGTTTTTTAAATAAAAATTTTATTTGACTAAGCTATTAATAATAATATTAGTTAGACAAGAGTTGTGAAGGAAAGATATGGCTCAATTTATTCGTGTAAAATATTCGTTTTCAAAATAATTAATCTTATCTGTGCAAAATAGGTTAAAGGATAAACTTTCATAAATGCAAATGCTTTCCAAATGCAAATGCAAATAGATTTCCATGATATTTTGACTTTCAAGAAAAATATAAAAATAAATATAATATATATTTTATAAAATATTTCTTTAATACTCAACCAGTAAATGTTACGCCGGAAATAGCAAGTATACATGTAAATTACAGTTAAAGATATATTTACCAGCATGCTCGGGTATTATATATTTTACTTTTCGTATGATTGACTATTTTAATAAAAAAATTTGGTCCACAATTGTTTGATCATATTCATGAAGTTTGTCAAGTTAATCTAAGTTTTTAAAAGTTTTTATTTTTAAATAAAACAAGTTAAATTAATAATCAAGTTTTTGAGTATTAAAATTTAAAATAAAAATATTAAAATTACACTCTAAATTACTCTCATATTCAATATTATATATATACATTGTTAACGAAAACGGAATTCGAAAATTCATAAGACTGAAGTTTTTACAGACTAAAAGTTTTCATCGCTAAACACAAACAACAACGAAATAAAAAACAAGAAAATTAGTAAACTTTTTTAATATAAAAATTCAAAAAGTTTTTTTAACTTTCAAATTAAAAATGTCCAGAAATTTAAAAATTAAAATAATTCAAAAGTAAAAATGAAATCAATACCTCCTATTATAGAAAATTTTTATTTTGCCTCTTTAGTTTCCTTGACCAATATTTTTTCAATTTTAGATCAGATTATTTTAATTAATTTTAATATAATTGAAAAAAAAAAAAACAAAATTTTTTAAGGCTTTTTTATTAATTTGAATGGCAATTTTAAAAAAAAATTAATATAATTTCTTTTTTCGATATAAATATGTACGTATATGTAATAATTGTTCTAACGTAATATTTTATCAAATAATATATCGTCTACCTGACTTCACTTTATTCCAAGTTATTTGATTAAATATTTATGTAGGGTAGACTAACGAAGAAAAACTAATAATACTCTTATTTGTTGATCTCGTTTCTGCAATTATTTTCTTTTTTTTAAATCTTGTTTTTTCAATTGTTTCAAAATTTTGAAAAATAGTAATAGCCAATGATTTTTTTTAATGTGAATGTTTGCAATATGAGTTTAGATCAACTTTACCGAATATCTTTTAAATAAAATTTATTGTTTCATATTTTAGCACAAATTTTCTCCTGCATATATATAACTAAACTAGAAATACTTCTTCTATTGTAGTTTCTTCATCGTTGTCATCTGTTTTTGGTATATCTACACATAAATTTCAATGTTTCTTTTGAACTTTGTTTGCGTTCTGTGTTCCTCAAGCTAGTCCAAAATAACTTGAAAATAAATTTAAAAAAAAATCATCATCATCATCATTGTTCTGTAACCCCATCCGTGGGACATAGGGCGGAAAAAAATTGTCATTGTATAATCAATTGTCTCTTTCATTTTTATTTTAATGATTTCAATACTGCGCTTTTTAAAAACGTTTCAAGTTCGTTATGACAGATCTTTATATTTGCCCAATGTTTTTTATTATAAAAATATTATTTTATTAAGAGAACGATTTAAATTTTTAAAAACCATTTTGCCCAATTTTTGTAAATGACTTCTACGAAAAAGTATTTTCTTGTTTTATAATTTCTTGAATGAAGAACAAAACATATTTCAAACATGTTTTTGAAATTTAATAAAGAAAACTATTTTTAATTAAGTAAAAACAAATCCAATACAATTTCAAATTCCTTTTAAAACACTTTGGTTTTTTCCTTTTTCGTTATCCTCAAAATGTAGATTGAAACATAAATAAAATTAAGAATTAAAAAAATTACATTGAAAATATTCTTATTTTGAGGATAATTTTTAACTGAATTTTCTTGTTTTTCTGAAGTTGCAAAAAAAGGATATCGTATCCAAGTAAACTTTTAATTGCTTGTTTACTCAAAAAAACAAAAACACAAATAAAAAAAAGAAACTCCTTAACAATTGCAGAAAATTTTCAGTTGTGAGAAATAAATGAATAGAAAATGATAATCATTTATTTCACTGTATTGTACAAAATTAATTTTTTAGGGAGAGAGCTACTCTTACACCAAAAATAATAGCAAATAAAAAAGGTAATTCTCTACTCCTTTTATTGTTTCATTTCTTATTATTTCAACAAGAGATCCTTATTTAAAAAATTTTAATTTGCATAGTTTTTAAATGATTCTTAATGTAAATTAAGAACAAATTACACTAAGTTAAATATTTTAATTTTTAATGAAAACTCTTCCAAAAATTAAAAAAAAAAAGAACAATATCTAGACAGTATCTCCTGTGAAAAAAGCAACAGCACCAATTGTTCAGTTTTTATAGAATGTATTTTTATTTTGTTATTGTTAGTATAAAATATATATCAAGGAGTTTAAGGTGTTTCGGTATCATTATTTTTTCACTCGATTCATATTTAAATTTCTTGTCCATATTTAATTTGGTGCATTGAGTTAAGTTATTATTTGTTAAATATTTTGTCACCTCTTATTTTCAGAGAAAACGAGATATAGAACTTAAACTAAAACTAAGACTGTAATAAAAAAAATTGTAATTTCTTTCATTAACAGTATAGTTTGTCATTCTAATAAAAATGAATGAAACACATTAATTGTAAAATTAAACGTTTATAAATTATTTGAGTAATGTATACAAATTTTAGACATTACTTACTGACAACGATATATTAATTTTATAACTGACACTTGGGATGAACTTTATAAAAGTAAGCTTAATTATAAATTATTGGCATACTATCTATAAAAATTTGATATAGGAGAACTAAAACATTATCTATTTATTTATCTACTACTAAAATCGTCATTGTATTTATGCATCAAAGTTTTATAAAAGTATTAGTTAATATTGAATCTATTATATTGATAGGATAGTAGATTAAAAAATAAAAAGATATAACTAATATAAAACGAACAAATAATTTTTTTCGATTATGGTATCTTAAAGAACTCTGTTGAAGTGCCTCCTAGGAAAAAATAAATACAACTAAAAATATTTCTAAAGAATATTTATTGTTGAATATGTATAGTTTTTTAAATTAATAATTTTAATAAAAAAAATACAATGTGAAACTTTTATCATGGAAAAATAATACAAACTTAACTTTAATTTTGCATTACATATTTTTAAACAAGTTTATATTTTTATAGACAAACGTTAAGATTCTGAAATATATATTAGACATATCATAAAAAAATTTATTTTAAAATTAGAAAATTGTGGCATTGCTTAAAAATATCAAAACCAAATTTGGTTCAGAAATGTTGTAGAAATTCTGTTATCATTACCCAATTTGAACATTTATATTTATTAAAATTTAGCTTTAGTAATATAAAATGTTTGTAAATAAGATAACCTTATTATATTAAAATAAAAGCCACGTAATAAAACTAAAATTAACAACTAATTAGTCTTATGTTATAATGATTATGTAATAGATTAAATCGGTATGTGTAATAAAAAATTTGAAACAAACTTAGTAATTTCGGTTGTATTATAATTCTAAAATGTTTACATAAAATTACAAATTATACCAATCTTATATGAAAGATTTCAGAATCCACAAAACTTTTTTGTTACAATTACTAACACAAAAGGATGAGAGTAATATGAAACTTGCTTCATAATACCATAGTTTCACTTTATCATTAGTGAAATATACACAGTTATATTTCCAATTAATTATGAAGGAATAATGGCCAAACTTTTAGAACATCCATATAACGGTCCGCAAAATAATAATAATATTTACATAGCAAGGACGATGAGTATATACTTACAGACAACTTTAAGTTATTGTAAAATTATATTTAAAGTTGATTAATTAAAAACAAGGTTTGTCGAAAAAATTTGAAGCAAACAACACATTATTATAATATCATCGTGCACCATAGATGTATGCGATGACTTTGCTATGTCATCTCAATTGATTTTTCTTTAAATATGTCCTCCCGAGTTATTAGAATTTATTCAGAGCACTCAAATTCGTTATGTGGTATGAAACCAAAAATGTAATCCTTTTTTTGTTTTTCTGAACATTCTAGTATTCTGTTAAGTAATAAGATGTTCTGGTGTGAACATGAACAGAAGAAACAAAACAAAAACAATAAAAAGTTAACGAGAAAATCTAAAAATAAAATGCCCTTTTTTGTCGGGTAACCATTACTCGGGATAGTAATAATAAGAACAATCAAAACAGGAATAAGAAAAAACCCTTTTTGAATCTTTATTTAAAGGCTGTTAAAACATTTTCAGTCCTTTTAAATAATTACGCATTTTGTCTTTATATTAAAAAAAAAAAAGGAAAATGTTAAAAAATAACGGAAATTTCAATCCTCTTTTGTTGAATTAAAATCTCACAGTTTTTTGTCGGCTTTTGTCAATTTGAATTTTGAAATGGTCTTAACTTAATAAATTGTTAAAACTAATTAGATATTTTTGATTGAATTTTTAATTTTAATTTCCGCCATTGCTTTTCTGACAAGCATTGAAAAAAGAGAGTCTATAACTTAATGAAGCATATATAAATCGTTGTTTTAAAAAAAAACTAGAAATAAAATATCAAATATGGTTTCCATCAGAAACGTGGCATAAACTAAATAAATTAATCTCTATAGCGGTAAAAAATTAGAGAAATAATTCAGAAAATTGATCTGATTTCGCAAAAGACTGTGCTGAAATTACTGACAAAAGAAAAATAATGGGAAAAAAGATTAGTTTTATCTTCCTTATACAGGATGTTTCTGCTGTTGGTTTCTGATAATGTTATACTAGTTTGTGGCAGCTACTATAGCACAAATTCATAACTCAACCTTCTATTGATGTGGATCTTGTAATGCGGAATTTACATTTCATACAGTAAATTGCTAGATTTTTTTTGCAATTTTTTAATCTTAATGCATTATGAAATTTTTTTTAAGAATGAAGATTTTAATGAAAAGTTTTAATTTAGAATTAACGCCAATTTAAACGTTGACGACGTTAGTCAATTAACTTACAAAATGAAACAAAAAAGCTTGGAATGATGATTGGAGGATTGGTTTTATAAAGTTAACAGGACAATATAATATTTCACAACTTTAAGGCTGAAGTTATGCTTTTTAATTTTTTTATAAATTATATAAATTCTTTCGCCAATATTTTTCTTTTTTCTTCTTATTAGTTAATGTAACGAATTTATTTAAAAAATAACAAAACATAAACAAATACAAAATACTAAATAAAAATGACATGACTGGCAATTACTTGTAAGGTCAAGCTGTGAAACGTGAAAATCTGTCCTCATCTGTCGTTAATGTAAATTGAAAGTCTGTAAAAAAAGGGTTTTTTTTTTTTTGACGGAACATCATCATTGCTTTTCTTTCGTTTTTTTTTTGTCCAAGTTTAAAAGTAAATATTCTTTTATTTTTATTTTTTGTTTTCTAATTTTCAATTTATTTTATGTACATATTATTTGTTTTCCTATTTTGAAGAGTAATGAACTGGAAGGGACGACATTAATGTTGACATTTTATTGTCCTCTTCGTATTGAGCTTAGTTGTCATCAAAACATCAAAAATAAAACGAAAAACAATTTTCCTTAAAATAAGGATTTTATATATCATTTAATTCATTTTAAAAAAGATTTGTATAATATAAAACCGTTAATTCTTTTAAGAGTTTCTCAATAAAATGGCTACAATATGCAATGAATAAAGTATTGAACGTAGTTAATATTTGTTTATATTTTATTTAAATTTATATTTTAATTGTCTCTAAAAGTTAACTAAATAGATATTACTTTTCTTTAATAATTTATTTATTATGTTTTATATTATACCTCAAATTTTCTAGGTTATCCTTAAAGTCTTTTACACTCAGCTTATGAAAGTTTTGCAATATAACATTCAAGAAATAATTAGTGCTGACTAGTTGAATTATTTAAGATAACAACGAAAAAGGTGATGGCCTAAAAAGTTCAATAAAAACTAAATAGAATACCGAAGGTATATCAATATCTAATACAAATTGTAGTTACATTTGAGTTGTGAAGTAATAAATAGTAATTTCACTTATATTCAATTAAAGTAATTCAATAAACTTTTCAAACAATTTTGAAAGGGTCTAGTTTAAAGTTGTTGTTTATAAAACAAACAAGTATTTTGTAGTTTATATTTCCGTACTCTCCTAGTGACGAAGCGTACTAGATAAAGTCGTATACTCTATATATAATTTTACTTCACCACTCGGTGTGTATTTATTTTTAATAATTTTCATTTGAAGCTGATGCCCAAAGACTTAGTTTATTTAGATCTTAAGTCTGGAAAGATTAAAAAGGATCTAAATGCTTAGGGAAAAAATATTTATAATAATTATTAATAAATTATTATTAAATATTTTTAATGAAAATATATACAATTCAAAAAATATCAGGCAGGAGTGAATTGAATTTATTTTATAAAAAATTAATTTAATTTTAATTTCCTAATAAGTTTTTGTCGTTGCCGCATATACAATTTTAATTAATATTACGTATTTTCTTCTCAATATAAATTTTAATATTCTTTTCCATGTATTTTTCAGTTTTAAAACTTATTTTCAATACGTGAATTGGAATTTCATTTTCGATTACTTATAATTTTGTAATGAATTTTTTTGTATATGCTCTAGGCTATATAATTAAAAATTTTCAAAATGAAAATAAAATTTTTTTTTTCAGTTAATTGTGGTTATATGCACATATATTGATAAAAAAAATGTGTACAATAAAAAAAAAATTTATATAGAAGTTTGTAGAAAATTTTCAATAAAACCACCCAAAAAAAAAAAGAAAAATAAAAATCTAATTAAAAGTTTGTTCTATTAAAAAGAATTTGTTTTAAATGTTTTCTAATGAAAAGTTTGGTGTAAAACGTATTGTCAGTTGCAAGTTTCAAAAAATTTTCTCTAATTAAAAATTTGTTGGTTTTTGCACCCTATTTTGGTCTTTCAGTGAATGAATAAACATTATTTTACACGTGTATGGATTATGATGGATTAGTACATATGTACACAAAATAACATACCATATCGATAAAGATAAATAATTAGAACTAAAATAAACTAAGCAAAAAAAAAAACAAATAAGAATAAAAGAAAAAATTGTTGACAAAATTCAAAGAAATATTGAAACTTTTTCGGTTTCGAAAAAAATTAAAAATAAGAAGAATTTAAGGAATTTGTAACGAGCTTACATTTTTTAATCCAATTTTTGTTTTATTTAGTTATTGAAGATTAAATTAATTTTTTTTTGCAGAGCTTAAAAATTTTATTTCACAGAATTAGTATCGGTTCACTAATACAATACTAAATCATAATTGGATTATTAAAAATTTGAAATGTGGATCGCTTCACACAAAGATTTTGTATTCTGATATAAAATTTTTTATTAGATATTCTCTCCCTAAAATCGGGTTGAGAGCATTTTGAAATTAATTTCATAACTTAAAATTAGAAAACTCCTTAATAGGTTATTAACGAATTAGAGGAAGAATGAACTTAATTTATTTGCACCTGTATTAAAAAATGCCATTTATTATTTATTATATCATTTGAATTAAATTATATCTTAATATTATATAATTATATAAATTTACATTCATTTTTATAATCAAATTCAACACTCCTGTTGACCAATTTTAAAAATTTTGCTAGGACAAATTGTTTTCGAACTATGATATTAAATAATTTTCTACGTAAAAAAAAACCAATTTGTGGCCTCGGGTAGCCGAGTCGAAAATCACTTGAGTACAGTAATTAACGACTGAGGAGCACGGGTTCAAACCTCGTGAGACCCGAAAAAATTTTCAAATGGTAAAAATTACTGAAAAATGTAATTTTCGATACCACCACATCGGTTTTAATATAATAATTAATAAAGATATAAAAAAAAACAAATAAAAATAATATAATATATAATACACAAAAATAATTACTGTAATTTAATAAAAAGGCCAACCTTTCGAAAGGGAAAAGGACCTATGAAGTTGACCTGCAGATTTATCTGTAGGATCCACAGTTAAAATAAATAAATTAATAAATAAGAACCCATATTTTTAATTGTTAAGACTATGGGATGAGTACCTTAACTGCTTAAACACTTACTTAAATGTTACTCACCGATAAATGAACTTTCAAATTTCAATGAAATTTGTAATATAAAATAAAAATAATAAATTATTAACTATACTTTTTTTTCAATAGAAACTGCATTTGAATATTTTTGTATATTAATTAAATAGAAATTTGTTTTTTATTATTTTAAAAAATTATAAATAAATAACTTTTATCACTTGTTAAAAACATCTTCATAATTAAAATAAAAAAATTAAAAATTTTGATATTTTTCCAATTAAAATTATAGGATATATTCTGATCTGAATGATACTAATCTTATGTACGTATAGTGTAAATAATAACACATAAGTATGTATATTAGACATGTATAATAGATTTTATATGTTTAATTATAAAAGAAAAATATTTAACAACTAATGTTGAACTGACAAGTTTAACAAATATTCAAAACAAATTATGGAACATCACTTGCACTTTGATATATTTTCCTAATTATGAAAACTTCTACATATCCTTTTAAAAAAATTATGATGAGATGTTGAAAAACAAAGTAATTTCTAAGTTAAATAACAACAGTCAACCCCTTTGATGTTATTCACAATAAAATATATACTTTTTTTCACCAACCATGAAGTTTAAATTATTATGTATTGTGGATAAATCCCATGGATATGAAACGTATTATTCACAACAAAAACAATTATTTTAGTAAAAGCAATATATTTTTTGCGTTCTATATACGTTATATGTACATTACATACTTATATTATATTTATAAAGAAAGAGTGTTTCCACATCTCAATTAGAAGTTATAAAATATTTTATTTATTTTTATTTATTTATTTATTTGGTCTTTCTCAAAAGAGCATCATAGCTCGTACATAGTGGAATTAAAAATATATATAAGTTTTTAGAAGGGTTTCTTTATAATATCAACTCGAAAAGTGAGTTAACTCTTTTATTGCTTTGGTATAAAAATTGTCGATTTTTTTCGTTGAATGACTTTCGCATGACAAAAATTACATCATTTATAAAACGCACCTCAAAAATTTTCGAATACGTGTAAGTAGCATCTTATAGCTACCATAGAATCCTACTTTCGAATTTTGTTTGACACGTATTTCATTATTTTGGTTTTTTTTTGCGAAGGAGTTGTGTTTTAAATAAAATACGTTATTAATTTATAGATTATATGTAATTAATATTATTTATTAATAAAATTTGTTGTTTAAAAACAGTGTACATATTTTCTACTGAAAAATAAATGTTTGATGGTCCAGACAGGCCATTGTATAAATTTTTACTTTATTTCAACTTATTGTAGCTTTATAGCTTTGTTTTTAATTTTTATTATCAATAAGCCAACTGTTTAAAGATTTTCAAATTTTAAAACAAGAAATTATGGCAAAGAATTTCAAAATGCCAATTTGAAAAATATACAATTGCAGCACAGTTTTGCGATATCTTTTTGATCAACCAATTCATTTATGCATCGCAAATCAAATGCGCAAATTTCGCCCTAAATAGTATATTGATTTGACATACAGTTTTGTTCCTCAAAAACAAGTTTTTTTTATTATTCGTATTATTTAAAATAATATTCAAAACATTTTTCGATGTCAATAAGAATAACCTACTGATAGACACCCTGTAAATAAATACGAAACAAAAGTTTCTTTTTAGTGATGTAAGGGTAAATAATTTTATTCCTACAAGCAATAAGATTTGAGATCCGTTAAACTACTAAGACTTTATTCAAGATACATACATAATAACTTTTTCTTTAAAGATATATGGTTGTTATATGAATATAGCATATAAAATTATACATAAATATGTATATTTTCATATGTGCTCAATGTTTAAATATGGTGGTTGTTTTACGGGATTAAAAATAAATTTGGTGGATTACCACCTTATTAGGAAAAGGGTTTAATATTTTTATTTTTCTATTTTTGGTTCTTCTTTGTCTTTTTTTTTAATATATTTATACATATGCACATTATTGTTCATATGTCATCACTTCAAGGGCAACTCTACACCTAGGTATATATTACGTTTATGTTAGGTAGATATTATTGAAATATTGTTAAATTATAGTTTCAGGTCTAAAACAGAATAGGTATTTACTATATAAAGGATTGCTAGATATTTTCAAATATATGTACATGTATAGGTACATACGTACGTAAAAAGGAATGTATATTATTTAAATTTAAATAAGATATGAAATAATTATAAAAAATGGAAATGTATAATTAAAAATGAAATTAAAAATAAAAATTTTTTAGAAATATTTTTATTTTACTTTACTTAAATGACATTAATAAGTTATATAATATGTTATGAAATATGTCAGTTGTTTAAAATGAAAAAAAATAAAACGAACATTTTAAGAAAATAACGAAACATTGATGTCCTTTAAATATTTGTAAGTGTGCTTCTAAAATAAACTAAATGTTATTATTAAGATTTTAGTTTAATTTGTAGAAATAACAGTAAAACTATTATATTTCAAAATATAAAAGAAGAAATCGCATTGATAATTTTGATTGAAAAATGAAGTCCTAAAATAACATTT
Source organism: Argyra leucocephala (assembly GCA_963942445.1). NCBI lineage: Eukaryota > Metazoa > Arthropoda > Insecta > Diptera > Dolichopodidae > Argyra > Argyra leucocephala. The sequence continues at coordinate 212,289,027 of OZ012677.1, read as the reverse complement.
TTCCCACATAATTAAAGAAAATTTAATTACCCTTAAAAAAGAGTCCTCGAAAGACTATAGGGCGATCAGTGCTTCACTACTTATGAACTGTTTTATTAATAAACCTCCTTTTTATTTGCACTAAATTTTTTTATTTTAATTTTTTCTTACTACACACATTTTTATTTTATTCAACATTTTATATGCATTTTTTTTAACGTTTACAATTAGATTTGTTTCTATTTTCTATTGCACATGAAAATCAAAACTGAATTTTTTCTACGTGTTAGAAGAGTGATAACTGAAGAATTTTAATTTTTCTTTTATTTTTTCAGCTAGAAGAATTGAAAATAAAAAGAAATTTAAAAATACGAAATAAACATACAGCTGATTATGAGAAATATGTACTGCCTTTTTTTGAACAATTATTGTATATACGAAGGACATAAAGACAATCATTCTGAAAATATTTTAAGGCAAAATCGGTTTGGTTATCAGATCAAAATATAAATTAGGATGATAGTATTTATAATGAAGATCTTATTCTCTTAAAAAATAAACTAATTAAACTAGACTCTGAGTGCGGTCTTTAAGACCATGTATTTTCAAACCAACAATAAGTTCAAGATGCTCTGCTGGAACTGATATGAGTATAATGTTTTATTTCATAGAATACCATAAATTCAATTTGATTACCCTTCTAATTTAAATGGTGTCAAATTCCTATAATATTTTTTACTATTTTTGCAGCGCACACCGGACCTTGCTGGTATGAGATATAAATAAGAGTTTGCAAAACAAATCAATAAATGATTTGGTAGTACCACATTTCTACTGTCATTATTGTCAATTTTTATGCTTTTGTTTATTTTCAAATTTGGGCCTTTCCTTGGTTTTTAACAATAACTTGACATTCTAAAATACAACAGGAAAACCGAAAAGGAAAATAAATTTGATTCCCTAGAGTTCATCTAACAATCAACTATCAAATACAAGTCAAAGATAAAAACAAACAAACGTAAAATAATAAAATTGTAAAATATAACCAAAATAATATCTAATCTTGTTGTTTACTTATACTTATAGATATAAATATACGAGTACATATAATATATTCCAATATTTTTTTCATATTGAAACTCATTTTTTTTACTTTTATACATATATATTTAGTTCTATTTTTTGTATATATGTGTTAATGTTCTCAGAACTGAAGTACTAAACGAAAATTCGATTATCCGTTTTTCATCAGGTTTTGAATGCGGCATTTTGATTTCTTTCATTAATAACACATAGACAAAAAAGAATATGAAAAGTAAAACAGGCCAACCTAAAACCAAAAAAAAAGTCATCAAGCAAAACAGTAAAACAATAATTGAAGCAATACTCAAAATCAGTCTGGACTCTAGAAAAATTAAATATTTCATTTTGGACATTTAAACCTTTTTTTTGCTTTATTTCAACAACAATAAAAGCAACATATTTCCATTTTCGGTCAGTAGATATTAAAATGAAGAAGTTGGAGATAAAAAATTGTCCCCTCAATTGACTCAATCCTCACCAGACTTACACATATCTGATGGAAGTCGAAAGATTAAATTTACTTAAATAATTTAACGTTTTTATTTATTTATTTGTTTTTTGTTGTTTTTTTTTTCAAAGGGTGCGCAAAGTGAAAAATTATGTATTCAAGGATTAATGGTTGGGACAAAACATTTTGATTTTTGATCATTTCAATGAGTGCATGTTTTTACTGATTTGATATCATTCGTTGGTTGTTTAATTTTGTTGTTTTTGCTTATATTTTTCCTTACAATAAATCTCAAAGGACAATCCAGGATAATAAATTATTTGTAATTTACCGAAAGTGAATATTTGATGGGGAAAGTGATTTGTGACTAGACTAGGTATCTCTTTCGTATTTTTCATTTATTTTGAGTTTTTTTTCCTATTGAAAAAAAATAAATGAAAACAAAAATATGTTGGCGTTGTGCAATATAAAAACATCAAAATAACATAAAATTAAAACCTAAAAAAAGTTGGATTTTCTTCATTTCGAAAGTATATGAAGTATGGGATTTGCATTAAAATTGTTTGTCTCAAATCATAAAGAATTTCAGAATTATAGTAGATTTATGTTATTGTTGATGATATTGCTGTTATTGTTTTGATTGTTTGTTTCATGGAAAAAAAGTTAAATGAAAATTTTTCGAATTTCATTTCAGTTGATATAACGTAGTGTAAAAAATATAAATTTTATATTTATAGTAGTAGTATAAAACGAAATATCGATGAAATGGTTGGAGAAGAAAGTAGATATTTCAATTTCATTTCTTTTCAGAATTGTCCAAATAAAAAGGGTTGAATTTGAAAAATGAATCCATGTTAGTTTTTTAAGGAAATTTTAATGTGTTGTGATAATTTTTTTTTTATATTATATTCTCAAGAAATATGTCAAAGAGTCGATTTATTCAATAGTTATAAATTTAGTTGTCAACAAAAAATTTTTTTCAAAATATGTTATTTGATTGGGGAGACTGGTTTAGAATATGGTTGGAATTATTAGATTATTTGAGGACATTACTTATAGCAGATGAGTTTTTTTAATCTTTGAGGAATTAAAAAGTTATTTCTGGTTGCTTTTTTTTTAATTTCTACACAATATAAGATTTCTTATTTGATGTACTGTTTCGTACTACTGATTTTGAACATTTCAGTTTAAAGCAGTGTTTTTCAAAAGTTTCCCTAGAAACTGTAAGTCAGCAAACAATTTCAAATAAAGGAAAGATTAAAGGACATTGAAAACTGAAAACCTAGGAATAAAAATCAAAATAATTTTGTTTTTATTAATTTCATTTATTTTGTTGTTTTTTTATATAATTTATTTTTTTCATATTTTTTGAATTGTCATAATATTTGTGATAATTTTTAATATTTTGTTTTTATTTATTTCTTTTTGAATAGTTTTAGGTATAAAACATTTTTTTTTCTTTCTAATTTATTTTATAAATTGATAGTTACCTAGGGTTTTATCATATTCTATATATTTTTTTTATTTTTTGTTTTTTTGTTTTTGTGTAATGCTTCCTTATATTTCTAAAGTTATTTTGCATTGAATCCACAAAATTAACAGAGTTTATTTATTATTATTTTATACATTTTTTTGGTTTTTTTTTTAGAATTCGAACGTGAAACGTGACTTAAATGTATATGTATGTATATACACGAAAAAATATTTTAGTGTTTTTCTTTATTTTTTGTTATATTTAAAACTATCATTTTGTAGTGTTTAAAAGATTGAGTTCTGTAGAGGCAAACTTAATATTAGAATTTAATATTTTGTTTTTGCATTATTTTTGCATTGAACCAAATCCATTAATCAAAATTATTTTCTAGTTCGGGTTTTTAAGAACACTTAATTTGGAATATTGTTAAAATATTTTCAAAAGAAAGATTTTGGTATTTTTATAGATTAATAAAATGTAATGCCTTAAAAGAATGAACAACTAGATCACATACAACATACAATTAAAGTATGAACTAATACCATAATGACAATCTAAAGTCAATCTCCGTACTAATTCTGTGATTAAAATTTTATACATTAATATTTGAATCTGGGCTCTGAATCTCTTGACTTAATTGATGAATTTGGTTCATTATCAATTAAGAGTATAATTTTCAATGCAACTTTCATAATTCTATTATTCTTCATTTCTTAGTAAATGCAGTAGTTCCATTTATCACAATTTATGCATGTATTTTCCTTTAATTTTTATTTTTTTTTTAAACATTCATTTTAAGCAACATAAGTAGTTTCATACTACATGTTTGCCACAAAAAATAAGTTTTAGAAATATTATATTTTGAAAATAAGAGTACGGTTCACAGATTTGGGTTAATTATTTGTGGACGTTTTTGTAAGTATTTCCATTAATTATTAATAGATCTTCTTCATGCTGACACATTAAATACTATATTAAAGAATTTTTACAGATTGTAGAAAGATATTGAGAATGATAATAAAAGTGCTTAACCTGGTTAGGTACTATTACGTTTAATTAATAAACTGAAAGAAATTCAGATTGTATTATGAAGTTAATATTGTTAAATAATATTACGTGGCTTATCTATCTGACAGTTAAAAATTTTAAAGGGCAAATAAGTTATTTGACGCATTTTATCGTAAATTTTGCGCTTTATATCGATAACAATCTATTTTAGTTTACTTTTTCTTCTAACATTTTTATTCCGGCTACAATCCGCTTTGAAATGACTTACAATATTATTGTATATGCAAATACTAATTTATCAGTGAAACCTGTATTTAAAAATCAAACAATTTATTAAAATTTGAATATTTAGTTTAGTATAAACACTACTGTGACCGACTTTAACTAAAAATTTTGTACTAGAAAAGTGAATTATGAATTTAGAAACTTATTAGAATTTATTGTAATTAATTTTTGTTATTTACAAATATATGTATACCTATATTTATATATTTTAGGATATTTTAATTTGATTACATAATAAAATTAGACGAAAATTATTTAATTCTTATTCATAATGTAGTATTAATTGATATGGCTTTAGTTGATATTTATAAGATTTTTATTGGAGATTTTAAAATTAAAAATCTTATTTGTACAGGTTTTGGGTAAATTTATTAGATAATTTTATTGTTTGAAATAAGTTTAGCTTTTTTTGTAGGTTAGGTTGATTAAGGTAAATTTTATGATTTGAATTTCGCTTATTGAATTCATTTATTTTAGGTATATAGTTTTGATTGTAGAGTTAAAACTGAATTTTTTCTTACATTTTTTTAATACATATGTATATAGTTTTTTAATAATTTTTAAATAATCACAGATCAAATTGAATACAAATAATCATAATAGAAATTTAAAAAAAAAAAGACAATTGGTTTTCACAATATTTCCTATAAAATTTATTAGATTTTTTAATTTCTACAGATTTTATTTGACATTCTTTCTATCATATGAAAATATTATTATCATTCAATATTTTATTTTATTTGTATTTTATATTTAATAATTAATAATAGTGAACTAAGAACTTTTATTTGCAATTTATTTGTCTATTTAATGCGTTAAATAGGTATCCTAGAATTTTTGAATATATTTAACATAATATGTATATATCCTGATTATCTACTATTAAAATCAGAGCAGTATAAATATTTTTAAAATTGGTTTATTTCAATTTCGTTATAAGTTTTAATTCTTTTCAATTATAATTACTACTTTTATTTTTGTTGTTTTATTCGTTTTTTACTAATTTTATTTTCATATATGTAGGTAGGTATATGTTTTAATTAGTTTGTACTTTTTCAAAAATAGATTTTAAAAATAAATAAATTCTTTTAATATTTGAATGTTATTTTATTAATAACCATTTCCATTTTTAAATATGGTTTGTTTCATAAGTTGTGTTAAATGAAATTTCAATATAAAATTTATTATAATTATCTTGTGAAAATTATCTTCCAAATATATAGTTATAAAACTGCAGAAGAAATTCCTAATTTATTTTTGAACAATTAAATTTTTGACTAATTAATTATCGCTTTGATCTACGAATTCCATAAAATTAATTAGTAATTTATTTATTTTCTCAAAGGTAACATATTACATAATATTTATGCAGTTAGTAGTTGTGCAAAAGTTGTACACATCAGTAGTCTTCTCATTTATCCAGGGCTTTATTCAAATGATTTACAGAAAGTTTGCGTTGGCTTATGCTCTAAAAAGAACAAAAAAATATCAAATTGACTTTATTAAAAACATTGATCGTTTATAGGAGTATACCATGCACCTTACATAATGCAAATATATTTCCTTGCGTATATCATATTGCTTTCTTGTATGTAAATAGTTACACATTTATGAATATATTAAACAAGTTATTTTATTGGGAAATCGGAAATAAAATAAGAAGCTGACCATCAACTAGCAACTTTAATGCTACTCGAATGTAAAGTTCGAATTTTACTTCAGTTGAATACATTTATCTAAATGGAAATTTGTAATTCAATTTATCGAAATTAAAATTTTTAATACGACATCTGAAACACACCAGTATCAAATATTTAATTCAAGATAGTAAAAATATTTCAAAACAATTAAATTTTGTGGTTTGAAATGATTAAATCAACAAATATGTTTTGATATATTGTTTTTAGAAAGATACCCTATAAAAATTGGTTTTAACTTTTCTAATTTTTTTTTACTTTTCTTTTAGGATACAATTATTGTGCTCTTTATTTTAATTACATTTCCAAATATTTTAATTTTCTATAATTTTTTCTAAAATATCTATATTTTATATAAAAAATATAATCATTGTAATTTACATAATAATAAATGATTTAAAGAATTATTTATTCACAATCAAAATCAGTAACATAAGTATTTAACGGAAGAGAGCAGCTAAAAAATCAATTATTGCAAAAATTTTATTATTATAGTACTTGGTTTTGTTATATTCTATTCATTTTATATTTTTAGATGTCCTTAGTATATTTATGTATAATAATGCAAGGTTATTGATATACTTTTTAAAATAATTTTATAAAAAAATTATAAAAAGAATTTATATAAAAAGAATTTATATATTTTATAAATTAGTTAGCTGTTTTCAGTAATCCTTTGTTATTATTACGCCGTTATGGAATAGATTATTTTAATTTGTTTATTTTGTTTTTAGCTCTTTTATTTTGTGTTTTCAAATATTTTATTATTACAACCTTTAAGTTTAATTTATTTAATTAATTTAAATTAAAATTATATGGTAAATTTATCGATACATATAAATTCATTTATAACTACAAAAATATATAAACAAAAATAAATGTTTTTGTAATCCATTTAAATTTTGCTAAATGAATATGAAACGAGATATGAAGACTTAGAGATATATATTGAATTTAATTATAATACATTATATTAAATATAAATTAATTTTAAATAAAAAATTCCGATTTACCAATGTATCAATGAAATAATTAATTTTGCTTTATATTCAATATTTATATTGAATTATTTATAAAGGTACATTTGTTAAGATTTATTTAAAAGTTATATGAAATTATAGTATTAGTTAAATTTAAAATATCTAAATACAAAAGAAATAAGAAATCCAAATTTAATCAACACAAATCAATTACAAAAATACTGGTAACTGAAATAACCTGACTCTATGAGTAAAGAAATATATTATAACAATATCTAGCATTATATCATATTAACTTAATTTAAATCTATTTAAAACTCTTTCCAATTATTTTAGAAATTATCAAGGTAAAATATTGAACCTTAGAATATTGTGTAGTTACACTGCTATAAATATATTAAAACAAAAAGTTAAAACTTCAACTTGAAAACTATGTTAATGAAACTGCTTTACAATTATAACCAATTATTACGTTACATTTCGGTTACGACTTTTCATCAAAGGTGGTCGTACGTTTTTCAAAACAAAAAAAAGTCGCAACCGGAGTCAATTTCATTGTAGTGCATACTGCTGATTTGTTTTTATAAAAAATCTAAATTAATGCGATATATTTTAATGTTAAATTTTTTATTCAATATTTTATTTGTTGTCATGTCATAAGAGTAATCGTATTGATGATCTGTATTACAAAAATTCGTTTGAGAATTCATAACATCCCCTAAATTATCATTTAAAAAATGTTCCCGTTTTTCAGGAAACAGAATTTTCCGGAAAAGAATTATTGTTGGAAAAGGCCAATTTTCCTGGAAAAATCTTGAAAACACTAACTAAGTATTTCAATGTAAATAAATTTAAAGTAACTGATAGTTATATGTTTTATATATAAAATTAAAGCCAGGAAAATATTTGATAATTATCTGCACTCATTATGAGTAAGTGATTGATTAATTGTCTGAGCAGATTTGTCAAAGAAAACTAAAAAAATTAAATTTTGAGAAAAACATAACTAAGAAATTTATACTGGTTTCTTTATTTATTTTTTACGTGAACAATTGATTTTACTTTGAGATAATAAAAACACACTAAAGACAATAATTAAGATAACTGAAATAATTTTATTTTGTATATTTATTTAAATTTTCTCATTATTATTTTATAAAGTGAATTTAAATGTATTTTTGTTTAAAAAAATTGATTTTTTTATTTATTTTTCAACACTAATAAATTTTTCACTCCTAATTGTTTTTTTTTTTATTTTCCCCTGGTTTCTAGGATTCCTGGAGAAAACTATATTAAATTTTCCATTTCCCGGGAATAAAAATAATTCGGGAACGGAATTCTCTACATTAATCTGTGAACGTTTCATTTAATGTTATTAGGATTGCCTACTAATCTAATTTGTTATTAACGTAAAATTTTATATAATAAATAAGACTAATATGTTGGTAATATAAAATCGATTGTCAATTACTGCAGGATGCCACAAAAATGTGGTTCAATCAGAAAACAAGTAGAATTACTTACTTACTTAATTTAATGCGAAATAAATATAAATATGTACATATTACAAAAGAAAACAGACATTAATATAAAAAATTATATAATAAAAATCTAAATATTGAAACAAAATTTACAAATTGAAAAAAAAAAAATAAATAAAAATTCATCAATTTAAACAGCCATTAAACTGAAGCTACAAATTTATTAATCTTTGATTAATGACATTTTTTAAATTAATTTAAAAATAAAATATTAAATCACACATTTTTAATATTTTAACAAAAAACTATAATAAATATACATACTTATATTTACATAAAAATATTTGGCTTCCAAAGAATAACTGTTATATAAATTAAGTTTTTACAAAAGTGAATGTTTCTTTCTAAAACACATAATTCTTAATTTTGTACAATTTATTTTCTAAAGTATTGGTGGCTATTTTTTATAATTTTTTAGAAAATGGTTTTTTATTACTTTTCATTCTTCTCACTATATAATTAGAACATTTAAATATCGTAAAATAATTTATTAAATAAATTAAAAACTATTTATATAAATATATATTTTATTAAAAAACAATGTAACCAAAAAAAAATTTTTCTTTTAATTGCTGGTCATCTAAAATTTCATTTCATTTCACGATTGACTTTTGCAACTATTGCTATTAGTACTGTTATTATTAATAATATTAAAACTATTGCTACTGTCACTATTATTAACAGTTCGATTAGTTTCATTTATATCACTACATATATTATTTATACTATTATTATTAATATTGTTATTTATAATATTACTGTTATTAGTATTATTATTTGGACTGCTAGTTAAACAATTGTTAAAATTATTATTTAAATTCGCTTTTTGGTTATCAGTTTGCATATTTTGTCCAATTTCACAATCAATTTCTAAACTATTAGTATTGGCCGTTCTTGCAATGCCACTATTATTAATTCGTTCAGTCATTTTTGGTGAACTTGTTATTATATTTATTAAATTTGATCCTCCAATTAAATCTAATGAAAACGCTGTTGCCGATTTATTGTCTTTATATTTTTTATAATTTGAATTTAAATTAGCTGTTCTAGTTCTAGCCCAACCAAATGGTATATTATTTGAATTATTAAAATTACTATTTTCTTTATCACAATTTAATTTTTGTGATAATTTCATGCTGTTTAACGAGCTAGGACCATTTGTTGTTGTACAACCTGAATCTGATGAAGGAAGTGATAAATTTGTTGGTGTAACTGATGGCGTTGGTGTTCTTGTATCACTTTCAATGCTTTGACCACCAATTATATTATTTTGTGGTGTATAATTTGGACAATTATTTCGGTTATTACCATTAGATGATGAAGTTTGATGACTATAGCCAGAATCTGATCCAAAGCTAGAATCCCTTGAATAAAATTGACTTGTGTCATGGGGATGATAATAATGTTGTTGTTGTTCTTGATTATTACTATTATTATTACAAAATGTATGGTGGTTATGGTAGTTGCCTAATGTTCGAAAAGGACCATTACTGTTTATTGTTATTCCAGATATTGTGTAATCTGGTACAGCATAAGGTGGATATGCTGGTCTTAATATCGATGTATTATTTAATACATTATTATTGCTTGAAATACCATACATTAAACCTTCATGAAAAACAGGTTCAGCATAACCATAATTTGATTCATCAACATTGGTGGCAGCAACATTAGTGGAAAAAACTCTTCTTCGATCTATACTTCTTGGATTTGTTTTTGATCTTTGTTGAATACTTAAAATACCGTTTGGTTGACTAGTATAATATGGCTGAGGGTATCTTGAACTATTATAATTAATTCTTTCAGATCCTGTGCCACGAAATATAGTTGCCACTGGAGGTATTGACTCAGGTGTATGATGTAACTGATTAATTCTATTTCGTCTTTCAACTTCACTATCCAATGTATTATAACAATGTTGACTATAGAGATTGTTATTAATTCGATTGGTATTATTTATATTTGAACTATTTAGTGTTGTGAGAAAATTATTGTTATTATTATTATTGTTATTATTATGATTGTAAGCTAATTGCATTAAACTATTTCTGCTAGCAGCATCATCATATATGTATTGCGTTGATGGTATTACAACATCTGATTGTAAAATATTTAAATTTGGATGTCGTGAGCTTTGTTCAACTAGTGCTGATCTATTCAATTCCTCTTGATTATGTGGTAATGTTTTATGATTTTGACATCGAGTTCGATTGTTTTGTTGCATATTATTATTACATAAATTTTTTTTGTTATTTCGGCCAGTTGAATTACGAAAAACTCCTGACAATATTCCAAGTCGATTTGTTGTACTAAAAGAACTATTTGAATTATTTTCAGTTGTAATATTATTAGTATTATGTAAGTGGCTATTTGTTGGAATGTATGAGGAACTCGATGATGACAATAATGTATTTCGTTCATTTATATTTGATGGTTGATTTGAGGTGCATTGTTCATGGTATATTGTGGAAACTTGACCGTTAACAATTTTATTTTCCGGTGATAGTTTATTTAAATTTCTTTCCCCTGGTAAACTAAGTTCATCTTCAGCAAAATCATCATCAGATCCTACTCCTTCTGATTCATTATCCGAACCACGTGCTGGATCCAACTCTTCATATACATTATCATTTGATCTATAAGGATCTGGACCTGGCGAATTGCAAACTAAATGTGGTGGTGATCTTGTCATGGGATAACCGGATGGATAATGTACTGATTTTGATAGCATCTGAAATTTCAAAAAATATGATCTTTAATTTTATGCGTAAAAAACTTACTATTAAATAGTTAACATTATACATATTTATTATATATTTTTTACATCTAAACTGAGCGTTATGCTTCTGTTCATAACGGAATATTTAATTCATTTTAATTTACTAAAAATTTTGAAGTAACAGTCGTTAATTTTATTATTTCTCATTGCGCACCAATATTGAGCAACTTTTCTAATATAAAAAAAGAAAACAAACAGAATTTGGTATCTGACCATACAGAGAAAAATAAAAACAAAAAAATTTTCATCTATATATAATTCTTCGACGGTGTCAGCATGTACCGTTATAATTTTTTGTTTGAAAGAGAAATATTGCTTCTGTTTCATGCATACATTTTGTTTTTACAATAAATGAAGAAGCGAATTTGCAAACAAATTGGAAGAAATTTTTTTCTTTCTTTCTTACACCTCATCAAGAATGCCTTTAATATAGAAGAAAAAAAATCAAACTTTACTCAAATTGATTTAAATGAAATCGGTACACATTTTTTGTTATTTTCTTTTATTGTTTTTCTTCCTAAAACATCATAATAGGAAAGAATATTCATTAGTAAGAAAATATGCACTGGGGTGGGGAAGTCAAGATATTTTTACTACGCCTTTTACAAAAAAAAACCTCATTAGTTAAAGAAGCAAAGAACTATTATTTTCGTTATGTAAACAGTTGTGAGAAAGAAAAAGTGCGAAAAAAATCAATTTAAAAACCACTTAATTTTTGCAATGTAATTTTAAATAGCCCACGGGAGAAAACATTTTTTCTGTGTATGGTCGTCTGAAATTTTGTGTTCGATTTTTTAAAAATGAACGTGTTAAATTTATTAGGGTATGATAGTAAGGAAATTTTGAATGATTGATTTTTCACAGGTACCTATATAACATAATATTGGTTCCAAAAACATGTTATTTCTTAAACATCATATTATTTTCTTTTATTGTCTTATAAGAGAAGTAAAATTTTTTTTTATTTCAAACAGATTATAATTGATGTATTTTCAATATATAAATTTTTTAAGGTATTGAGCCAGGTAGTTAATACCAAGAACCAATAATTTTTTTTATGAATGACTCGATGCATTTTTATTTCCTTCAAAACTAAGTTTTGCCATTTCATAATCAATGATAATTTATTAATTATTCATAATATTAGAATTTATAAATAGGAAGGAAATTTGAATATTAATAATGTTTTTTATTGCTATGCATTTTTAAGTGTAACACATCCTTAATTATTGATAACTAAGAATAAATACAACAATATTTCTTTGAGACAAAAAAAGTAGTTCGATAATTTTTCCCACTTTGTCTTTTGAATTTTTATCTCTCTCTCACAAATGAAATTCTTATTACTATCTATTTCTTACAATTTTGGAAATTGACTAGAAAAATGGTAACCAATCATTAACAAATTATAAAATTTTATTCCAGTGCATTTTATTATTAATGGATCCTTTACCTATTATCCTTTGATAGTAGGTGCGTGTGCCACTTTACATTATATAATAATTTATGTACCTACATAATCTTTCCACTTTTTATTTCAATCTACTGAGAATTGTTTTTATTAAAGAGAAATTGTTTTTGTTTTATGGATACATTCATACATTTCTTTACACAAACGAAAGAGAAAAGAAAAAATAACAACAAAAAAAAACAAATAAATGTCGAACGAGCAGTTAATTCTTTCTGTTTCCTCCCCTTCTAAAACAAAATGGATTAAAAATATTTAGAATAATAATTTCAAAGCTATTGAATACATTCTTATATCCTTATATACTTGAGAAATCTATTTTAAAATCATTTTTAGAATACATTGATACGCTAATCAAGTTATTATGAATTTTTTTATGAAAAATAATCAAAAAAACTTTAATCAATTTATATAATCAATTACCTACATAAATGTTGACGCAATAGCATTTAGGGCAGCGTTTACATATCAGATTTTATTTGATAAAAGTTGTTTATTTAGCTCAAATAAAAACAATGATTTTAAATATAGAAATTTAAAATTATAAACAAATAAAATAAAAAATAAAAAATACAACAAAATGAAAAAAAAATGCAAAAATTCAATTAAGAAAAAGTTGAAAAAATCTTATAAATGTAGGTAGTTTATTACCTACTAATTGTTATTATCAATACTATTATTTATAACAATCAATAACAACAAAAATAATCATACACAACAAACATTAAACAAAAAGTTCAACAAATGACAAGATTCGATTTCGATTTAAAGGAAAAAATTAGTTGCTGGAAACTAATTTGTTTCAAAAATGTTTGATTATAATAGGATAATATTCTATTTTTTTCATTAAGCAAAGTCGGATGTCAAAATTTGTGGAACAGCGTTTACTTACGTCCAGTCAAACTTTCAATAGTACAAACTAGATCTTGATGTCCAAACGGTATCTAATCGTGAGTACCTAATTTTAGCAGTTTTTTATTTGTAAATAAAAAACAATAGATAGTAACTAATATACTTTATTTTTAATATTTTAGTGTTTTTTATTTTTAAAAAAAATAAACAGTATAGATAAATAATAAATGTACCTATGTAATATATGAATATATCCTACATCTATCTATTGATATTTGTTATTGTAGTGTTTTGTATTTTAAAATAAAAAAACAGTAGTTTTTATTTTTTTGATTTTCCTAATTTCTAAAAAAAAAATAAAAAGTAAGACGCCAGTTTACCGTCCGAGCTGCCTTTGCAATGACCATCAACAAAGCGGAAGGTCAAACTCTCAAAAAGGTTTACTTGATACACCAGATTTTTCACATGGACAACTATATGTCGGGATTTCGCGCACTGGGAATAGAAATCAATTGAAAATTGTAACCGAAGAGAAGAACTGTTAGAAATATAGGTTTTAATGAAATATTAGTAAATAATTAAATGTTTCAATCTATCAATTAACTAAAAAATTACATATTACTAAAATATTGTTGATAGGGGAATTTTTGATTTTGATAATTTATAATGTAGTACAACCTAGAATGCTCTAGTTTTGATTTTTCACTATATATAACGGTAGCAAAAAGTTACGTAGTAACGGGTATTTGACTAGTGCTATAATAAAAATTATATTAAAGATACACTTTGTTAGTGAAAAAAATGCAATTGAACATTTCAGAATAATTTTGTCAATTTGACGTCTATTTTTTGGTGACCTTTTATTTATTTTTCTATTATTTTTTAATATAAATAATTATTACTAATATTCTAATGCTGTAATTTATTTCTAACGTAAAATTAGTTTACCGTGTAAAATATTTTAAACGGAGCGGACCTCGAATTTCAAATACGGATCTTTTGATTCGATATCTACTTGCTACAAATTATTTTCAATAGTAAATAAATTTAAATTGTATCTTTATAAAATAGGAAACTCTAAAACAAAATATCAACTTTGAGCCCGACGTATGCATGAATTCTTATTTTTCTTTACTTATAAATACCTAAATACCTGATGCAAATCATTTCGAAACCTTTTGTAAATGAGGGTCGAATTTAATTAGTAACTGAATTTATTGTCTCTACACCACGTTGGTGGTTTATAATTAGGTAGGACTGAAATATTTAAAATACAACAATTTGAACTCATTAGTTAACTATTTTTTTTAAATTGGTTTTGCATATCAGTATTTATCTGTTTATAGTAACTGAACTGACAGAAAAATTAAAATCTTTATATCAGACAAAATATAATTGGAAATGTGCAACAAAATATATAACAAAAAACAAAAGATGATAAATTATAAAAGAAAACACTTTTGAAATTTTCTTAGAGATAATTTTTCTTCCCTTCTCTTTTCTTAAATACATGTTAATACACTCGTACGTAAATAAAAGTTGTGTGCTCCTATAAAAATGTCTTTGCGGAATATATAATGCAAACACATATACAAGAAACACAAAAATTTTAAAAAAATGTTCTGAAATTAAGTAGCTATCTTCTATTTGTAAAATGTATAGAATTATAATACAAAAATTAACCAACTTTAGATATTACCAATGTTGTGATTTATTGTAAAGCTTATAGTCGTGTATTGAAATTTAAAAATTCTTATTTCAATTCACTTTGATAGATTTACATAGTGAAGTAAGTTCAAGCGATTTTCTCTTATATGGTCTGTGAAATTCATCGTTTCAACATTCAATTCTCTCAGTTATTTGTTACTGTTTAAACATATGCTTTCATTTTTATAAGTGAGTTCAATTTGATTGATGAATAGAACCATTAAATTTTTCCTTTTGTGTGTGAATTGATTCATTCAATATGAAAATATTTTTATAGAAATAAAAAATTAATTTGAGGTTTTGACACTAGAACATGCAAAAGATAAAAAAAAAATCTTAGTCCTTTTGTAGTCTAAATATACAAAACTCAAGCAAATATCATATGTACTCTGCTGTAACTGTTTGAAAATTAAAAAAATGTAATTTGAAAAACTCAAATTGATCACTACATTTCAAAAGTCAAACAAAAAAAATTTTTTAAAGTTTATATATTTATACATACATATTTCTTTTTTAGATTTTATTGAAAAAATTTAACGCAGATAGTAGTAAAATTTTAAATTTATTCGAAAAATTAAAAGAAAAAAACCGTTTTATATAAAATTTGTTACAGAATTTTAAGGTGAACGAAGTATTACAGAGTCACATCATCATGAATGAACAGTTTTTCTATATATTTTAACACCATATGTACGATAAGAAAAATATACAAATGTTTTATATACATATATACACATATGTATGTAGCTTAAAGTTTATATTTTTGAAGTATTCATTTAATGCATTGCAGTAAAAATTGTCAAATACTTACATTAATATTAATTTGACAACCAAATTGGACTATAAAAAAATCCCAAAAATAAATGTCTACAATTCTTTATGTTAAAATTTTTCATATAATTTTTATATTTATATTATGATTTTTTTTGTTTTTGTATTTTTTTGTTTTAGTATTTTAAACTACTACTGGAATATGTATGGAAATGATATTGATTCTTTTTTATTATAACTCTTGATAAAATTACCAATAGCATTATCCATATCATCAACTACAAATTATCATTAATATCAAGATCAATATCAATATCGTTACAATTTTTTGTACATATATGAAAGTAAATGTCGTGTTAAAATAAACAAATGTTGCGTAAATTACCACATCAAAATCTCGGTGCAAAAAAAGAAAATAATACAAAAAGAATAAAAAGATAAATGTTTAAGCAAAATATAAGGGAACTAAATTCATGTTATATTTTCAATTGAAAGTCGGTTTATTCTTCGTATCGAAGACAATAACAGAAACAAAAACGTAAAAAAGTAATATGATCCCGTCTCAAGGATATCAACGGCACAGAAATCACAAAATTCTACAATTCGATGACAGACGGAATATGAAAATAATACTATATACAAGGAGGTACAGAATTCAACAATCATCTAAAAAAAATACATAAAAACAACAATAACAGAATCATAAAATAACTCTCAGGAAAGAATGAAATGTTCCTTTGAATTATCCTCAAAAGTTCTTATCTTCTACCGAATTCAAAGGAACATTTTTATTTGAAATTTTTCTTTGATTTTATTCGTTTTTTTTTATTTATTTATTTTTTTTTTTTACAAAAAACTTGGATTCATAAAAACTCAATATACAGAAAGACAAAAAAATAAAAACAAAAATGTAGAACAGGATCATAATAAAAAGGAGAGCCTACCACAATTCTCAATTACATATCCTGGATATATGATATCCTTTTTTATTTTGTTTACGAGTCACTTCAAACTGATGTTCTATATGAATAAACATGTATACATATATGAACGTTTATTTTATGTGATTTGAGTGTCTTTAGGTTTTTATTTATGCAAAGACATCAACCAAATGTATAAACAAAAAAATTTAGAAAGAGATGTAATGAAAACAAAAGAACATTTCGTTTTATTTTTCTTGTTTTCAAAAAAGCCTTTTTATGTTATTGCCTGTAAGTCAGAACATTGCCTATTTCAACATAAGATATACCTATGCATATATATAATGTACTGTCATAATATTGGGACATTATGTTGTCAAAACAAAACAAAATAATATCCTGTCTATGATGATGTCATAAAATCTGTGATTCTCAAATTATATATATTAATTTTTACATTAATCCCTATTTTTTAATGTTTAGTAGTCTCTGCAATGGAGCGATGAGAAAACTAAACTAAAAAATATGAATCTATAAACTAAGTACATATATGTAATATAACTTATTTATAAATTGTTTATACATTGAAACGATCAAATTATATTAATACTCGTAGAGTATGTTGTTTAAATTGGTTCAGTTGATATTTTGACACGGTGAAAAAATATGACTGATAAAACAAGTTGGTGTCTAACACAGTATCATTATTCAAAACAAGAGTGCTTATATTTTTCACAGTCTAAAAATCCTCCTAAAGTGATAAAAAATTCCTTTTCGAAATACTGTATTTTAAATTGCCAATTTATATTTCAATACGAGAATCAAGAACGTAACATATCTTGTGTAAAACGTCGACTAAGAATAATAATTCAACTATACTTATATGAATTAGAAGATTAACAGTGCGTCTGTTAATATTCGTAATTATTTTTAATGAATTATGAAAACTGAAAAGTAAAAACTTTTAAAATGATATTAGTAATTATTTACTCTCGAAAGTAATATATTGATTTTGGTATCACAATGGATCTTTAAGGGCCAGTTTTCAGGTGAGTACTTAAGTTACACTTAAGTTTAAGTATCATTCGACACTTAAGCTCCACTTAATTGTGTTTTCTAGTTAAAACTTAAGTGTTGATTTTCAGCTGCCATTCGGTTATTTGCAATGGCAGCACTTGTTAAAATGCAATACAAGTGACAAATAAAGTGTAAATGTCAGAAAGATGTGTAAGAAAGATTATCAAAATATTTAAATTTTAAGTGTAGCTTAATCGGTCATTTTACCAAGCTTAAGTGCCACTTATGTATTGTTTTAAGTACCAACTGAAAAACACAATTTTTGATTTAAGTGTAGCTTAAGTTTGATTTGATACTTAAGTGTTCATCTGAAAACTGGCCCTAAATGTGCCGCATTTAATATACTCGTACATATTTATTTACTTTCATATTTAAAAAAATATCAAAGATTGGACAGACTGGAACTCATTCAAAATTCGAATATTCATTAAACTTCACTTCATTAAATTGAAATAAACATACAGCTGCATTAGTATTTAGGAAGAGAATATAATCCTGATTACTAATTTTTGAAGCACACTGTTAAATCACTCAAATTAGATTACCATAAAATGAGACTTGTACCTAATTTCAAATTTAAATTCATACAATATTAATTTTTTTTGGCTCTTCAAATATATTTAGTTCAAATTTAGATTGAAATATATACAAAAACGAAAAACTCTAGATAAATTATATGTCAAATATTTCTATATATTATGTATAACATATTGTGAATATGAAAATATTGGTATAATGCAAAGAGACAATACAAAACACATGTCATTCATGTAAGAACAATTTCAGATGATTGTTAGGATGAAGAAAAAATATATGTTTTTCACGGCATGAAACAAAAGATATTGAAACCAAATAAATATAAGCAGAAAAAAAATTATGGTCTATATAATTTTATTGAATATTTTAAATTTATGTCTATAAAAAACCAAAAAAAGAATATCAGAATAATAAAAAAAAGGAAGGATATTTCATACAAGATATAAGAGAATAAAAAAGGTTATCAAGAAAATTTTGATTTGGCAACAATATCATATGAGTTTATAATTTCAAACATTTTCATTTCTTTAAAATATATATACAATATGTATACATATATACAAACATATATACGTGCATAGAAATAAATATAAGACGATGGAATTCAATAACTATACAAAACAAGTGATAGTGTTGTAATGTAATAAATTTTTCTCTGTACAACATTTTATGTTTGATTGGAAAAAATATTTTTGTAATATTTTTTATTATTATTATAAATTTTTAGTTTTTTTTTCTTATCAATTTTACTCTTCAATTTTAATAAATCCAAAATATAATTTTTTCGATAGGAATTTATTTTGTTTTTGTTTTTGTTTCGACGATATTACAATAATTTATTTTGATATATAAAATCAAGGATATTACCTATATAAATTCAATATTAACAAAATAAAATATACAGGACCGATATTATAATAATTGATATTAAAAATATATGATATGACTTAAAAATTTACCTCAACATTATGATGATGTCCCATCATTAATGGTCTGTGTCCCAAGGGAGCATCCGGATCTTCGTATGTTACAGAATGTCCACTTGTTACACTACCAATATGTGGTCCACGTGCTGTTGTTTTACATGGCAGAAAATTTTGAACTTTTCGTTTGTGTCTGAAAGTAAAAAAAAGAAAAAAATAGTTAGTATAACATATTTAAAATATTAACTATTTTAACCTGTTCTAAATATAAACAATAACATTATAATATTTTTTAACTGTATAAATAATAAATGTACGATTAATAGATAAAGTAATTGGTTTTACATAAAAAAATAAAATAAAATAGAACTACAAAATAACAAATTTAATTAGAAATTTCATCAGAAAAGGATTATCTACTTTCAAAACAATTTTTTGCAACATTTTCAATGCATTAGTTATAAACTTCCTTGAAACTTATTAAATAAGTGCATATACATATATAAACTTTTAGTAGTTTTTCATATTATTTTTCTTTTTCATTAGCAACTATAATTTGTTATAGAAACAAAGAAAAACTAGTTTTAGGGTGTATGTATTGATTTCAGTTTTTTCTTTATTGATATTTAGCTTACTTTAAATTTTTGAGCTCCTTTTAAATCTGTTATATTTTTTTTACTCCTTAAAGGATTCCTTAATATAAATATTTATATAACATATTTTTGCATTTATATTCTTAAGTCTTTTAAAATTATTCTCAGTCCATTTCCTTAATGCTCATTGATTTTTTTCGTTAACGACAATACCAACAGTAGTATAGAATTTCAATCGATTATCACGTAAGTAATCAGATCGAATATTTTCGAAACAATTTAAGAATAAAATACATACAGTTTTTTTTTCAAATTAAGAGAACAAAATATTTTATTGAGACAAAATATTGAGACAAAATATTTATCTGAATGGGTTTCATTTATTAATATCATCCTGAACCACATTGATGTTTAATATGTATGAATGTAACATTCTGAGTAAATAGTTTCGATGATTTTCCATAGGTGCTTATATATTTTCGAAGATATAAATATTTTCAGATTAATTTCAAATTTTATGAAAATTTTTTTTTCAAATTTTAAATTTTAAATACATCTATCCAAATCGTTCTTTAGAATAGATCGATACAATCAGTGTACTTGATATATATATATATATATATATATATATATATATATATATTCGGTATTCGACAATGTGAGGGTGGGGTATCCGCAGGGTCTCGCATTCGACGACAAAATTGTTTAAGAAAAAAAAGTAGTGATTTTAGTTTTTGTGAGAATTTGCCTATAAAAGTTAGTATTCGAGTAAGAGTTAGTACTACAACAATACGACGATATGTTGGTACACAACAAGTGTTGATGAGACATTTATATAACCCAATATTTTTATTTTGACTGTTTTTGCTGAAACGGCAAAAAGTGAAACAAAAACATGAGTTTAATTTTTATTTATTTATTTATTCAGTGGGTCTGCAGATTTATCTTTTAGAGAACTTCAAGTCCTTTTCGCTTTTCTAAAAATTTTATATTTATCTGGTTTGTATATAGAAAAAACTAAATAAATTCATGATCTGTTTTTTACACAACAGCAACAAATAATAAATAGTTACATTGTAAATCGCATTACAAAGTTTTTCTAATCGATTCAATAGAAAAATAAATGCGTCTACAATGTTATAAAACGTGTAATCATATTTCCAAAGAAATAGATAGTTCCCCTATTAGCTTTACTTCAAATGTTTTCTCTATTTGCTTTAGTTTGCTATATAGATATATATGTATATGCATAATATTTCATTTAAATTAGAATATAACGTACGTGTATATTGTAAACTTCAGTATAGTTTAATATACACCATTCTTTCGTTATGATAATCTTTTCCTTGAATCATCAAAAAAGCAAACCTCTTTTCTTTCTTTTTTTTTTCTACTTAACTAAATAAATACAACTACTTTGTTGACATTCGTCAGTGTTTGTGAATTGAACTTTGATTTTGCGTGTAGTTATTCACTATTGCTTTCTTTCTCATTTGATTTTACTCTTAAAGTTTATTTTTTTTTTACTTAAGGATGTTTTATTCATCATTTTCTTGAAAATGTGCATACTACATACGAAGACAGGTATTATGTACATGCCTAACGTAATTGGAAAAACAAAAAAAAATTAACAAACAGAAGGAAAATGATATAAATAAGTAATAGGCATTTACCATTTATATTTTGACTAAGAGAAAAGAGGGTAAACTTATAAAGTCTTTTACGAAAAACTTTAAATGCACCCTTTGATGTCATTTTGATGCAAACAATTCAGCTATTTATCTTTATTAACTCCCCACTCCTACCCTTTTTTATACAAGGTACAGTTTTCTAAATACGTGTTTTTCTCTTTTCTGTTTTCTTAAATAGAATTTTTTTATTGCTTAAACAAAAACACAAAAAGGACATATACAGTTTCTTGCGCTTTTATTCATTTCTGACATAATTTTTAGGGGTTACCTGTGAAATCCAGCAACATAAAATCCAGTTGCGGAAATACAGTAGAAGAAAATCAGTTGGCACAAAATTCAATAACACAATATGTAGAAGGACAAAATCCAGGATTGGCGCTTGCAAAATAATTTATACTGAATTTTATTTGCTTTTTTATTTGCTAATTTTATTTGAAATCATTTAATCATTCTTTAATTTAAATTAATTAATTTTATTTCATAATTTTTTTCACCAGTTCACGAATAGTAATGACATTATGTTTAGTACAACAAAACAAATCTACGAAACACAACGTAAAAATTTACTGATGTTACTGCATTTCGTGCGATTGGTTTTTATATTTACTCGATCTTAAGAACTGGATTTCTAAAAAAAAGAAGGGATTTTATCAGACTGGATTTTGTGGGTCACCCGATTTTTAGAGAATAATCGAAAGAGATTTTTTTCTTTATGTAGAGGAATTGTGTTTATTTAAGAAATTTTCTTATGTTAACAAAGTAACAAATAAGCCGAGAGCGAATCCTCAGGATATTTTTTATTTTTATACTTTTTGTTCTTTAATTTTATTTTTTATTTGCATCTTATGGTTAGTGTTTTGTTAATTTTTTTTTTTTGTTTCAAATTTATTTCGTTGTTAAAAATAATTTTTTAGCTTTTAAGAAAAGTAATTGTGAACTTTAAAAAGTTCGTAAAATTGTTGAATTTAAAATGGTTTTAGTTCAGATTTCTGTTTTGCATTTTATAATTCTTTGATGGTGCAGCATTTTAAGAAATTAAAATGTACAGCAGAGATTCTGTTTTGTTTTTGTAATAGTAAAACTTTTGTTTTTTGTCTTTTATTTAATTCATTTTAATTTTTTATCCTTGAAAATATTTTTTTTTATGTAGTAAATAGTTTTGTTAAACTTAAAAATACAAATTTAGGTTAAAAGTTATGTATTTTATATTGAGTAAAAAATTGAGTAAAGAGATTCAGTTATAAAAGATTTAAAAAAGTTTTTGTAAAAGAAAAATTTCAAACGAAAATTTTGCAATAAAGAATAATTCAAATATATATGAAAAAAAAAGTATGCAAAATTAAAATCAAATTAATGAGTTTTAAATTCAAATGGATGACTGATTTAAAAAACAAATTTTAAGTTTTAACTTAGGGCTTAGTAAAAAAAAATGTTTGAAGTTGAAATCGAGCACGAGCTGTAAATTGAGGAAGAAAATGTATGATGACAACTGAATATGAGTATAAAAATAAATTATATAATAATATATAGTTTCCTGCATTTATCTGGATGTTTGACGGAACTCTCCAATACATATACAAATTGCCTTGGTCCTTTTTTTTAACATAAAACAAATATTTTTCTAATATGTATGTACATAGAGTGAAGCGCGAGAGATCATATTGAAAAATTTGTCGCGTAGTGTACTCTGGAAGTGTATTGATTTTTTATATTTACAATTTGAGTTGTTTTTGTTTTTTTTTCTATTGTACGTGCAAAATTGTTTTCGTTTAAAGTTGTGGCTCATTGTCAAATATTATTTGTTCAATATTTTATTTATGCGTCAATAAATAATATAAGATTTAAAAATTGATATAAATAAGATCAAAAAGAAATAAATTGATAAAAGCAAATTTAATATCACACTAACTACATTGAGATTCTGGCAATGCCATACAAACACCTGAAAAGAAGCAAGTAACCTATATTAATAAGATCTCGATCGTTTTTCGAATTTTCATGTAATGTAATGTTAATTATACGATAAATTTTCAATGATGACAAATACAGATGTCGCTAAAATAACCCTTATGGAATAGAAAATTATGCTAAAAATTGTGTGAAAATTATTATCTAATAAAAGAAAGAAATAGCTAGAATTTATTTTTCTTCCGTCATTTATGACGGCTTACAAAGCTAGTAATAAAATAATAGTATGAATAAGATAACCAAAACTGAAATGTATAAAAAATAACTATGAATATATGAGCTATCAATATCAAACGATAAATAAACTTTGCAATTGATTTTGCTTGTCTTACAAAATTTTAGAAATTGCTGAAAATATGTCACTAAAGATAAAGACAAGATAAAATTTGTTTGAAATCACGTACAAAGGTTAATTGTTTTTTATCTACATTAGATAAAATTGCGAAATATTGAATAATTTAACAATAATCAAGTGAGCTTTCCAAGTTTCGACGATTTGAACTCTTATGATACAACCTACAAAGTAATTTTGTTGGGAAAAATTAGATAAATTATTTTACTAGATTTTATTAAACTTCTGTCAAAGTCAAATTTTTAGAATTTTTTTTTAAGGACAATGTATAAAGTTTAAGTTAAATATACACGAAAAAGTATTTCAACTTCGAAAATTGTATAAAATGAGAATAACCAGTCTAATTAATGGTAACAGAAAGAAAAACACTCAGGGTGAATTCGTTTCTAAGAAAATATCAAATATCAATATTTCAAGTAGACAATGTAACAAGTAAAAGGAAAATAAAAAAGAATGTAGTAATAATTTCTGGGATACTTAAGTTTTATTTCTCCAAAAACTTGGATTCAATATGTTTTCTTTTGGCTTCGATTCTGGGTGACGGAATATAATTTTTATTTTGTTCCATTAAATATATAAATAAATTTTCATCTTCACAATTTTCTAAAAATTCTAAAAATTAAAATATTGTTAATATTGCACACCAAGCAATTATAATTTAATTTACCTTCGTAAAATTGGTTTGTATTAGCCATTTTGAGTATAACATTATATATAAATAGCAATATAAAAAAACCTCAAATAACAACTGACAAAGCAGTGTAAAAAATTGAAAAAAAAAAATGAATTTTTTCTGTTCGTTTGTGAAATGAAAGGATTGCAGAATTCTCCGTTAAGAACGGTAAAAATGTTGCATTTAAAAATGCAGATTTTTTTTTCGAGAAACGAATTTATGGTGAAAATACAAAATTTTATTTCATTAGTTTTCATTAAAATTTTTAATTTCCTTCTTGTTTTTTTATTTTTATTTCTACCGTTTTCAGTGTTTTCTACTTGATAAAAAATATTACAGTAAATTGCATAATTATTTTTCGCCGTTTTGCTACATATATATTTTGAAAATTTCCATTTAAAAGGAAAACAAGAGCTGCATCAGTTCCTTAACCCTTTCAATAATGTAGTAGATAGCATTGAAGTACTACTCGTATGTTCTCTGAATTGAACGTTATTAATAAGCAACACGTTTATTTAAAATATCTAATGTTTAAGTTGTTGGTCAATATTATTATGCATGTATGCACAATATCTAATATATGCGTTGCGTATGTTAATATGTATAATATAATAAACTAATAAATATGTAAAATATTTTTTACCTGTTTCGTAAATATTTTCGTTGCTATATTGCAATAATAATATAAAATATATGATATGTTCAAATTACTGCTCTACGTTTTACGCTATAAACAGATAAATATGTATGATACTACTTCCGTTCAGATAAATAGATAATTTTATCTTTATATAATTACAGATTTTACAAACAAAACTATATCTCCAAGTAAGGTATTCATTTTGTAAATTTTTAAAAATTGCTTTACCGTTGACATTTTAAGATAACAAAAATATATGATCTATTTTGTGTGGGCATCTATTATAGGTACATAATTATTATTATGTCATTTTATGTATTAAAAAATTTAAATACTCTATTGATTTATAAAATTGATGTGAAATATCTTATAATATACTGCATGTTTAGATAATCTGGGATGTAAATTCATCACTATCAACTTTCATACATCACAATCTTTTATTATTAAACCTATTTTAAGTCTACTATGGCTCTTGTATGGAATATGTTGAAGCAGTTTAGATACCCTGTCCTTTGAGTTATAAACTTCAAATTTGGCACAGCTTGCATCTCAATGACAATTTTTTTTGTTACAATTTGAGGGGCTGTTCATAGCTCAAGCTTTTATTTGGAACAAAACCAATATTTTAACTTGAAAACATTTTTGACCACAGTTTGAGTACGGGAAACAACACTTTCTGTTAAAATATGGAGACCTGATCCCGGTAAAACTTATCTCACTTATTTGGATAGAACTCCATATTTTGATTTGGACACATTTTGAAGCACTCCAGGCACACTCAAGTCCACGTTCAAACAAGGATTTAAAATCTTGGCTTCCGGTAACAAAACTTTTGTTCAAATTTAGAGTTATTATGTGGACCAAAATACATAAAACAAAAACTGCTAGACCAATCTGATTTTAATTTGGTAATAGTAGTTTCCGTAAAAAAATTTACTTTAATATAGCCAATACAATATTTATATTGCGAAGTCTGGAATTGAAAATAAAAAACTTGTGGGTGATTTTGTAAATTTATGTTTTAATAATTATGGGTATATCACCTTAAATTTTTTTTATTTTTAATTTCAGATTTTACGGTGCAATATTGACAATATATTGAGATAAATTTTTTTTAAAGAAGCTGTATTATAAACATCTGATTTGGAGACTAACATTTTTATTTTCTATGTACTATACGTTTTTGATTTAAAGTATATGATTTGTGTGAGTCACATGGCAAATTACAAAAATCTTAAATAAAGAAAAACTTCCCACTATTTAATTTTTATAAAAATAGAAATACTTTCGTCCGTTCAAATTACGTTAAGCCGAGAAAGAGAAATCTGTACTTCTTAATAAAGTTTCGGTGAATTTCTTAATGGGGAAATTCAAGTATTTAAATCTGTCTGCCTGAAACTAAATAGATGTAGAAAACCAAAAATTTGTATTGCTCCCTCAGGCTCTCCGGACTAACTTTATAACTAACTCTAATTTTCTGATAATATCTTGTTCACTTGTGAAGACGTTAAATTTTTATTATCATATAATTTCAAAAAAGTAACTTGAATTACAAGAACTAAGCTTATATTTATATTTATGACAATTCAAAGTATATATCTTATTTCAATCAAATTTAATATAAATAAATGCACACATTTTTGAATCACCTGTTTCGTGGACCGATCCACATGGAGCGAAATAAAGTTTTTTTTGCATGATTTTATCCCACCTCGGCATAGACACATTCTGGCGAATTGTTTTTTTTTCTGTATTTTTCAATATAAGTATATTATAAAGTATGAATAATGAACAATATGCAAACAAATATAATACATGCACCATACAAAAATATTTATTTAGAAAAACATGAAAAGAAAATTAGAAAAATTAATTAAGTGCTTTTTTTATTTTATGCAGTAGTGGTTGAAGCCAAGAGCTCCAGTTTATTACAATTTTTTTCTAATAAACCATTGCAAAACATAATTTTTTTAAATGTTTGTCTGGATTCACGTTTATGGTGTACTGTATTTAAGTGTGTCTACAGTGAATAGGTGTATATTTTACTAAAATGTATTTTTTATTTTGTTCATTATATGTTTTTCATATACATATGTATATATACATATTTTTTAAGTAGTATATAATATACTGTCTTGTTTCTGTGAATGGTAATTTTATAGAAAACATATTTCGTTTATATTTTTATTATGTTTAAGTGTAGTTATTGAATTAGGGCTTTTAATATGATTGATTGATTACACTTATTATTCTAAGTTCTAGGTTTCAAAAGCTTAATTTGATTAGTGGTACATACAAAATGAGTATTTATTACTGTATTAATGTCTTCAGTTGAACTTTAAGTTAAGGTATTTTTCATAACAGTCAAAGCTTGAAAAATGTACAGAGGCATATTTACTTGTAAAAAGCCGTGTTTCGCTGGATATCTTGTTATAGCGAATGTTCAAATTTGTTATACATTTACTCTCCCAATTATTTACTACCTATTGTCTTTTCTGCTTTTAGAATTATTGAAATTCTTAAATAACTTGTGTATTTTATTAGGTTCTTATAAATAACTTTAAAAAGTTCATATAAAATTTCCTTTTCGTACTTGAAATACGGTACTGCTAATCTTTACTATACAAGGTGAGAGTGGGTATGTTTTTCGAGTATTTATTTATTCGTAATTTTCTGGTATATCAAATAATAAAATATGGTAAAATACTACAACTATCAGGAACTAACTAAACTTTCTCAAAAGAGTAGTTATTCAAAACAGAACCTTACAATTCTAAAGTAGAGAAATTTTTAAATTTAAATATGTCATAGATTTGTGTTTTATTGATGGTATATTCTATTTAAATCATCAATTATAAAATTCTTTCACCGAATTATGGTCGAGTCCGATAACGTCAAGTTAGCGTTTTACAAAAACCATTTTCAAACAAATTCATGTCGGATATAAAAAAAAAAACTTTTTTTTTTAGTTAATAGAAGTGATATAAATAATATTAAAAACAAACTTTTCTTTATTTTAAAATTGTGAAGTAAAATTTGAAATTTTAAAGAAATTGAAGGAGTCGACAAGAAGGAACAAGAGGGTTCTATGTTTTTAATGTGACAACAACAAAAGTTCTATTTTACTCTTTATGGATAACATTAACAATGGCAATGAACAACGTTTTAAAAAAAATTTACAAACTTCTTGATTTAATTCACTGAAAACATTTGTTCACATTAGTTTTTACAAACATTCGTGTTCCACCCTCTATTTAAGATTCTACTACAGCATATTTTTTGTATTTATTAATTTTCGATATTTGTTCCTTCATTATAAACTTTTTAACAGTTATTAAGTAAAATTGTAGTAAATTTTTTTTAAAACGGTGTCCGTAAAAATTATAGATTTTTTTCATAAAATATTTAAAGAACATTTTGAACAATTTTAATGAACGTAACTATGAATAGTTTTGCTAATATTTAAGTTAAATAATATTCATAGAAAACGATTAGTTTGGAGAAATACGGAAAAAGCATTGTTAAAATTGACAGGATAAATGAAATGGATATAATTAAAAAATATATTTTATTTTTTTAGATACATCTTCAAGATTCTTATTGAATTATACCGCAACTTTATTATAATTATTCCAATATTATGCAACGCTGTTTTTTCATTATAATTAATTCAGAAAACGCATACAAATATTTATTGGCTAATTTTTTTATTATGTTCTATGATGATTCTATGTATTGATATTTGATACCATTATTAAACTTAAGAAAATTTCGGAAAAAGAAATAAAGTTTACTTAATTTTTTTCTGAATTGTGTGAATTTTATGTTTATTTCCTTGTTATTAGAATATTTCCGAAGCTTTAGATAGATTTTTTTTTTGTTTCTACTGTTTTATTTAAAACTTCCTGATATGTTTTTATTGTACAGGACTACTTTTTGCCAAAAAGAAGTGTTTGAACTTTTGCGGATATTCCATATTGTACAAAAGTGTTAAAATAATATCTACCCAAAAAACATAAAAGTGAATCTATTTTTTTTATGTTATATGTATACAAATGTATATAATATAATATAAACATTTTTTAAACATATAAAACAAAAATATGTAACAAAACATAATATAAAAAAAATCAAAGTAATTTTTCATTTCTAAAATTTATTTCACTTCATATTTCCCTTCCTTCCGGTTTTCTTCAACTCGTTACGGCTTCAACTAAAAAAAAATCAACTTTGCCATTTTTTGTTATGTTTTTTCATTATTATATTTTTTTAAGAAAATCTTTACCCTTTTCTCTATATTGATATTTTGGAAGGAATCCCATTTTTTCAATTTAAGTTTCTTGACATGATAAATATCGATAATATACACTCAAATATATATAAATTTACATGTATCTGTACACATTATACTCATTTTAATATGATATTATCCTTTTTGGCAGCATTTTTCAGGTCTATCTTGTATACTTTACTAGTTGTATAGCAAGGCAATGGAATACAAAAATGAAAAATATTAAATTTTTTTAATTTTTCATTTTTTACTACAATGATTGTGCAGATAAATTGGAAATAAAAGGACTCGTGCAGAAAATTAAATAATTTGACGGGTATATTGTTATTTTTGTTTTCTATTTTCATAATAGACAAAAGGCTTACCTATTTTTTGAAAAAAAAAAAAAAAAATATATATATATATATATTATTTATATATAATATATGTTACTATCCCAAGTTTGAAAAACCTAAAAACCTGAAATATATAGTATAAATATGTATAAACTACAGATAGATAAGTTTCACTAATCAAATTTCCAATGAGTGGATAAGTAATTTTGTGTTACATTTTGTTATTGTTGTAATTTTTTATTTTGAAAGTAGAAAATACTTAGATTGAAATATACAATTGAAACAATTATGTACATTAACAAAAAAAATATTATATTGTATCTATATATAGAATCAAATTGTTCTAGACAAAGAATTGTTCGAGAAATTTTAATAACTTCAATAACTTAAGATATTTTGACCAATTTTGACTAATTTAAGTAAATGTTATGCCATATACCAAGTTTTGTTATTTAAGTCTAAAAAGTTTCTCAAGAATATATTGCTCTAGCTTGCATATCTTCATCTTCGAAGCTGTAGTGTATATATGTACGGTACTATTTTTTCATCCCGATTTTCTTTAACCCTCTATTGTTAAGGAAAAAATCTTTCCTAGAATCCTAAATTATTAAAACTTGCTCTCATAGTATTAATAAACCCAATTCTTCAAAAAATGTTCCTACAAATTAGATAATTTTTATATTTAGCTTTCAATTCTTTAATTAAGTATTCAAAAGAAAATCCTTGCCAGAATATTCTAAGCATTGATAAATAAAACTAAATTTAAAGTCAACATTTTTTTAAAAAAAAAAAATGAAATTAAACTGTCGTAGCATATTGAATAATTGAATTTAATTTTTATTATGGCATGCTGCACTTCTGTCTCTTCAAAATTGTTTTCTTCACCTTTGATATTTATATTATGTTTTATTGAAAATTTATAAAAGAATATTTTTTATTTTCATACACCTTCCTTAATCAGGACTCTTATCGTTTGAGATTATTGAAAATGAAATCAATAAACCAATTTTATATAAAATATTATGTTAAAATTACATTCCTATTCGAAATTTTTAATAATTTTACCTAGTAAATTCTGAAATGTGTTAAATGAAATGTCATGCAATAGACTTTAAATCAATAAATAATTAGATTTATAGATAAAAGGACTTCTATTTAAAAAAATTAATAATAATTGTTGGAGTAATTTTCCAACCAACATTCGGATCAATCAAAAAACTTGGTCTAAGAATAAAAAAAAAATGTATATTTTTATATTTTTCTTAGCTTTAATCCAAATTGTTCTTGTTTTTTGCACTATTAAAAAAACAAAAAAAAAACAAACCTTTTATTCACTATTCCCGAATTCATAGAAGGCATGACGTGTTTAAATACTATCTATAATACTTAATTGCTCTACGTATTTTGTATATAATACGTATTTTGCTCTGTTAAATTTTCGGTATATAATCCATATGTTTCTCAAATTTTAAAAAATTTCATAGTTTTACTCTTCTATATTCTTCAATTTAATTGTAAGTTTTTTATAGATTTTTGTATAAATGTCTGGGTTTTATGTGTAATATTAACTAAATTCATAATATCTTAGAATCTTATTCGTTATAATTTATTATCATTTGAATCTTAAAGTGACTTTCCAGCTGACATTGTAACATTTCTCTAAAGTGTCTATATAGCTTAGGTTTTTCAAATTTAGTAAATAAAAAAAAAATTATTTTAAATGATAAACAAACATTTTTAAGTTAATGTCCTTTCTTTCCCTTTATATTATTTTTTTTTTTTTGTGTAATTATATAGATGATGTTGTTTGTAAAATTTTTACAAAACACGAAAATACATTTATAAAAAATAAAAAGTTGCTCCAAACCAAAACACGAAAAAAAATTAAATAAACTTTATATAACAAAGGTAAATAACAACAACAATAATAATAATAATAATTTTTTTGACTACAGAACTTCATTCAAGGATAACATCAGTCAAGACATTTAAATCACTATCAGTGTCAAGACACTTTTAAAAATGAACAAAAACAGTTTTTCTTGTTATATTGTTTGTTGTATGGGTTTGTTTGTATTTTTTTCTTCATTTTCATTATTATAGAAAACTGTGACAGAATCTCAAAGGAAGACAAATAAAAAATTATGATGAGGACGTAATAGTAATAAAAATAATAATAAAATTACAATGTTGGTATTGTCCTTTACATTATTATTGTTAGTATTACTATTATTATTATTATTATTATTATTATGGTTATTATTTTTATTTGTTTGTATTGTATTAAATTAATTCTTTCTTTTTATACTTGTTGTTGTTTATTTGTTTTTTGCCCTTTTTATTATAAGAAATTTTTTAATAAAACTTTTCTAGAAATATTGTAAAAGTGGAGTTTGGTACCAATTTTATGAAATCTTATGAAATTTTGTAGTCAAGAAACTTAAAATATATTTCTATCTCCCTTTTAAGAACGATTGTTTTTATATAACAAGGGTAAAAAATATAACTGTGTACTGAAGAAGGTGGCAGGCGTATTGAATTAAAATGATAAATTAATATTGCGGTAAAATAATATGATTCATAGAAAAATAATAAAAATGAATAATTTTTTATAAGTTACAGAGAATTAATTATTAATATTTAGGGGAAAATTTGAATACTTCATTAAAAATTTTCATCTAAAATTTGATTAATTCCATTTCTTGTTTCGAAAAATTTATATATCAGTCCGTCCTATATACATATTAAATTTATCATTACGGATTATTAAATTTTCACTTTAATGAACTATTATTGGTAAATTATTTTTTTGTACAGGATTGATAAGTAATTTATATTATTTGTAATATGATTATGAAACATATTTAGATACAGGATACACATAACAAAACAAAATTTTTCTGTAGTTAACATTTTTTTTATTTTTTTCAAAGTTTAAATTTGGTAATACAACTTTAGGTATTTGTCATGGAAAGATGGTACAACATATCAGAATGTGTGATTTGTTTCAAAAAATATTTCTGCACTTCGAATTTTTAAAAATTTGAATCGATATTTCTAGTTTTTGGTTACAGATTGTATACCGATACATAATTACCATTGCATTTTATGGTCTACAGTTAATTTTTGCATTCTTTCATAAAAAAGTTGTTCAGTTATCCAAACGTAAGTAAATGAGCACAAATTAAATTTTTTTTAGACACTATTAGTCATGGTTTCCTGAAATTAAACTTAAATATATACTTTTTCTATTTATTTGGTACCTGTAAGAAGAAGAATTTCTTAGAAAAATTTAAAAGTTCAGTGATTCTTAAATCACTTAAAATTACTAAATAAGTGTTCATTTTGTGTTATTAATCCAGTTACCTAAACCATAATAAATAATCTCAAGTTTTATTAACTTAGTTTCACTATAAATAATAATAATATAATAATATCTGACATTTTCTTAAAATTTTCATATCTTATTTTTATTTTCTATACGCATAAACACTCACATTATTAACAATATTAAAACGACATGAAAAGGATCAAAAATGTATATCATACAAGAATATGTATATGGGTATGTAGATAGTATTTTTGAGTAAAATTATAAAATATTTTCGAACAATGGCTTAAGCACATGTAATTTGGTAAGTAAATATATATACTTCTATTTATATATATGTATAAATGTAAACACATTAGTGTATATATAAATATCAATGTAAGTAACAATGAAGAAAATTTTTAACAATGACAATAAACTTGACATTGTTAACCTTAACCATTTATGAAGTAAAAGTCAAGAAATATTAAATTTTTAAAGAAAATTCATTTTTGAGAAAGACAATCCCTCCGTACATTCATTTGTATAATAAGTTTTTTATTCCGTCAACCTTCTTAAATGCTTTGGTTGAATTTGTCTTCTTATGTTTCGTTTTCTTATTTTTTCATTTAGTACATTTATTTTTTTTTTCGGTTGTATCAAATCATATTATATTATTCATTATAAAATCATCGAAATTCATCCTTAAAGGTTTTATTTTATCATTTTTTCCCCTTTTTAACATACACTCCTTCATCCTTCATATAAAGGTTACAAGTTGACATTTAAGGATACAAGGCAGAAAGTTTAAAAGCAGTTAAGAGTCAAAATGACAAAATATATCTGCTTACAAGTAATGTATATAAGTATGTTTGTATTCTGAAATAAAAAAACAGGGCATCATAATATTTAATATTCTGTCATTTAATCTGATTTCATGTACACTCACAACATGTTACATTTATGATAGCTTAAAAGATAGCAGGAGTTATATACGTATACTATTGTTTTGATGTCTAAGGACTTTGTTTAAAGATCTTAATATCTACTAAATACGTACATATCCATACATTATATTTTCGTATATTTGAAGACATCCAGTCACATATGTTATTATAACAAAATTTGAATATATGTTTCTATTGTAATATATTGCTGAGTATATTAAGACACCCACAAAACATGACAGTTTTACTTAAAACTTTATAAATTAAAGATGTGATGAATCACAATAAGAAAAAAAAATGAATTTTTTTTTATGAAAATACATAATATTTGTATTTATTTATAAATGTATTATTTCAATATTTGTGACTTAAATCGAGAGTGTAAACTGGAATATTTTTATTATATGAAGATGTAAAAAGAATTTTAGAAAAGAAAACTATTTACAAATTTTTTGACAAATTATTAAAAATCATTAGGGAGTTATTATTAAAGTTTTTAGTATTAAACTAAACTTCACATATTCTTATTTTAGTATTTTTCCAATAACTTTCAAACTTATATTATCAAATTCGGATCAGGATTTTTATTCACTGCTAAAATTTTGTGCATAGCAATTTAATTAGAAGAGTCCTTTCTAGCCCTTGAGCCCTTTTAACCAAAAACGGAACCTTTAAAATTTCATGTTGAGCAAAATATAATGTGAAAATTTATAGTGATTTGCAAAAATTTTACATACCTAATATTATATTAAAAAAATCACTTAAGTTTTTTATTATGCTCTTTTTTAATTTGTATGAACTTATGTCTACAGAGGTAATAATAAATAGGGAAAAAATCTGGAATATCGAAGAAAATAACTCGAAAAGATGCAGTAAATTTAACCTAATGAGTCATAATTTAATAATTAAATGAGAGCATGCCATTTGGCTTCAGAGACTCAATGGGAACAAAAAAACCTTTGTGTGAAAGACAAGCATGAGTACAATCTTATAAAGATATGTAAAAGGAATGTATTCCTATAATGCATCAATTAACAAAATGTATTTGATCGTGCAAAATTATATCATACGAATTCTTATAAACATATGAACATTAATATTAAGGATGGTTATTGCTGCTCTATACTTGTACTAAAACAGTAATTAAAATAAATTGAACTTACATCAGTAATATTACCGCCAGAATATTGTATTTTTTCTACATAATTCAAAGTCTATGGGATGATCATCCTAACTTCTTTTACACCAAGATTTGGAATACACAATTACACATAATAGTTTTTCTTTATAATTTTTATAGTATCTAAAGGTTTGAGCAACATCAGAACCTACCGAAATTAATACAATTTTAGAAAAAAGCTGTCGCTTTTTTTTGGCAAAATAAAGCATCTGAAAATTAAGGATATTCAACATTTTGGTGCAGCGTTAATTTTGCAGGCTATAACTAGAAAAATAATATTTATTCAAAAATTTTGAATAAAATATAATTACATGAACACATATTTTAAAATTTAACTTAATATATCATTTTAAATAGAATTCAATTCGATTAAATCATACGCTACAAAATTACTTCCATTACTTATTAATCATCACAGCAAACTAAAAAAAAGAATAAATTCAAATAACAATGGTTACTTTTATTTCCTATTGTCATTTATCTTATTAAATGTTTCTTTAGGACAAACTTAAGCAAAAAATAGTATTGCTTTTGCTTACTTTTCTCGAAATTTTTCTTGAGCACAATGGAGCTTACACATCATGTCCAAGTGCCATTGTTCTGAAAACAACTTTAAAAACCCCTTACAAAATCCAATTTTCTGCTTTTCAATGACGAATTGTTTATATTTTCATAACGAACATTTTGTTCAGCAGCCAAGGAAGCCCCTATGATGATTTCATATCTTTAAATTTATTCTTAATTAATATTTATTTTAGAAAAAAAAAGTTTACTTTTTTAACCAATTTCAAAATTTTTAAAGGATACAGCAGTTTTCCATTCATTTGGCAATTTCAAATTATGGTATGCAATTGTAGAAGATGAAGTAAGAATCAATCAAAAGTCAATTTAGTTTTTCTAAATGTATAATAAATGAAAGATTGTATATATAAAACGTCAAAAGTTATTATTTAGGTAGACGACCAGAAAAACATACTTTTAAATAATTATCATTTTTCCAGTATTATTTTCTATTACTGATAATATTCATTTTCGATCAGTTTTCTTTCATCTTGGATAATTCTCGGAAAATTTCAATTTATTTTTAGATTGAAGTTTTTTTATATTTGTAAGTTTTTGATAAAAAATGTAATTATATTTATCTATGAAAAATGTCTTTTTTACTCATATTTGTTTTTCTATTTTTTCTTGTTGAGTTATATTTCGAATCTAGCTACTATAATAAAAAAATATCTATTCTACAATATAGTTGTTATAATCTGATTTAATATTTTGATTTAATATATTTATATTTTTTAGTTCTCTTTTTAATATTAAAAAGAAATTTAATATATTTCAGATTTGACTATCACGAATATTTCCCGTTCTTTATGGTATTGCTTCTTGTACTTGTACAATATTAACTATGAGATTTCCCATGAAAATTTGAAGGAAAAAAATAAAAAATTTTTTTTTGCTTTTCAAGGTGAAACTCTTCAGATTTGTTAAATCTTTTTTAAAAACAGAAAATATATACAGATACTATATACCTATTCATTTACAGACGTCATATACACATCATAAAATTATTTTCATATTAAACACAGATAAATGAAAAGGTAAGATATGTGGGATTGATTTTTTATTTTGATATTTTTGTACTTTATTGAGAAAATAATTCTAAGATATAAACATCATTACAATGCACATTTGAATATCTATTACACGAACATATTATGAAAATATAATAACAGAAAAGTTGAAAACTCACAAACTCACAAATATCGCATAAAAAGTAAGCGAATAAGAGAAATTTACATCTTGTTTTGGATATCTTAATTTTTATATACTCCTTCCAAAATAATATACCTGTAGTCTTCAAGAAAACTTTTTCGCATGACTTAAACATATAATATTTATATAGAGAAAATTTATTTTAATTTAAAAATATTTTAATATATGTGTACCTATATTAAAGGACCTACCCTACCATACTGTGTATAACTATATGTATGTTATATTCAATTGTGTATTCAAACAATAGCAGAATATACTTCGATATTCATTGATTCAGTACTTTTCTTTATATTATATTTTCTATTATAGTTACTCATTCTTTATGCATCATATCAATAAAAAAATCTAACAGAAAAGGATTCTTGTTTTTGTTTATATTTTCCTGAATTCATGTTGTTTCCTACTGCTACAATAGAAAAATGTAAACATACACGTATTATATCTATTTTGTTATACTTTTCCAGCTAGTAATCATTGTTGTTTAAAATTATTTTTATATGATTTCCGGATTCTGAATGAAACTTGTGAATCAAAACACTACAGATAGTACTTACTCAGGACCACCAGGCAGGGTTCTCATTGAAATTTATTCAAATATTATAATTTTTTTTTTATTTTTTTTTGTATTTTCATCATATTTTTAAGGCTCATATAAACCTTAACTGAAAGTTTTTACCTTTAATACGCCACACTCTCGCACATGCAAAAAATACTATTGAAGTAGAAAATATTAAAGACAGTAGTATTAACAATTTGTTAAGATAGAAAAATAAATTATAAGCATGTATTGTTTCTATTATTTTATACCTGTGGCTGGGTCCGTTAAATACAAAAGAATTTCCGAATTTTATAAATTTAACATTCTTTTCATAATATAATATGTAAAGTATCACATTTGTGTGGTATATTCACCACCTACTTAAAATGTGTGTGGGGTTGAAGTTCACCCATGAAAATGAAAACTGTAATAGAAAAACGTTTCGTTTGTTTTTAGTTGTATTATAAAACAATAGAATAGCTTATTGTATTACAATAACGTCTAGGAAAAAAATTTCAAAAAGTAAAATTATACAATAGATGAAACAAAATGAAAAGAAAATGATTTCCTTTTATTTCGATTGCATTTGTTTATTACTAACAGTATCTGAAAACTGTATTTTATTTTAGATTTTCCACTTTTAAAATAAAAAAGAAATAATAATAACACAACCTACAATACAAATAAAAGTTGGGATTCTTTTCCTTTATTTTATATTCAATTTTTGAAATTCAGGTTATTTTAATTTTTTTTTTTGTTAGACGAGTATTATTGAATATTTAAATTAAATTTATTTTAAATATTCTGACATAATATTAAATATGTATATGTATATCCTTATATATGTAGATATAAATTATTTGAAAGGATATTTTACTATTCATTGATTATGAAGATTTAATTTTATTTTAGTTTCGTTTATTTTTATGTCGAATTTTTAGATTTTTTACTGAATATTAACAAGTATGTGTATATAGGTATATAATATTATGTATATCTCATTTGTAAAACAATTTAATAAAGGTTTGATTTTGAATAAAATATTAAATTGGTTATATTTTAAATCATTAATTATAGTTAAAAAAAAAGATAATTTAAATTCAATATTTATACTTCATTAATTTATATATCAGTTTTGTATAGTTTAAAATAATTTCTTTCACAAAATGCTTAAAGAAAATTTTAAGAACTTATAATTTCAATGTTATGGTATGAAGTTCCATATAATGGAATGGAATATAACTAATAGGCGAATTATAAAATAACTTTCTCATAACGCTGAAAGTTTTATTAATCATGACAGAGTTGTTGTTTTTCAAAGATGATGGATGATACATATATAAATAGTGACACAAATTATTTTTTTTTTCAAAAAAATTATTGATATTTCGTGTTATTATTAGCGGTTTTATAATAATCGTTTTATAATATCGAGTTGGATCTTGTATTATAGACCTGAAAAGTTGCTACTAGGTACCTTAGCAAAAATAAAATCTTCAGAACCAAAAGTAGGTGCTGCACTTAGTCCTTTACGAAATTTCAAGCAGCGAAAAATATACAATACCAAATTAATGATAAAAGTATAGATATTAAAGTATTTATTTATTTATTACATTCTTATACAATATTGAACCACAAATTAAATAAATTTAAACCTTGCATTATAGCATATTTCATTTTGTTGCATTTTTTAATTTTTCTGTTTGCATTTTCTTATAAATTTCAAATCATCTTAATTTTTTAAGTTATTGTGAGCGTTTATCATTTTTACAATTTTATTTCTGTTGTAATTTATTTATATAAAATATTTCTGTCGTAAAAATCGGTTAAATTACTAGAATAGAAAATATATCCTGCGCTTAGGATTAATAAGCGTTCGAACTTAAATTACTATACGTTTTTTTAAAAATATAAGCCTACATAAGTCTACTCTGGTATAGATGAATAACCTTGACCAATTTTCACATAATTCAAAGTTTTATTTTGTTAAAGAGTGACAATATGTTAAGCTAAGAAATAATAATTATACATATGTGACACAACATCATATACTCTTTTTCAAAATATTTTATATTGTTAGCTTTCTTTTTCTTTACACAACGAAAAAACAGTGCATATGTTTGCAAAACAAATTCCACTGCAAATTAAAAGTATGTTTTGTTCATGGGAGGATATTTATATGTTTTTATAATCGTATTTATATTTTGAAAGTATGTATAATTGGAAAGCTTAAAAACAAATAATATATTGTAAAGATGGTTGTTTGTTATTGTTGTTATCGAAATATCTCAAAACAGTAATCTCAAAAATGTACATACTTACATATGTATAAACAAAAATATATCAACATTAAAATATCTTAAAAAGGTTTATTAGCGGGAATCATTTACGTTGTATATCTATTTATATTTGTATATATTTATTTAGACGGCATATACGTATATATTTATTTAGACTTTTTTCATCATTTTAATATTTATTTTAACAATATTATTATAATTTAGACACGTTTTAGAGATTGTTTATATACTAAATGCTTTCGAAATAACACAAATTGTTTATTTAAACTCCTAAGTAGTCACAAATATTTTTAATATTAAAGTATATATGTAAGGCTTGAGTGTTGGTTTTATTTTTTCACTCATAATTATATGGATGCAATATTAAATAAAAATAAAATTAAATAAGTGTTAAAAAGAACACATTTTTTTCTCATCGTACTCATATCATATGCTAACACTAATATTGAACATATTCTTATTCATAATAATAGGTAAGGCTGCAGTTACAGAAATACGCGAAATGAATAGGAAAAAAATTGTGGTTTTCAGGGCATGAGATGAAATTTTAATATGAAGTTATAGAAAAGGTATAAAATTATCTAAAAAAAACAACAGATCCTGTTCCAAGTTTTGATATTTTAAGTTAAGATAATTTCGTAATAAATCTATTTATTGATTACTTTAAGTGAACAGTCAAAATTCATAATAAAACAGACTTTATATGAAATATTGAGAGTAAATTGTTAAAATTTGAAATTACATTTCTTTTTTGGGACCAAAATATAAATTTATATTAAAATTTTGTGTCTACTGATGCAGGTAAAATTGGAATCACACATTTTAATTTATGTATAGCTATAACTGCAGACTAAGAATAAATTTTTTGAGAATGAAAAAATTTCGTAAAAGAAAACTAATTAAAAATTTGTTATAACTATGTTGGCGAAATGTAATCCGCAATTATGATAATATGTAATTATACATATAATATATATATATATATATATATATATATATATCAAATGTTTTATTAAATCGGGACAGAAAATAAAAATGTTTAATAAAATAAAATTAAAGAAATTTTCAGTTTTGAAAAACTGATGCAGAGAGTTCGAACAATTTTCAATTATGACACAATTTTTTTTGCTCGCATATTTGAAGAACAAATCAACATAGGGATAATATTCTTCAGATAACATTCCGAATTTAAAAAAGTATCACTGTCATAACTGAAAAAATTTCGGCTACAATATTCACTCATGTATTTATTTGCACAAAAACGTAATTTTGACAGCCTAACAACATTACGAATAAAAATGAAAATAAGAACAATACAAATACCAACATCTGAAAAAAAAAATACCTTAAAATAAATAGATTTTCTATGGTAATATAATACCAACTAAAAATAAGTAGGCTTTAATTGAATTAGCTACGGATAAGATCATAAACTAAACAAATTTAAATTAAAAAAAAAATAATAATTGTTTAATTATATTTTATCTTAAATTTTTGTATTTAATTTTTATTTTAATACAAATATAGTCATTAATATCAGTATTTAATTTACGTTAAAATAACTACTGTTTATTTTGTAAATAAAGAAGCGCTGGAATATGAAATAATTAGATATATACATACACTTATTATTTCTATATATTATACTATAAAATATAAATAATATTTATATTTCTTATATAGTTATAGTTAATGTTTAGATTTAATTCTTATTTCGGTGCCATTTACTTTTTAATACTTTTATATTCACGGTCGCTTCTCTTACCCTTCTATATATATTAAATATGAGCTTTAAAATAAGTATAGAATTATTTTGAAAGCAAGGATGCAAAATAATGACATATTTAATATAATTGTGATATAAAATATATACATAATGCGGAGCTGATAATATCTTTACCACTTAATAGAATTAATAAGTAAAGCCAAAATATTTACTATAGTAACCATCAATTTTTGCTTCGGCAGAACATATACTAAAATCGGAACGATACATGGCAGATTAGCATTGCCAATGCGCAAGGACAACACGCAAAGTCCTTCCACATTTTTTAATAATGAGACTCGTTATTTAAAATATGATAGGTCCATTCCTGATAAACATGAACATATCAATCGAAATTACTGGTGGCTGAATAATATCTGAATTCGAATAAATATTTTAACGAGGCCTAGATCTAATTTGTATGATTTAATTTTTATTACAGTGACAATAATTTCATTAATTGTACTCTTTATTTCTGGCATAATATGAGTATTCGCCATGATTAAAAACCCATCCCAATTTATAATATCTAAGTTTTTAAATTTCAAAAAAAATTGCTAATTTAGTTTAGGTTTTAGTAATTTTCTATATACATATCCCAAAAAGTATTCGCATAGAATAATAATGCGCGGATTTCAATGAAAACTTTCAATAATTAGCAGTTTTATAAATATTAAAAAGAAATATTTATTCAAAAATTTTGAAAGTTTCAATGAATTCAATAAGTACACCGTTATAGAATTAATTTATGTAATGTTATTTAAAATAAATTTGTGTCGTTTTAAGAACTATTAATAAATTCTTATATTCCAGATTATTTTTTTTAGATTTCATTAATATTTTGTAGTAGGTCCATAAAAAAATAAAAACCATATAACCAGCTTCAACATACGGTATGACATTTAATTCAACAATGCTAGAAGATAATATTTTAAATGTAAACTAATTATATATTTCCGTTTCATTTTAAAAGTTTAAAACAAAAAAACACATTTTAAGAGGACTTAAAAGAAATTCAACAAGTGTCTAAATAATGCAAAATGAAATATTGGATAATTTAACTGAAAAGTAAAATTACACAATTGACTATAATAAATTGAATTTTGTTTATTACATACAATAATTTGCACTTTATACATTTTTGAATAAATGAAAAAAAAAAACGCAAAAACAAAATGACAACAACAAAATGACAACAACATACTCCGCAACAATTTTGGAAAAATTGATTTTCCGTGTCAGTTCCTTTTTTCAAAATTTAATGCTTGTGTCTTTCTCGGCTCCATGATTACTCTGTGTTAATAAGTAATACTACTTCTGAATATATTTTTGAACAGAGAAGCTTTAAATTTTAAGTGATTTTAAAGTGAAGTTTTGCTATTTGAAAACTGTCAAGCGGTAGAGTAGTAAATTGTTTTAATTGTAAGAAAAATTTTAATTCAAAAAAAGTACAAGGAATACAATATGGAAGGCACTGTAAGGAATGGTGTCATATACTTATTTATATATAAATATTATTTCTTATGTGGCCTCAGTAGCCGAGTGGTAAAGCACTCGAGTGTAGCAATGTAACGACCGAAGGAGCACGGATTCAAACCCCGTGAGAACTGAAAAAAAAATTTTCAAATGGTGAAAATTACTGAAAATGTTATTTTCTATACAACCACGGTTCAAATATAATTTAATAATTAATAAAGATATAATATAACT
The DNA here is from genome assembly GCA_963942445.1 of Argyra leucocephala. Classification (NCBI taxonomy): domain Eukaryota; kingdom Metazoa; phylum Arthropoda; class Insecta; order Diptera; family Dolichopodidae; genus Argyra; species Argyra leucocephala. The sequence goes on along the minus strand of OZ012677.1, from coordinate 212,245,426 downwards.
AATAAAAAAAAATAATATAAATATATAACATACAAAAATATATACCAAATAATTAATATAATTTAATAAAAAAAGGACCACATTTCGAAAGGGAAAAGGACCTACAAAGTTGGCGTACAGATTTGTCTGTAGGATCAACTGTTAAAATAAATAAATAAATTATTTCTTATGTATATTTCATATACTTTTATAATTTAGTATTAATAACAGTCGAAGCGTTGTGACGTTATGAATTATAAGTGATATATTGTTATATCGGGAAAACAATATCAAAAAATTCACTTGAGTTCCATAAAACTATAGTTAAGTTCAATAACTCGGAAAGCAAATAAAATATTATGCAAACTTGCAAAAGTAAAAAACTAAATAACTCAGTCTTCAATTCACTTAATAACACCAACTCGCAAAATCCTTCTTTCTAAATGAAAAAATTAAATTCAACAATAGTTCCTCACTTAAAACATTTAATCTTAACCTTAGAAGTCTGGAAAACAAGCTGGGTGAAATGTAACTAAAATTTCACAGAGAAAAAATAACAATTTATATTATTATTTTTACCGAAATTTAATTACAACAATACGAAACTAATTGTGTAAAACTTAACTATAATGTTCTCCTGTAGAAACTAAAGGAAAGGAGGTGTAGCATCAATAATATATGTATGTACATCAATCAATAAATTTGAAGGTTCAAAACAATAATATTCTTAATGTATTCATTAATGTGCAGAGATAAGATTAATATAATAGCATTATATAGGCCATCTGAATAGAATTCAGAAAGAATTTTTAAATTTAAAGAAACTCTAAAGCAATTATTGTCCATTTCTTCATTTCAAACTTGTCCGTTAATGAAGCTTACATAAGTGGAGACTTGAAGTATAATATTACCAATCAAAGCGACACTGAATTTGATCACAAGACATTCATAGAGCAACACCTGCTTAGATCACTAATAATACAAAAATTAATATGGTTTCAAAAAGGTAAGGGTTTGAATGGTTCAAAGATTATTTAACCGCCAGTAAACAATTCGTGGAATGCAAAGGTATATAGTTGTGTAGATATGATAAATCTCTGTGTTCATACCATATAATATATACTCGGAGTTATTAGTTACTACAGTACCAATTACATACCTCTAGTTCTTGAATTTATCGAAGAATCATATACTGAATTGGCCAAATACTAAAAATATAAAGCCTTTCACAAGTGGAAATTGATTCATAAATTTCTAGCAAAATATAGTTTTACTATAATTTTATTAGCATTTAGGTTTTACAAAGTGGAAGTTTGATTTGGTTCTTATAACTCACATATTATCTATATATGATATCTATATATGGTTTTCAAAAGTATTCAAATTCAAACTAAGAGGTGTATAGGTAATCCAAATTTGCAATACATACTGATGAGTTCTAGTAGACTTACTAAACTAAACACTCCTTTAATGATGAAATTTTGATCTGTTGTGGTCTTGCATATATGTATGATGCTACTTTTCTTTGTCAATCATGTGCAGCAATTGAATTTATCTTATTAGATTTCGCAAATATTTTTGGGATGTTATGTCCAACCATGGGATGGCATTAGTTTATGAAGCGCTAAGCCGAATTCAACTGACCAAATGACCTTCAACCATATTTGATGTTTCAGCTAAAGTTTTCTAAATGAATACTAAACATTTTAGATAATAATATTTTTTAAACTTTTTAATTTTACTGTATGAGGCTTATTGTTAAAAAACACTTATCGAGTATAAAGTGCTCAAAATAAATTTTATAAACAACATTTTCTAAAAAACCTGCCAAAAAATACTAAAACTGGTATTTCAAAGAAAAATTTTTCTAAATCAAATGAAAAAAAAATTCATTTTCAACACCAGTCTAAATATTTTTTTTTCATACTTTTATATTTTGTTATTTTTTATCACTGTTAAATTGAAAGCATTTAAATTTTATTTCCGACTCGATTATAAATTTCTGCTTTCTTTTACTACAATGTTTTCTACGCTGTATAATCTTATGTACATATCAATGTATATGTAGTACTTAAAAAAGATGTTCCTATATTCTAAGTAATTTTAGTTTTCCTTGTTCAAAAGAATTTTCTAAAATTTTCATAAATACTAATAAATCATAAATTTAAAATGACATACTTAATGTATATATTGTATGAAGAACTGAATTGGTTGCATAAATTTCCCACAAAAAGTTCAATTATAAAAAATCGGAAATCTCGAATTAAATTTTTCTAAAGTACATGAGTATTTATAGTATTGTGTAGAGAAAGAGGAAATTTAATGTTTATAAACCAAACATATGCAGTATTTATAAAATCTTAACCCTTAAACAACTTTAATAGCAATCTAATTTCCTTTATTCATTGCTCTTTTTTGTTTATTTGCAATCTGCATATAGCATATCTATACTTCTATTATATATTGTAATAAAATGTATATGTAAATATTCTTTCATTAAGTTAAAAATGAAACTCAAAAGGCAAAATAATAATATAATTTTACTCCTCTCCTATTCTCATCACTTCAGTTTTTATTATCGTTCATGCCTTTAACTTAAGCTTTATTACTATATTAAAAGCTAAAGAAGGAATGAGAGTGAGAGTGATGAATAGAAAATTTGGATTAATTTAAAGGAGAAAAATATAAAATAAATTCCTCTCTCCATAAACGATTCATTTAAAAAAACTGATTTACATTAAATATATTATAAAGTATACGTTTTATAAATTCATACGTATGTAAAAAAGTAATACATATTATGAGCATAAATCTAGAAATAATTTTTTCATGAAAATAAAAACAAAACAACTACAGTCATAAAAATACATAAATAACTACAGAAACACAATATAAAATAGAAATAAACGTTTATTCACTTTTTCACTTGAGATGAAGATTCTTAAAACTGGTGTAATGTGTCTAAATATTTATAAAACATCATCATAAATATCATCACCATCATCATTATTTTTATTAAGCATAGAGGGTGAATATTTTCAATTCAATTGATAATGTAGGGGATATGATGCTTTATAAAATTTTATAGCGCCACTTTGAGTAATTTTTAATAGTTTTTTGGTCCTACTCATCTCCGTTTACTTCAAGCATCAACAACGTTAATATTACGAAAAATCATTTATGGATTTCTTATAAAATAAAATATGGCAAATGACCTTATGTATATAAACAGAGGAATATAGAACACAAGTATCGTTGAATATAAATATAATGCATATGTATATATATTAAAGTTGGTACATACATCTATAAAATTATATAAGATTCATATTTACCCTAAATAACCTAGCCATCAGAAATATGTGGGTATATCCTGAATATGTGGGTGGATAAAATTGAAAAGGTATATATTATTATATATATGTATACATAAAAATTCAGTGATGAAAATATTTTCGTCACTTAAAAAATAATTTTGATGGATATTTGTAAGGTATAACGCCATCTGTATTTAGAAAATTTTATAGGAGGAATTGTTGAAAAATTTTATTGATTGTAAAAATCAATCAAGCAGAACATTTACTTCCATATCTTATTGATTTCTATATTTGTTGTTTATAAATTTATTTCAATACATAGTGAAAATTATCGGTTTTTTATAATATTTCTTTTTATAAAATATAAAACAATTCAGTAAATGTGAGCAAAATGACTTTAAAAGGCAAGGTGGAAAGAAGTCGTTCAACTTAAATTCTGTTAGATTTTAACATTTGCTATGGCCAATATTAAAAAGGAGACAGGAATAAATTAGAAGCCAAGCATCCTACTTAATTATTTTGCAGAGGGACTATTATATTTTTTTAAATTAAAAATCATACTGGAATGTTTATTTCATAATTTAAATTTTCAACTGTTATCGAAAGCCGAAGTATGATTTACCCCATGTTTAGCAGAGCAGAGATCTTGAGCTTATTTTGTATGAAAATAGATATCAAGATGATTGTTGTGAACATTTTCAAGTAGATATAGTTCTAAATAGCTTCAGAACTAGAAAATGATTTTTATTTTTTTCCTATTGAAAGGGACTTGTAAAGGGCAATCTAAAAATAAAAATAAGAGCATCGAATACTATTTGAAAATGGCATTATGGGAGAACAACACTAATGCTCTGCACAAATTATCTTATATGCAGATGATTTAGCAGTGGTATATTCTGCAGAATATATTTTTACATATTGGACAATATTAACAGTTGAATAGCAAACTCAAAAACTAACTCAATATTTGAGAAAACAAAATATATGTTGTAAAAGTAATAATTGTGTTATCTTGTAAGAAAAATATGACCTACTAATAATTTAGAATTGTACTGAATTCAGAACTTAACAAGAAGGAACAAATTTCAAGTCATGTAACAAAAGGTTGTAGAATTGCAGTAATGCTTAGAAGAAGAACTTACAGTATACCCTATATGAACTAAAACGAACTATTTATTTTTGTTTTTTTATGCTCTTGACAGTAATTTAGGTAGAATCAGCTTTTCGCGCTTAATTAAGTACAGTACTGCAAGTTTATACTACAATATCTAAAATATTTCGGGCTTATCAACTCATTAAAGGCGAAAAAATAACACTATTGTCAGGTAAAACTGATATACTATCCCTTGTTAAATAGAAAAGCTCCATTTTATTTAATTTGTTTCCAGATTATACTCTCAATTATTTTTTGTCATTTATTTTATACCAATGACCGGTACCGGACCAGGTCGTATTTTTTTGCTTCATCGAGAATCGAACCTGAAACCTTTCCATTGAAAGGCAGGCGTTCTACCTACTGCGTCACCCAGCGTGTATTCTATAGTATATTTACATATGCATTATGATATGGAAAACACTACTAAATAAAATCTTACCGCAATCCAAAACGTAAAAAACAAATCATTTAAAAATTTATTACAAATATAATTTAACCAAGTAGTAGTTATAGGCATCACAAATAGTTGAAGCATAGTTTTTTTCAATATTTATTATTTATATGTGTACCAACTAGTTATTCTCACAACTATTGGAGACACTAGATTAAAAAAAAAAATTGACAAAGATTTATTTAATTTTACACAGTATTCAAGAGACAACCATAATAATATTTTAAATTGATTTTCCAAGGTTTTTGCGTTCTAATGTCAGACATATTTAAAAAAATTTTCCTTTCAAATTTAAAGCTTGCAAATTTTTAAACTTTAAAATGTACAACTAAATTAAAATTTTTAATTAGAAGAAACTTTTTTTCAAAATTAACCAAAAAATAAAAACTACTAAAAATGATTCCTTAACAATTTCCTACATACGAATAATATGTATATCTTGTATCTTAAAACAAATTTTCTACACTAGTATTATACTTATATAAATATAATATAAATATACATATACATGTATATAGTAAATATTTTGTTAACATCTAATATTAAATGAAGAACATTGAATTTTTTTTTTATGAATTCCGACATTGATTTGTTAAACGTAATTTAATTGAATGGCAAAGTGGAACACGAAAGCAAAAAAAAGTAAAATATTAAAAGCAAAAACAAAATATTCTCATAAAGTACTTTCGTATCATCATCATCATCAACATCGTATGAAATTTTTTACCAGCCATACAAACATCATTACTTTTATAAAAATTTCTATAACACGATTTTAAGTGAAGTAAATTAAGGGCTTAAAGGAATAAAAATTCTACTCATCAACAAAAAATAAAAAAAATCAGTAAATGTACATATAAACTCTACTCCTTCAAACGAACTCTTCATTTCAAGTTAAATTTTGTTTTATTTATATATTTTGTTATAATTATATATTGTACAGTCGAAAAAATAATATAATTTATATAGGAGTTTATAAACAAAAATGTACTACATAAAATATTCACATAAATATTCACATGCATTCATAATATCCTATGAGTTTACCATATCTATGGATTTCAAGACATAAATGAAAGAACAAATAAATATTATGGATAATAAATAAGACATCATGTTTTCTTCACAACTCAATTTTATATTTTGATCGATCTCTGATAAATCGTCCTCAGAAGATTAATTCAAATAATTATATTTGTGTTAAAAAAATGGATCAGATATTTGCTTACGGTGATGGCATTACAATTATATCGAAAAGTTGCGCAGCAATATGATTGAAATAATGAGACACTAACATAACTAAAATGTGAAGTCGCAAAAGTGAGCGCACAGATAAATTATCACAAAACGAAATATTTTCAGATGTATTTCACAATGAACACTGAAGATGCAGCAAAATATAACGACAGAAAAAAGTTAAAATCAAGAAATCGCTCCCTTAAATGCATGATTTTTCCGTTTTTACTAAAAAAAATATTTTTATGTAGAAATTGTTGTTGTAAAAAAAAAAATAAAAAAAAATGGATTTGGGTCCTTGGGGAGTTGTAAGGCCACTTTTTGGTTATGATGCAGACTGTAGCAAATATGCATCATACATAAAACTTGAAATAAATTTCATGTTTACAACCTTTGCTGAATATTTGTTTATTTTGTAGAAAAGATATAAATACACAAAAAAAATTCTTACCGTTATTTTTGTCTATTTTATTTTCTTACCATTATTTTGTCTCAGTTAGACTGAGAAATATATTAAAACTACGTAATAATATATGATCTGAACACCATTACGCACCATAAATGTGAAGAGAATGAAAAAAAAAACAAATAATATATAAATATTATCTTCTTTAAACTAGAGAAAAGAGCAAATAAATGGTATGATGCAGATCTGCTACAGTATGCATTTAAGATAACTAACGAAATTAATATACCTTATTTTCGTTCATAGTTAATTTCAATTTGGTAATCGCTGTTTCTTTGCAAAAAAATAAATCACCAAATCAGAACTCCAGGCGGACATTTAAGCACTGTTCAAATCGATCATACGGCCGGTGGTGACGTAAACGATTTTATATTTTTACATTCAAACACAATTTTAGAAACTGAAGTAATATAAGTTCAATTTTTGGTCAAATTTCTAAATTTTTACTTCAAGACAAAATTTAATATGTTCTTAGATGAACGTGGTATATTTCTCGACAAAATAAATTTGATTTGGTTTTTATTTATAATTTATCTTCCTTTTACAATCTAAGTTGAACTTTCCATAACAATACATTAAAGATTATGGCAAAACATAATTCTATGAAACAGATATATATATATATATATATATATATATATGTATATATTTTTGTTTTACGAATGTAAATATGTATGCTAATTTACACACATATAATACATAATTATTTATAAAAAAAAATTTTCATTCGCATATCCTTAACATATCCTGAAAGAGTAAATAGAATAAATTTACCTGTGTTGATTATGCTTTCAATTTTCAATATGGGAATGAAAAATAAAATAACAAAGAAATTGAATAATATACATATTCATATACTTCACCTGATATCTTTTTTCATGTTGATGAAACAAAAATAAATTGTTCTTGGTTTACAACCAACACATGAAAAAACCTAATGAATTGTTATAAAAGAAGACTCTTTTAATATGATATCCGCCATTCTACTTTAAAAATGTCACAACACTAATTATATTAATTTTTTAACCATATATATTCTGAATTCTGCAGACAATAAATTGCTTAAATAACTACTAAAATTTGATGTTCTAAATTTTGCGAATTTTCCAATATCTACTTTCATGTATTTTCAAAATATATAATTAGCAAGTTGAATAAGGGAATATTTTAATATTTTTTCTGCTCGGAAAATTTAACATTGCGAGATAGGTCTTTTCTACAGAGAAAGTTCAAAATGAAACATGAAAATTTTCTCATACAAAAATATAATTTGTGTGTTTGAATATCTGTTTTATACTTTTTGAAAATTGGAATCGAAACTATAAAGGCCAAGGGAGAGAAACACACAAAACGAAGCAAAAGAATAATAAAAAGACAAGAAATGAAGTGCGTTCCAATCCAAACACGGAGCTGTTATCATTACGATTACTTGTTTGATTTTTCTTATTCTTGTTTCGTTATTTTTTTCTGATTTCCATAAATAGAATAATTTTTTTAATATTTTGTTAGAAATGAGACGAACTTAACATTAGGCTTTATTTCCTTTCCATATATAGGTAAAACATTGAATATTATGAAAATGGATAATAAATTTAATATAACAGGAAATATTATATTAAAAATAAATAAACAAGAATACATACATATATAAAAAGAAAACACACTTTCTCCTCATTTACAGTTTGACGTATATTTTTTCATTTAACTCTCATTTCATTGTACTTCAATATAAACACACACTGCCACATTTTTTCATATAGGTTTGTATTAAAATTTCAAAATATTATACTCTATTCTAGTATACATCCTTGTATTTAAAACACCGAATAGGTAGGAAAATTCAAAAATAAAAAGATAAAATTTTTCTCAAAAAGTTTTTTGCTATTTTTTATTTTGGTTTATTTTTAATTTTTGTTGTTTTGATTATTGTTGGTAACTCAATTTAGGTATAGAATAAAAATATGAATAAAAAACAGTAAAGTAAAGTATCCAACTATGTTTGAAAAATTAGTTTTGAAAAGAGATAAAAACATACAAAAGAAAAAAATAAACTTTTATAATTTCCGTAATCATTGAAATAGATGGTAGTGGGGTTAGTCATTGAGAAGAGGTGTTTTTCTTTCTAGAATAATTATTTTCAGTGTTGCCACTTTAATAAAAGATTCAAATCGTAGAATGTTTCCAACACATTTTACGAATACTAAAAAAGATCTGATTGATCTTGAAAAATATCTTTTCAAACAGCAATAATGAAACTTGTGATAGTAAAGCTGGAAACAAAAATCTTCTTTGTTTATTTCAGATCTTGTATTAGAAAAAATATGATGATGATAAAAAAGGTACACACATCGCCTGATTCAGAAATTGACAATTGACATCGCCAAGGGCTTTAACTTGCAATTTTAACCCACCAAACGAGAAAATACAATAGATCTGAAAAGGACGCATCTTTATAGGGTACCCCACATTCGACAAAAAAATATTAATTGGAACTGACTAACTGAAAATATCTGATTTAGCTTGAACATTAGTTTTATATATATTACGTCGTCTACGTTACGATAATTATGTTATAACTATATTACGTTAACTTTTATAAATGTTCGTTTATAATAACCAAACCAAAAAAATTTGATACGTTTAATTCTCACCATAATCGGAATTCAAGGCAAAAACAAGTAACAACACTGAACTAGTTGTATAAGGATTTTTTGTAATATGTAATTAGTTTTTTTTTATTTTAGTAACACAAATGTAACATAAATTTTATAAAATTCCACACTTTTTTGTCAACTAATACACACCACTTTTATTTAAAATTTTGAACAAAAAAAATAAACATAAAAAATAACAATAACAAAAATACAAGAAAACTCTTTAACTAATATTTGAACATGATCCTCTTTATTTTGTAACTTTTAGTAGCTTTTTTATTTTAAATAATCAGGACTTCTCTAACTAAATAAATATGACATAGTATCTATATGAACATATTAGAAAGAGATAGAGAAAATTGTAAAAGATTTAATGTTCATGGATTATATAAATAAAAAGATGATGATTTAATATGTTTTTAGTATAAAACTTAATATAAATAGTTATATCTAACAAGATGAGAGTTCTTCATTTAAGGGTGCCAAAGGTTTGATTATATTTTTTTTTATTTCTGCTGTATATACATATCTAACTTTTAATTTTTTGTTGAAGATTAAAATATTTATAGAAATATTTGTATAAATAAGAGTGATAGTTACATGTAACTTTTGAAGCAGATAATAATCGCATATTTTTTTTTTTATTATTTGTACAGATATTTTCTTTTTATTAAGATTTCTTTATAAATCAGAATATTATTGTAATAGGTTGAAGAGTACATAAATAAATAGAAAAATAAAAGTAATAACAAAAGCGTATAAGACGAGCAATTGAAAGACGAGAATTAATGTTTGTTTTGAGCAATTACAATCGAAGTGGTTAATTATGTTATAAATACATTGAATTGCATTTTATTTTTATTATAGTTATCTTTTATGCAAAAAATTTGAATTTCTATAATTTTATTACAAATATTTTTATGAAATTCTATATTAAATATCTTGATTCGCAACTGGTTTCTCAGTTATTTTTTACCAAACATTTAAAATTTTTGAATTTTGAAAATGAAAAAAAAAAAAAAAATATGAAATAGCTATAGTGATTTCGAAATAATATAACAGCATTATTCAAAAAACGTAAAAAATATTTTTGTTCCAATAGGTTCAGAAATTAGGTTTTTTAATTTGACAAACAGTCTTATTTTTATTTCAAAAGCCAGCCGGGGTATAGGGTAACTGTCGTTATTGCACTAAGTTAAACACGTAAATGAGTTTTGTCTTAACAACAGTGGAATGTTTCGATTTCGATTAATTAGGTCAATACTATTGGTTACAAGTTGAAAATACTTTTGTGGCACATTTTGATATAAGCCGTTATTGTTGATAATTTTGAAATTCACTTAATCAAATATCTATGTTCAATAAATTTTATCCATTTTATTTGGTAAATACGTGCGTGTACTATGATTCTTGTACAAGAGCTAGCGAAACATTTTAGATACGCTTCCCATGAGGTATTTATTATATTGTTATATTATTTAAAATATAATATTCAACGTCAGAGTGACAGGTCGTGTTAATATTTTTAGTTCTATTAGATTTTACTATAAATTTAAACAATGAAGAATATCCATTGCCTTGATCTTTAGTCAGGAGTGGGTATAGTGAGTTATTCTTAGTTTTCTAAGTTTTCTCAGTTACTATGTCTTTACTATAACTCTCTTGAATGATGGGTTCTCCTACTTTGGATATGAATTCGGTTAAATTTGTGCTTCTTTCAGGTGTTACTTCAGTCGTGTTTTCACGTTTCTGCTAGTTTGTCCTATAAACTCTATTGCAATGACTGCAAGCGCTCTTCTTGTATATTCCCGATTTTGCTATTTGATCAATTGGGTTCAGTTGATCTTAGAATAGTCTTGAGTTGAGTCTCTGGTGCTATATACTATGTCTAACGTATGTTTTTTAATGTCTTTCTAAGTGCTGGAGAGGGAATCTCACTAAATCCCAATGATATTCTTCTTTTTGGTTGTTCATCAATGAGTAAGTTAGTAAGGAAATTCCACTGTAAAGTTATTCTGCGTTTAGAAAGAGTAAGTTAGAGAGATGGAAAGGATTAACATTTAATGGGTGATACCATCTCCCATCATAACTCTTCCCATCTGTCAGAAAAGTTAATACGATGATTTTAGATTTCTGTCCTCAGTCGAGTCCAAAACACTGAAGAAGTCTGCAAATATAAGACGAAATACGTGTATTTGTATATTTAGCATATTTAGCAAAATTAAAAGGAAAATATTTATTCGACTATTTGCAACAACTATACAAAATTTACTCTAACTTTAAAGAACAAGTTTTTCTAAAAAACAATAATTTGTTTTGGTCCATTTAAACACACTTCACTCTAACCATGAAAATTTTGAGTAAAACTTGGGTTCCAGTGACAACACTTTGTGTACAAAATTGGGAATATGATCCCCGACAAAGTTCTTATAACTTTTTGTAAAAATCTCGAGGATCTGAAAGGAAGTTTCGACATTTTCTGTAATTTTCAAAATTATATTGTTACTATAGAAGCTGGATTAAAAATATTTTTAATTTAACATGTTAGCTTTAAAACATCGATATATAAATCAAAAAAAAGAAAGGTTTGAAACGATATTTTGCAAATTTTTTTGTTTAGTTATGGGTATGTAGCCTCAAACTTTTTTTATTTTTAATTTGACAGATTTTTCGGTACAAATACTGGCTATATTAATACATAAATATTTCTATAGAACCTTCTATTGTAACAATATTTGCAATAATTATTTTTGTTGTTTTACCTAAAAAAGCTACAAATCTACATCCTGTAAATCAAGTTTAAGCGAAATGTGAAAAGCATAATTTAATTTTCTTGTTGTTGTGGTTGCCCAATGTCAAACTCTTTGATGCAAATATATTTGCATAATATTGCATCGAATTTAAAATAATCATTGGAAAATAATTTATAATATAAGAAGAATAAACAAAATACATTAGAAAGTTAAAAGTAATATACCCTTCGCTAACTAATTTCCACCCAGATTTCTTTGATTTCACATTGGATCACATGATGGTATATTTATATACCATCATATTATAATGTGTAATAAATAAGGATCAACTTCAGTTTACGTTTCCTGTTCCATATTATAGACGTATGTACATAAAGTGACTATAATAATAACGTTCCAGTATCTTTACCATTAGGTGAAAATAATTCCTGTTACACTTCTAATTTTCGTGTTGTTTGTTGTGATGTAAGATTCATATTAAAAGAAACCAAAACGCATCTGAAATTTTTTATACTTATTCATTTAACCGACACCATATTTATATAGGCTAGGTAGATTTGGCGTTAATGTTATTACAAGTAAAAAACAAACGAGAAATAATATTTAAATGTTTACACATATATGTGTATATATTTGGAAGATTTTAAAGGAAAAGCATTAATAAGAAAGTTGATATCGTAGACTATAGGTCGGTAGATTGTTGTTTTATTTTTATTTTATTATAAGTTAAATACGTATATATGAGTAAATACCTTTAAGCAACAAATCTCTAGGATTTAAGGAATATAAATATTATATTACATTTAACATAAAATATAATATCGCAAAAACCTATACATCTAAAACAAATATATGTATCTATGAATATATATATAATGTTTATATAAAAGCAAAAACTGAATTTACCGTCTAGGGAAATTTATTTACTTAAAATAAGTAAACAAAAGTAAAAGCACAAATACTAATGCTACGACTTAAATTATGTTTGTACGACTTAGGTATAAAAAGATATATGTATTTATATGTATATATTTCTATAAATCCAAAACACATTCAAGTCAACATTTTAAGTTTTTTGTATATATATATTTTTAATAATAAGTATATAAATATAAAGTTATATATTTAATGTTCTAAACAAAGCATAGGGTATGTATGTGTGCATTTTTGACTAAAAATACAAAATGAAAATTGGTTGAGATTTTGTAAAAGGATTTTAAGGATTTCAGTTGGCTTTAAAGCTACTTCGATATTTTTAATTTGTTGTTGACGTTATAACCGACAAAATGTGATTTTTTTTAATGTATTTTTACTTGTAATATCACGTAATATCACGAAATTTATAATATTATATACTATCAGACTCAATGTTGGGTTGTGTTTTTTAAATAGATTTTAAACACTCCCTATTTCGAAGCGCTTCACCTAAAAATAAATTCATACATTTTTTTGATTTTTTTTTTGTTATTTTAATTCTTGCCAATAATGATCATCATAATATTGATGATAATGATAAAATCAATTTTCTTTTTGAATTAAAAAATTTATCATCATTTACATCAGCATAATCAACATGTTTAAAGCAACAGGGTATTTCAAGGATATACATCTTCTTATTTCGTTTTTTATTTGTAATTTAGTAACTTTATATAAAAATTGTATATAGGTATATTGATTTATTTTAAGTACCTATTAATATTTTTTATAATATAATGTTACTTTATTGAAAATTTAAATAAAATATTACGTTATGCAAAAAACTACCTACTAATTTGCCCTATTAAGCAAAAATAACCTAAAATTTTACTTGAAAATTAAATATTTAATTAAAATGTATAATAAATAATATTTTTCTTTTAAATAAATGTTTCTCTGAAATATATAGTTACATATAGAAAAATAATTTGAGTTGAGCACTATTTGGAGTAAATATTTTAAGATGGCAACTGTGTTTAATATAACAATGCAACAATGCAATGCATGAAAAAATTATTGTTTTAATTTAATCTTAAATTTTGAATTAGATATTGGGCCTTACTCTGAGAAGCGAATTACGTTTTCGCTACGTATCGGTAGAGCATCACATTGCATATTTGATATTCTGAGAAGCGAATTATACGATATGTTGCAAAACTAGCAGCATTGCTCGTTTAAACTGTCAAATTTTTTTTTTTTAAGTTTTGACATTTTTTGTTTTAAGTTTTTGTTTGAAAAGTGAAATTAAGTGAAGTTAAATTAAAACTTTATAGTTATTAAAAAATGTTTTTTCATTTATATTATGAAACAAAGTATAATAAAAAAAATGTGTTAAATTTTATTTTTTTTTTGTTTTAAATTCATTAAGTATTTTAGGCTCTCGAAAGAAGCCTTTGCAATGATTATAGATAAATTAGACAATAATTTAAATCTTGCAATTGGTCCACATTCAGTAAAACTCGTTATAAAATTTGTTGGATTATTGCGCTTCCTTGCTCAAGGAAGTTATCAAAAAGGTGTGGGGGACGAGTTTTTGATAAGTTCAGCTAAATCAACTATTTCTAAAATATTAGCTGAAACATTGTCAATATTAGAGACGGAATTGTGTCGAGAGTATATAAAATTTCCTGAAACCGAAGAAGAAAAATCATCTATCAAATTGGGATTATTATAATAACTTTGGATTCCCAGGAATTATTGTATGTTGATGGAACACATGTAAAAATCGCTATTTCGCTTATTTCGCTTCGTACCGAAAAATTCGCTTCTCAGAATAAGGCCCATTGTATATTACAATTGAAATTGTAGAAATTATATAAAAGTATAATTTCTATTATTTTTAATAAAAACTAGATTTGGAAAATCCATTTCATTGGTCCAATATATGAAATTATTTTGATAACTTAATTTCAAAGTTTTAAACCATAAAATGACTATACCTCTCGTACAAAATAGATTTTTATTGGTTATCTATATAGCAATTAATTGAAGCTTGTAACATATTTAAAATATAAGTACTATATAAAAATTGATGAGAAGTCAATATTGATTTGTTTTATTATTCCGAAATGAGAAAAAGCAAAATTGAAATATTATTCAATAATATGAGTCTTTCTTACCCTTCGATGATTTTCACCTAATCTTTTTGCTAATTTATATTCTACTGAAATTACAATTTTATGAATAGTTTCGTTTTGATCAATTATTTTTTTATTCAGCATAAATTTAATATAAACTATTTGTGTGCTCCCGAAATATTTATGAATATGTTTAATGTTTAAAAATGTTTAGCTTCGAATATGATTCTGATATAATTGATACAAAGTAATTACGAGTTGGTACAAAATACCCATAATAAAACCTTCATTCATTTGCAGTAAGGAAAAGATCCCCAAATAAAATAGTTTTTCTCATCTTATAATCATTTATGTTTAACTTCACTACTTTAATTTCGAATTACAAACAAAACAAAAGAATATATAATCTTAAATTATAAATTTTTACGATTTTGATAGATGGTAGTTTGTTTATAATAAATTTTGTTTGCCATTAGATTTCCTATGTGACATTTGATTGCATTTTTCATGTAAATCCAATTAAATGGTATATGGATTACATATGTATACACATGTATAAAAAAATTATCAATTACACGTTATTTGAGAATTCGATGAATCTTAGGTTAACGAAGTTTATAAACTTACAAATGATTTCATCATAATATGAATTGTTATTCGTTTTTTCACGTAAATTAAATTTTTTTTAAAAATATTTAACGCTTCTATTCGGAATCTCAAGATTAAACTTTGAAACCATATATTTAATTAAATGCGCTCAAACTATTCACTTATATATTATAAATTGATATCTAAATTGTATCAAGCTCAAGTCGCTACAACTAAAAAAACACAAATTTATTCTGCAAATATAAACTTAGCAATATTAAATCAGTGCATTTTCAGTAAGCTTTTAAATTAACATACATATGTGTATATAATAGTTGAGACATATTGTGGTTTATTTAGTAAAATCAGCATTTCATAAAATGTGTTTGACTATAAATTATGTATCAAATATAAAATATCTATTTGTATAACATTATTTGAGCATAATTTTGATAAATAATATTGGAAAATATTCATTGATATACCCAGAAAACTTATTGTGGTAACTGAAACTTTTTGCCGCACGTTTTTCTGTTATTCCATGTGTTTATTGCTTGTATTTTGTTGTGTTTTTTTCTTTGTTAATTTAACAATTTGAACATAAACATGACTTAGAAAAAACTTTAAATTTTGTGTTTTTCATTATTTTGTCTTTTTATGTGCAGTTAGTTGGTGATTTGAAAAGTACAACTAACCAGAAAATTATTGTGGTTTTGTCCCAACCGCTTAACTAACAAAAAACAAAATGTTTTTTTCTCAGTGTTTTTTTTTTTGTTATTTTTTTTTTCTTATGTTTAGTTTCAGTTTCCTTAATTTCTGTTTTACTTATTTTGGTTTTCACTACAAAACTTTTGATACAGACCGCAAAATTGAATTTAAATTGTCAATTGAATTTTCCAGTTTTATTAATTTTTATTCTATCTAGTGTTTAAAGATACCTGTATCTTTTATTGAATTTATATTATATCAAACTGAGTTCAATCATTTTGCTATACAAGAAATAATAGCTTACAGATTGCGGTTGAAATTTTAAAAATATGAGGAATTTCAATGTATGAATGTATATGAGTTTTGAAAATTTTAAATTCAGAAAAGTATTCTATGGCATGCTGACAAAAATACAGTTTCAGAATATTATAAAATTTTGTTTTCAAACTTTTTAAAATAAATCCATTTATTATTGGAAAATTGAAACTGGATGTTTTTATTTTTATTAAGAATTAGTTCCATCATTGAATGATTGAAAATTAGGCATATGCGTATAAATGAATTTTAGTTTTTAATTTATTCTCAAACCCCATATTAAAGGCAGAGTGAATTAAGTAAAATCAATTAAACGCGTATTTTTGTATCAATATTTACAAAAGAATTACATCACTGGTTTTAGCCTTAAGCTTCTTTTTGATTTCCAACATTTTTTTGCGACGAATTTTGTTCGTAATACATTTATCATGCCTAATCACACAAATTAAAAACTCTCAAGTATAAACAAAAATGTATCATTTCATATTGTCTTTTAGGAAACGTCACAACAAAAAATCTGTGTTAATATCTTAATTTTCGTGATACTTTCCGTTGTTACAGATGAAATGCAGAAAAATTTCTAAAAGAGTTTCTATTTACTTGTTATGATATTTACTAACTCAAAGTAAATAATGTTTTTATTTTACAGGCTTATTAAAATAAATATTGATATTTAAATTTAGTGTTTTAATTACTTCTTGATATTAATGCTCTGCGCTTTCTGAAATGAAACTGAGAATAAAGATTGATTTGAATATATTTCTCATTTTATCATGAAAATTTAAATTAAATATCAATTTTCGCTTAGTCGGAGATGACAACAATAACAATGTATAAACCTTATTAAGAATGTCAAAAACATGAAAGATTTGAATTTGTTTTAAGTTTATGCATTTTTTATTTGCATTCGACAAAAACAATTTTCAAATTTTCTCATTTTGTACAGCCTTCTATATCACTTTCATTTGTTATTTTTTCGTTATATTTATTGATGTTTATGAGGACATCAAAATAAACTTTCTTCGCATTTAAATTTTTTTCTCGATTTTAATTTGATTATATTATCATCAATGACAATATTATTTAAAATTTTTATCGTATCATTTTGATAGACCCACAGAGAATTGGAAAAGTTATTGAAAATTGAAATTTTTGGTATTTCGTATAACATTTTCTAATGTAATTTAAAATTCAAAAATCGGCTTTTATTCTATTTTTATTTTGTTTTTATTTTAATTTAATAACTTACAATTGAATTTATGTGGGACGGTGAGAATATGTTTTTATCACTTTTGTGGTTCTTAATAACTGTGTGAAATCAAACTGTTTATGCTTGTCTTTTAACATTTTATTGAAATTATTTTTTATTGAACACAAATGAATTTGTTTATGATTACAAAATCTACAACTATACAAATATGGATAAAATTTATAAATTATAACCTGCTTGTTTCAATATTAAAAACAGTGACGAAAATTTTATTTCAAATCATTTTTGTAATTATGCTATAAGTAGATATTTGCTAAAAAGTTGTATTTGCAAAAATCCATTGAATTTTAAATTGTTAACACATTTATTCATTTTTTTATCCATAATAAAAAAAGATAAATAAATTTTAGTTCTGCTTATTTTTTTTTATGTCAAAACGTTTGAAACTGTTTTATTTTGAACTGATGACTTTTTTAAATCGTAATAATATTTTTACTCCCTTTAAATATTCTCATTTACTAATTTTCTTTTTAATTTATTTATGAAAAAATGAATTGGCTTAAAAATTAGCTTAAATATTTGAAAAGAACACTAATAAATTCAATTTTAATTAAATTTTACAACAGCGAAATAAATTTTAAAGATTATTTTTTTTGGCACGAAGATTTACCACTTTATACAAAATTTAGAAAATTAAGCTCAATAAATTCTACCAAGACCTGTTATTCAATTTTAGTTGAATTGATTTAAATTTTCATGTATGTGCGAGTATACTATGTGGAATTCCAGAGAACTTTCTCAATATTTTTGTATATTAAATTTGATATTAATCAATTTACCTTAATTTATTACTTTTTTTAATTAAAATGTTGTCTTTTATAGTATATCGAACAACGTATCTATCTTACTATGTAAATACTTTTTGAATCTATCAAATATAAAAACAATAAAATTTTCTGTGTGGGTAGTTCTAAGAAAAGTGCTTGACATTGAATACAACAAAAATTGTGACAATGGAAATTCAACGATCATTTTTAATTTTAACAAAATTTAGAAGAAAATTTTGAAAACAGACCTTTTGGATTGAAGAGCTTTTTCAAATCAAAATTAAACATCTCAAAAAACTACATGAAATACACTTTTTTGCTGTATACTATGTAGTAGAATTCTTGCATAGAAAATTTTGAGCATCAATGTTTTCAAGCAACATTTTCAGAATTGCGGTGAAAATTGCCCGGATCACCATCGATATCTTGAAAAAAAAAATATGGATCGAGAAAAATCTTGAGAAAAAGAACAGCTTGAAAAAATTGGTAAGGGGCAAAAAATTTTGAAGAAATATATTTTTTTTTATGTAAAACTAATATTAAAAATATTTGTTTTATATTACTAAAAATATTTAATTCACATGAATGGGTCGAAAAGCATATCACCATAATCTTGTTATATCAACATCTGGTTTTTAAAACTCCGATGTTTTTTTTTTTGTTTTGTAACCAAAATTTAGTTTCAGGACTTTTTGAAAAATGCGGATAATTCAAACTTTGTAACCAAAGTCTGGATGCGTACAGAAAATATAGAACTTTGCTAAGATTCTTTTAAATATATATCATTTAAAAGAACAATAACTAAAATCGGCTGTGAAATGGTTCAGACTTCAGATATTTTGTACCGTACTTTTTTCAATTTATATCAGATTAAATATATAAATATATAAGTTAATTACACAGTTTTTTTTTTTAATATTTTTTTTATTTCAAAATTTATTTTTTGTTGTTAATCTGATTATTGAAAAATCTTCCAATACGATGAGGTTTTTTAATTTTATCAGATGATATAATCAAATATTTTCCGTAGAACGATTTATGTATGAATATTTGTATATAATTTATAAGATCACCTTAACTTTTGCAATTTTAATTAAAATTAATATTCTGAAAGAATAAAATGTATCAAATAATGAATATAGGATGATCAATTCTATTGTTTTTTTTTCTTGTGCATTTTCTTATTTTTATTGTTATTTAAGAAGAGTATTGTACTGGTTTAGAAAATATCCTTAATATTATATAATTTGTTTTCTATCAATATCCAATAAATAAAAGAACCACCACGTACTCAATAAAAATAAATTAATACTTTTATATATTTATTTTTCGATACACACTTTTTTTTATTTTTTATTCTATTACATTTTAACTACAGATCCTCTATTTCCTATCTAAAAATATGAAACGTATTAAACTAGAATATAATTTCAAAACAGTAATCCTTAATGTTTTTTTAGATAAAATATCACTTTTATCATCAAATTTATTTCCATTATCCTTATAGGATATTTTTAAACTATATATCTTATATATATATATATATATATATGCATATATTATGATTGTTTGCATATACATGTACATAAGAATATTGTCCCCCAAACATTTGAGGTGAGATAAAGTAGGCACCAAAAGTTATCTATTTATCTAGTATTTATTCCATAAAAGAAAATGCGGTAATAAGAAGAATTTTATAAACATTTATTATTATATTAATATGTATATATACATAGGAAATTGCTTCCATCTCTGATTCATTCTCTTTTTCTTAATATTATTCATCACACCTCCTTGAAGAGATTAATTCAGCCACAAAATGCCAATTTCAGAATATGCTGTAGAACAACACAACAACATAAAAATAAAACAAATTATTTTTCTTTTAACATTTTTCTTTTCGTTGTACTTATTTTCCCAAAAACATTTTGATTCGGCTCGTTTCCTACAACATTTTCCGAAATATTAAAAAAAGCAAACAAATTAGAAAAATAATGATGTGAATATTTATATATATATTAGTACATTAATACATATAGAATATCATAGAAATTCTAGAGCAGACTTGTAGGCTACTTTTCTAAAAACAAACATAAGAAACAAAAAACGAACTCAGATACATTCATTTGTGTTGAGGTGTTAAAGCGATTTTCACCAGATTTCTAGTTATAGGCGCTGTCTGCAATGATGTCTACTAAAATGATTCTTTTTTCTTTTGTTCTTACTTTTATTTCTTTTTATTGTATCTCCCTATTTCATATCATTTGTATTTTTTCCGTTCTTTAATTTTTATTACAGTTTTCCTTCTTAGTTACAAAACTCTCAGAAATGGTGAAGAGGTTGTTGTTTATGTTTTTAGTTATGAATACTTTTTCTTTTTATTTTATCTTATACCAAGTAGGTATATTAAAATTCCTCTTACTTACGATATGTATATAATACACGATATAACTTGACATTTTAAAATAAGAGTACAGAAAATATAAATGAAAAATAAATAACAAAGAAAATTTCCGTTTCAGTTTCATATTTTCACTAAATATTAATATAAAAATTCCAAAACTTGGTACAAGCTCTTACCCAACTCTAAAAGAATAAGATAAAATAATAAAAGAAAATAATTTCTTTGTTTTTATATAATATATTATAAATCTTATAAAATAAACATCTATGAAAATAAGTTATAAGACAGTCAGAAATTCTATTACAATAACAGATGAAGTATTATTGTTATAATCAGTACTGCCAGATTAGAACATTGAGTCAAGAAGTTTTGTCTATAGTACTTTTTGCTCTGAAAATATTATGTTATTTAAATATAAAATTGAGCTTTTTTTCATAAGTTGAGTTTTTTTAACTCTTCCATTCTATATTGTAAAACAAATAATTTTACAAAACTGAAAAGTGACGAACTGAATAAAAAAGAAAGTGCAAGGTGCAAAATTTTATATCTAAATGAATTAAAATCAAAATAATTGTATCGTGATGTTATAATTAAGTTCATTATTCTATTTTTGTTAATTATTTTTTATATATTTATTAATTCAGTTAGTAAAATTTACTATTTTCATATTTACTATTCAGTTAGTAAAATTGACTTTATTTTCGTCACAAATAAAAAAAACAATTTAATTCCTTAGACAGATGACGTTCTACGACGTTCAGTGGTACAGCAAAAATTTACCGTTGTTTTTCTTAATATTAATATTTAGTTTTCAATATTTCAATATTAAAAACTGATTAATAAATCGATTAAAAAACTAAACTATTTGAATATTTAGATGCAGTTTAGATTAAATTATAAAAAACTTTCAAAATGTATTATTCACAACATTTTTCACTTTTTTTATGATTTTGACAGTAACTTAGGTGAATCACCTTTTCATGCTTAATTAAGTACGGTACTGCAATTTTACACTTCAATATCTACAATAATTCGAGTATTTATTTTAACAAATTACTGGCTTATCTACTTATTAAATGTAGAAAACTACTACTATTTTCTCAGGAACTAAGCCTTCTTAAATAGAATAGTTTCATTTTATTTAATTTGTTACCAGATTAACTCTCAATTATCTTTTTGTCATTTATTATATCCCAATGACAAAGGGTACTAGACCAGCTCGAAAAACCAATGAAGCATTTTTTTTTTTGCTTCATCAGGAATCGAACCCGGGACCTTTCGGTTGAAAGGCAGGCGCTCTACCTACTGCGCCACCCAGCGTGTATCAAAATAACAAAAATGGACAAACAATAATAACAAATCGATTAATTATTAAAATATAATAAAAACAAGTAATACAAATGCATAGTTGATTAAAAAATTAAAAAATTTTTTAAAATAAAATACCACTGAGAATTAATTTTTTTCATGTACCTACATTGAACATTTAATACCTGTCTGGCAACACTGAAAGCACAATAGAAAAAAAAAATCACTTTAAAAATTTGTTCGCGCCACAGAGCAAATAAGGTAAGAAATTAATGTATATATACCCTTCCGTATACCCATGAAATGAATACCTATGTATAAATGTTTGTATAACATTAAAATTAATATTTTTTGAAGAAATTTTTCCAGGCATTTTCCAGCCTGCTATATAAGACATAAAATAGAAATTAATCATTGTCAAGCAAAAACATGGACTTGGAGGCTTAAAGAAAGTACCTAAGCTAAAAATGAACAAACATAAATTTTATTTTTACGCTATGGGATGTTCGTAATATATTTACGTGCACCTCTTTACTTACATATTCTACTTAAATGCTGTACGTACTTTGTATATCTACTCTTATACAAAAAAATGATATTATGTATATTAAACTCCTGCAAATACTTGATATAAATGTATAAATTTTAAGAAATTTTTTTTCGCTTGTATTGTTTTTTATATACATATAGATATGTCTATGATGTACGTTTAAACAAATATATATATATATATACGTATAAACCCTCTATACATTTTAGTTACAAATACTTCGTTCATTTTAAAAATTATATTTGCAACAATATTGTATGAACAAAAAAACCAACCCAGAAAAGCAACAAAACCAAACAAAACAACAATAAATATGAAAAAAAAAAAACAGAAACCAGTAACTTCCTCAACAATGTTGATTTAGGGTACAAATTGCTTGTTGTAGGTTGTTTTTCATTCCATGTATTCTTCTTTTTTTCTCTTTAATTTGTTTTGATTCTTTTGTTTTACTGCTGGAAAACCCAAATTAAATATAAAAATAAACAACAAAAACTGAAAGAAAAATTAATAAATAAATAAAACATAATATAAATAAAAAGTATGTCTATAATATATATGTATGTAAAATGGAAATTTATTGTAAGAGAAATTAAAAGCGATTAAATAATTTTTAAACAATTTATTTAAAAAATAAAATAAAAAAACCAAAAACAAATATAATACACAGGATATCACAATGTTATTCTTAAAGCACCTACGGATATTTTCTAACACAATACATAAAAATCTTATAATTTTTATTTCATTATCAGAATTTTTCTTGAAGATTTATGTGTGTGAATTGTTTTTTGATATTTGCCCAAATATCTTATACTACTTACATATATATATATATTGTGTTAAAAAAACTGACATTTAAAGTAAGTTATAATTTTTAAACGATCTAAATAACAACAAATACACATTACCAAAATTGAAAATTCAAACAATCTTTTATTTTTTTTAATAATTTTCTGTTATTTTCTTTATTTTTTTTTTTGTCATTCGAATGTACTGTCAGTGACATTAACATTTAAAAGTTTTTTTTTTTTTTGTAATCTGTTTTTGAGTGAATTATGGGTTATTGTGATGGTGACAAAACAAGGAAATCAAAATTCTGAATAAAATTGAATTAATTTTTTGTGGTTTTTGTTTTTGTTAAAAGGTTGTGTTAAATTTTTAAAAAGAAATTCAGGAATTCCTCTTATATTGGATTTTAAAGGACCCAATATTATGTTGTTGAAATAAAGTTATTAGTAATATGTACAAATTATGAAGATATTGTAAACTAAATATGAATATGTATGGAGAAAACTTAAAGGTAATTAAGTTTTTTCTATTGTAACTTAAAGTTTAGTGTAATGAAATTTAATTTTGCCATGCACGAAGGTTAAAACATTGTAAATATAAATGTAGTTTTCCATATGTAAATCAAAAGTTTAAAAAATATATATATAATGTTATTGTTAGTATAGCAAAGCTATGTGCATACAACTATAGTGCAAATATCAAATTACCTCGGAATGTTTAACAAAAATTCAAATTCAAACAAAAATAAAAAGATCAGATGAAAATTAAGAAATTGTGTTTCAAATATAGAATAACAAACAAAATGTAAAGCTATAGAAATATTAAAAAACGCAGTCTAAGAACAAAAGCAAG